>CM041631.1:32605392-32654005 GCA_023333625.1 Bothriochloa decipiens
CACTGCCCCGCTAGCCTCTCTCCACCGCCACCCAAGGTATAAATAACATCTCTTCCTCTCTCTATCTCTCTCTGTATATATATTCACGTAACCGAGTTAGGCGTCTCCCGTCCGAAAGGGATACGCGGTCGTTGGTATGCGGATCAGTGCATATCTGCGACGGTATCTCTTTTGGATTGTCCGCGTTTTTTGGACAGCCCGAGGATGCGTAGATGGGTTAGCTTCCATGTTCTGCCCCCGATTGAGTCGGAGTTTCGGTAGCACCTCCCCGTTGTTCTCCGGATACACACCCTCCCTGTCGGGACGTGTATCGGGAGAACAGCGGGGAGGTGCTGCTGAATTTCCGTCTCGGACGGGAGCGGAGCATGGAAGCTAACCTCATCTACGCATCCTCGGGTGGGATTAGGACCTATCCTTCACCTATTAGATGGTAGGAACGCCTTGTAGATGCATATGCTGCTTTTATTACTCGCTTACATTGGCGCATGACAGAGGATGGCTGACCGTGAGTGGATGTACACGGGCTTGTCAAATAAGAGCTATGAATTTGTTAGGGGGACGGATGAATTCCTGAAGCAAGCATTTGGCCCAATTGCTAAAGGGTCGTGTCGGATGCCTTGTCCCTGCAGCAAGTGTAAGAACAAGAAAAAGAAAGACTTCACTCACATGTACAAAGATATTTGGACGAACGGATACGTTCCAAACTATACGCGCTGGATCTACCATGGTGAACACCCTCGTATTACGGGGGAGGACGTGAGACATGACCTCCAGGAGTTTGATCAAGATGCCGGGATGGCAGAGTTCATGGCAGACATCACCGATGCGGGGTTGGTTCAGGAAATGGAGGTGGATGAAGAAGATCCAGAGGAGACCGCATCCGCGTACTACACCATGATGGAGGTGGCAAAGCAGGCCCTTCACGAGAACACTTTGATCTCGCGTCTGGATGCCATTTCACGCCTAATAGCGTTGAAGTCTTCACTGGGCATTAGTCGAGAGGGTTTTGATCTCGTGTTGGCGACTGTTGGCGAACTGCTTTCGAAGGTTCACGTCCTGCCGAAGAACACGTACGAGTCACAGAAGCTCCTTCGTGCACTCAAGATGCCGTATGACGCGATCCAATCTTGTAAGAACGGGTGCGTCCTATTCAGGGGAGACCATGAGAACTTAAAGTACTGTCCAAAGTGCAAAGCCTCTAGGTACGTGGAGGTAGAAGGAAGTGATGGCATTAAGAAACAGTCTAAGATCCCAAAGATGGTCGTACGACACCTTCCTGTCGTACCGAGGCTGCAACGGCTGTACATGACAGAGGAGTCCGCGAAACAAATGACGTGGCACAAGAAGGGCAAACGATACAATGACAAGATGCAGCACCCAGCGGATGGTGATGCATGGAAGTACTTCGATCAGATGAATCCTGGCAAGGCTGCGGAGGCTCGGAATGTACACGTAGCACTGGCAACAGATGGGTTCAACCCGTTTGGAATGATGGTGGCCCCGTACACTTGTTGGCCCGTGTTCGTGATCCCCCTCAATCTTCCCCCCGGCGTCATGTTCGATCCGAGGAATGTGTTCTTGACGTTGATAATACCTGGACACCCGGGCAACAATATGGGTGTGTTCATGCAGCCAGTGTGGGATGAATTGCAACGTGCTTGGGAAGAGGGGGTACTGACGTACGACCGAGCTACAAAGACGAACTTCACAATGCATGTGTGGTACCAGTACTCAATGCATGACTTCCTGGCGTATGGCTTATTCAGCGGGTGGTGTGTTCACGGGAAGTTCCCTTGCCCAACATGCAAGGAAGATGTGATGTTCACCTGGCTTGCCGAGGGTGGGAAGTATTCTTCTTTCGACAAACATCGCCAATTCCTGCCTGAGGACCATGAACTGAGACGAGATAAAAAGCACTTCACGAAAGGTGTTGAAGTCGTCGGCCCCATCCCTCGGGCTAAGACCCTTGACGACGTCCTTGACCAGATAGCGGCTCTCGAGATTGATGAAGAGAATGGTGGTTTTAAAGGTTATGGCATCGACCACATGTGGACTCATATATCGGGCTTGACTAGGCTCCCGTACTACAAGCACCTTCTTCTTCCACACAGCATCGATGTAATGCACATAGAAAAGAATGTTGCCGAGGCATTCTGGGGAACACTCATGGAGATTGGCAAGAAGTCAAAGGACAACATTAAGGCTAGACTCGACATTGAAATGATTTGTGATAGGCCAAATCTAGTGATGAAGCCCCCTGTCGAAGGCAAGAGATGGAAAAAGCCGCCGGCCAATTATATCCTAAAAAGGGGAGACAGGAAGGAAGTAATGCAGTGGATCACAACGTTAAAGTTCCCTGATGGGTATGCCGCGAATCTGAGTAGGGGAGTGAACTTGGTTACTATGAAAGTCTTAGGGATGAAGAGTCATGACTTCCACATATGGATTCAGCGGATCCTTCCTGCGATGACACGGGGATACCTCACCGAGCCAGTGTGGCGCGTCCTGGCAGAGTTGAGCTTTTTCTTTCGCCAGCTTTGTGCCAAGGAGTTATCTCGGGATGTTTGTATTGAACTGGAGAAGGCTGCACCTCTGTTGCTCAGCAAGTTGGAGATGATATTTCCACCCGGCTTCTTCCTGTCCATGCAACATCTGATACTGCACCTACCGACCGAGGCACGGTTGGGGGGGCCCGTGCAGCACCGTTGGTGCTATCCAATCGAGAGGTGTCTAAAGCTTCTTAGGAAAAAGTGCAGAAATAAAGCCAAAATTGAGGCTTCCGTGGCAGAGGCATTCGTGCTGGAGGAGGTGTCGACATTCACACAGGCGTACTATACTGAAAAACTACGCAAGCCGCGCGATCCAACCCCTCGTTACAACATCGACGAGAATTCATCGAACCTCACCCTTTTCAGAGGTGATCTCGGAAGAGGAGGCGCAGGGGTCAACAAGAACTTGCGGCATGAGGAGTGGCACACTATCATGATGTGCTTGTTGTTGAACCTTGATGAATGCATTCCTTATCATAAGTAAGTTCTAGCCCAGCTTGTTACATACGCCACTATCCTTTACCTATCGATATAACCCCCCTTGCCTATTCTCTTTCCAGGGAATATATTAATGAACACTGGAGAGGCAGAACGGCTCCTACCCAGCAAGAAGAAGACCATCTTCTCAGACATGGAGTGTCTAGTTTCGTAAATTGGTTCTGTACAAAGGCTCTTCATGATGCTGAAATGAGTGATGAATTGAGACACGTGGGCAATGGCTTCGCCCGAAAGGTCAAGTCATTCAATGTTTATGATGTGAATGGCTATCGCTTTCGCACAAGAAGCTACGAAGAGAATCGTGGCAACCTAAATACCACGTGCAGCAGAGTTCGTACACCAGGCTCGGATGAGAAGGACTATTATGGCATAGTCGAAGAGATATTGGAGCTTGACTTTGGCAAAGACCTAGGTTGTAAGCCTATGGTATTCAAATGCCATTGGTTTGATCCTAATGACACGAGAAAGGACCTTAAGATTGGCCAAGTCAAAATTAGACAAGATTCTAAATATGAACAAGACGATGTCTATATTGTGGCTAACCGAGACACCACGCAGGTTTATTACCTCCCATGGGCATGCCAAAAAGACGAGAATCTTGTGGGTTGGAGCCTTGTGCAGTCGGTACCGCCGCACAGTAAACCGCCTGTCCCAAACGATGATGATTACAACTTTGACCCAAGTACAGATGAGTTCTATCAACCTGAGGGGCTAGAAGGCAGTTTGGAGATAGACATTCTATCGCTGATGGGTATGGAAGTAAACAACGACATCGATGAGGACGAGGGTGATGAGGTGCACGATCCTGAGGACTTACAAATCCTTGAGGAGTGGCAGATGAAGCGCAACAGAGTTGAAGAGGACGATGTAGAGCCTGATGACGATGGAGATTATCATGACGATGGAGAGCCTGATGAAGATGGAGATTTCGCCCAACACTTGCGCGAGCTCGACAATATTGATAGTGGTGATGACAGTAGTGATGGCGACGAGTACACACTAGCCATATTGCCGTTTGCGAAGACGATAATTTCTAATTCATGTAATACTATATTGTTATTATTTTTACCTTGCAATTATGTTTCTTTACAAGTACTAGTCATTTTCATACTAACGGTTTTAATCTTTGTCAATGCAGGCACTCGACAAGATGGTGGGCGGAAGGAGGTCGTGGAGGATAGGGGTCCGCTCGACGTACATGACGACCAACGCCAACGCGGAGGCAGCGGCCGGCGGCGGCGAGGACGAGGCAGGCATCGACGAGGTGGGCGTTGACGTGGAGCACCCCCGCAGCAGCCATGGCACGTTGTCGAGGAGGCTGTTCGACGACGAGGCGACAACGACAGGTGACGGCGACGGTGACGGCGACGGCGACGGTGACGACGACGGCGACGGTGGCGACGACCTCAACAGCGAGGATACACCAGCCACGTCGAGTTCCACAGCTTCGAGCAAGCCCTACCAGCGTGGGGCCTCATCGCTCCCTGACCCGCCGCCCCTCGACCGCCGCCCAGTGATTCGACCCGCGGGCAAGATGTAAGTAACCATTGTTGATTTCACTAGTTGTTCATATGATATGTTGAGATTGAAATTTTTGACTAACAATTGTTGTTAATGACTCGTGCAGCGGCTGGATAAAGGTGACCGACAAGAAGAGTTCACGCCATGTCAATGGCATCCAGGGCTTGCTCATTAAAAAGCACTACCCTGGCTTGGTCACCATCGAGGGTCAGCAGATCGTCCCATACAAATGGGACGACTTCTACCGGGTGCAGGACGTATCTGGTGAAGTTCTTGCTCACAAGATCTTGAGGGAGTTTTGGGTGAGTCTTTGCATTGCACCGCATATTTCAATACCACGCATTCGTTGCTCTTTCTTGAAACAATGAAATGATGTTGTAATCATGTGTGCAGTTGTACTTCCAGTTGGAGGAGGGGCACGACGAGCAGCAGGCGACGCGGCGGCAGGATGCGGTCTGCCGCAGCCGTCTCAAGGACATGTACCACGAGGCGCATCTCCAGGCCGTCATCACCTACTACGCTGATGTGAAACGCGAGGTGGTGAGGAAGGAGGACGTCAGGGAGTTGCTACTGGAGAGGGAGACCGACCTCACCGAGGAGCAGTACATGCAGGTAATTAATTAAGTACGAACGTTATGATTCCTCTTCGAGGAGCAGTACATTCAATTCATCGCCTGGAATATCAAATACTTCAATGCCATGCAGGTGTGTCCAACCTGGTGCGATAAGTTCCCCGACTGCTGGCTTCAAATTATGCGTGCGTGGCAAACGGACAAGGCGTACGCGGACCGCAAAGAAGATCGGAGAAAACGCCTGGAGCATCCTCGGGCAATACACCACCAAGGGAACAAGATGCTCCCTGAGTTCATGGAGGACTGGGTATGCTTCTGTTGATCCATTTATTATAGCTCTCAATTATCACTATTTGTAAGTTCTAACCATGCTTCTGTTATCCTTGCAGAAGGAGTACCATCAGGGGCAGCAAATCAACGAGTTCACGGGGTTTGCCCTTTCTCGCAAGGGCAAAGCGTCAGCGCCGTCCACCGTCTACAACCCGGAGGATGGGCCCGACGTCTATGGCAGCATCAACGTCTACAACAACCTCGCCAAGTACGTCGAGGCGGGTGTCACGCTGCATGGGCCGACGTTTGACCCCACCACGGCCCCCCTGGACACGCGGCTCGTGATGAAGACAGGAGGAGGGAAGCAGCACGGCCGGTACGCTATTGCCAACACCGCCATCGACTCGTCCTCTCTTCCGACACTGAGCCAGATCCGAAAAGAAGACGCGGAAAGTGGCGGGTCGGAAATCCCCATAGCGCCTCGGAGGCCGAGCAGCGCGCAGATGATGATGTCACTCCAGGTAAGTGCAGTTTCATTCGTCGTTCACTCGTTTCACACATGATGTACCTTGCCTTCACATACAATCAACCTTGCGGGTGTAATATTGCAGGCCACGGTCGAACAGCTGCAGGCCAGCCAGGCGGCCCAGTCAGCGAGGCATGAGGAGATGATAAGGCAGCAGGAGGCGCTGCGTCAGCAGCAGGAGGCGGCCTATCAGCAGCAGATGGCGGCAATGTCGTAGCACTACCAGCGTTCGATAGCGCAGCTGACCGGCTACATCCGTTCCCAGATCCCAGGAACGGAAGAACCTCCTGCCTCGATCTTTGCTCCACCACCAGTTCCAGTTCCACTTCCAGTGCCTATTCCTGTACACATTTCATCGGTGAGTATATTGCATGTTGCTTTAGCTTGTGCGGCCATCCTACAGGTACTAATTACATCACTTGGCCTTTGTGCAGGCACAGTCGGCGGGTTCGAACCCAACTCCAGGTGCCAGCCCTCCACTGGGTCCTTCTCCACCGCAGGGCAGTCCGACTTACCCGACCTACCCCGCCACCTACCCCACGCAGCAGTACCTATGGCCTCCTCCAGCGTCGCAGCACGGGTACTCCTCGTGGCCACAGGGGCCGACGGAGCAGGGGCACTCCGGGCCGGCAAGCGTCCCAGCGCCACAGTACAGGTGGAACTACGGTACGTCTGCGCAGTCGGGTTGGGCTCCGTGGGAGCAAGGTGGGGGATCTGGGACACCTGATGACGACGCTGCTAGCTAGATAGCCTTACTTCTCGCATTTGGACCTTTATCTATGGGATTGTTGCACATTGGCCATGTATGGACTCTTATGGCCATGGTATGTGTATTGTGGACTTGTATCGATGGATTTGAGCACGATCATGTGTCGATTAATGTTGAAACTGAATTTCATACTGAATTGTGGTTTATATGTGATGAAATGTTTATTATGTGATATATATGTGCTAAAATGACGAATGAACGAAAGGAAACAGCAAAAAAAAAGTGAAAAAAAAATTTTCCCAGCTTTGCCGACGGCTAGCCGTCGGCAAAGCTGGTTCATTTCACCAGCACGGCCCAGCTTTGCCGACGGCTAGGACCGGCCGTCGGCAAATTTACCAAGTGTTTGCCGACGGCCGGCCATCGGCAAAGAAAGTCGTCAATTTTTTTAAAAAAACAAAAAAATGCACTTTGCCGACGGCCGGCAGCGTCAGCCGTCGGCAAAGACCGCCGTTAGTGGGACGGCGCAGCCGCTGACGTGGCTCCTTCGCCGACGGGTGGTGTGGCCGTCGGCAAAGCTTTGCCAACGGCCGCACAGGTGGCCGTCGGCGAACAAGTCTTTGCCGACCAATTCTTTGCCGACGGTCCTTTGCCGACGGCCGACGTGTCAGGCCGTCGGCAAAGCCTTCGCCGATGGTAAACTCGTCTTTGCCGACGGCTTGAGGCCGTCGGCAAAGAAGGCGAGTCCGGTAGTGCTGGTGTGGAGCATGTAACTGCCCAAAATATTAAATTACACGATAAATAATTTCTTTCTTGCATCTTTGATCTTTTATGGGATATTCAAGACATTACTTGTCGGTGTCTAGAACCTGGGGTCTAGTAGAGCGACGAGTGAATTTGTTTCTGCGCGTAGATTACGATGTTGTGCCCTGTAAGATTTGTACAGGTTCGGACAGAACAATTCCCCTTTTATAGACCAAGGAGAGAGGTCAAGTTACAACTGTAGTCCATGGTAAAAGATGGAAAGAAGAAAGAGAAAAACAAAAGGGGGCCTCGGGCATGGCCATCCTCCTCCTTTTTAGGGGCGAGCAGATGATCTGCCGTAGAAGTATGACATGGTAGTCGAAATCATGACCTCTCCATCCACTGGCGCAACATGTTGTCTCCATGCTTTGACTTGGGTGATTGTACCGTCGGGGATGGGCGGAGGCGTGGGCCGCATTTTGCGTTAAAAGAGGGGGTGGTTAGCACGGTGTCCGTCTCATCCCTGTTTTTTGTAGGGGTTAGGCAACACTGGGGCACGGAATGACCATGTACTTCGTCACTGTGCCGGCGTGGTCACAGTAAAGAGCCATGCCGCGTTGTGGTAGACTGACCGGGGTCATGTTGCTAGTACCACAGTTCTATGTTCTAGCGTGCGACACGGTTGTGTGGAAGGATATCGTGGCGGGGGTCCGTGTAAACGTGTGGTTGCACACGAGTTGGGGGTACAGGCGAAGTAGAGATTTGATGGGGACGTCATGGGGGTCGAGCGCCTTGGCGGGCTTGTTTGGTGGGTTTGGCTTGGATAGAATCCACTCCTCCCATCCTGGGCCCCTTTGATAGAGCTCAGAGAAAAACGGCTCCTTCGTGGGCCGGTTCCACTCGGACCATTACGATTGGGTCTTCGTAGTTCTGCCCTTTGTTGGGTATCCCGGTCATATTGGTATCCGAAATTACTTTAACTAGATGATACCCCACGCGTTGATGTGGAGATTTTATATAAGAATTTGTGGATAGTGTTGTTGTACAATGAATATAATAATTATTTTATATAATATGGAACTAAATAGAATCCATCCAAAGAGTATCACACTGGAAAATCATAATAGAAATACTAGTGATACATGTTATTGTAATAAGCATACCAATATTTCTAATTTTATGTAGTTTATTGTTGACAATGTCCTGTGTGTGGAAATTATTTGTCACCACATGAAAATTAGTACTCAAGGTATCAGTATCTATTTAATTTTATAATCAGCGCAATTGCTAGGTTGTACAAATGATCAGATACTGTTGTTGTACAAATGATCATATACTGACCAATGAAGCAAAATAAACTCAAGACAAAGGTATAAAAAAATAGGGCCATTTTGTTTTACACTCAAGATACCATAGACGATGTGAGTGATTTAGAATCAATAGTCAAAATATTAAGAGGACAGATCTTATTGTTAATCCGGTTATCGAGTGACACTAGGTCTATTCAATGCATTATGCCTGAGTGAGCTAACTTGAAAATCCGTGCAAATTTTTTTGGGAAAATGCTAACACGTATGAACAAGTGTTTGGGACAATTTGGTTTTGGCACATGAAGGCAAGGAGTTGAAACCGTGCTTGGAATTCGTGATGAATGAGTGTCGGACTGAGAATTTAGCTTAGGGTCATCGGACCAGAAAATTCTCACTGAATGTCTAAGGCCGTGAAGGCAGTGGTGCGGGCGAGGCGTCGGACCGATATTCGATCGGACGGAGGTGCTTCCGTCCGACGCCCGATTTAAACGAGGAGCGTGCGCACATACACGAGGGGGCGAACCAGGCAACGATGCGTAGCATCAGACTGAAAATGTTTAGTCCAACGGCTAGTGTTGGACCGAAGTCCAACGGACTGGACCTTACTGAAACCTCTCTGGTTTCTGTCAGACCCAAGCAGTTTTCAGTACGATGGTCACTTTCTTTTTCAGTCCAATGGTGCTCAGAAGGTTCTGACTCAGCGCGAAAACGGTAACATTCAAGCTCATGGACACGTGGCGTGATGCGATCGGTCGGGAAGGTGTCGGACCGAGGCATCGGACAGTTCGACGCCCTCGTGACTTTTCGGTCCGACGATCGGTTTCACGGTGAAACAACTAGGTTGTTTGAGGATCTTCTATTTAAGCCCTTTAGTCGGCTCATGCTCATCCTCTTGGCCATTCACCTTCCCTCTCATCTCTCTTGCTTGATTGCGAATCCAATAAAGTTAGATTGATAGCCGCCTATAGTACAAATCGTATGATCTCTCAAAACGAATAAAATTGGTTGTGGCCAATGGTGTAATTGCCATGGCACGACGACAGGCGTGGCAATAATACCTTAGGCAACAAAATTTTAGTGTTGCAATACAGACTATTACAACAATGTATTTTATGGCAAGTATCTCTGTTGCTAAGCTATCTTTCGTTGCATGTACCACCTTGTTACGAGGAAGGGCATGGAAATTGCTTATACTTCCATGATAGTAACCAGTGCGATAACATCCTATTGCCATGCTCGGCAACGGGCAGCTATGGTTGCAAGAAACCCTAACAGTTGCAACACCAATTCCAGAGGCAGTCTCGGGTAAAATCAATACCCGGCCATAATTTGCGCATACGGACTTCATTTTTTGCATAGAACGCTACTCCCTTTTGTTTCATGTCAAAATTCATCACGAGTCAACGGGAATTGTTGAAACTAATTAGTATATATCTAGAATTTGCCAACGTACTGCAACATTGTCTTATTGTCTGTTGGGCCATGTATCGTATTAGTCACCATTTGGGGCCTTTCCACAGGTGATCATGCCCAAGACTTGATATAGTTACCTGTCATCGTTCTCATTAGCGTGGGTTCTGTTGTTGTTTTTCTCATAAAGCAGACATTGTTCGTTGCATACTTACCGCCAAGATTGATTGCTGTGAACCAATGCCCCATTCTTGATTATGTTCGCTTGTGACGACTAGTCCTTTCGAATCAAGACTTGAACCTTCTACTAATTTCATAAGCTTCATATATACTTGTAATTTAAAATTGCATTCATCTCGTTCTTGCTTGTGAGTGGTTGATAATAACCAAAGAAGCAGCGGTGAATTGTGAACATGGAGTTTTCCACCAATTGAAGTTACCATACTTATTGGAAGAGCAAGTCGCGTCTACATCATCATAATTAACTAGAATACACGCATTGCTACAGAGATTGTGAGTATTTTGAAATGAAAATTAGGTGACATATATTTATTTTCACTAAATGAAGAAATAACATATCATAAAAGAATGTTTGTCGATAGTGTGGCTTGCTGATGTGAATAATGACATGATTCAGTAAGGCTTCCTTAGCAATAAAGTTCTCATGATTGCACGTATGAGATAGACCGCTAAAATCAGATAGGCTGATTGAAAAATTGAATAAAAACTAATAGAATATTCTCCATCTATCCCGTAATATAGTTTTTTAAGAATTTTAAGACAAATTAAGAGACAACATAAAATATGCATATAACCTCATTTTATTTTATAATTAGACGCTATCATGAATGTGATTAATGGTGATTGATTGATAAATGGAATGTATTCGATACAAAATTAGGTCTTATCCTTAATATATTTGAGAACAAATTTAGAATGCTAGAATGCATTGTATTATAGGACTGGGGGAATATTGTATTTAGTGGAAGATGATGTGGAACATTTTTGGAGATAATGATGTGGCACTTAGCTTGCATGCAAAAATTTAAAAGTTAGTGTCATTTGGTTTTATAAAACTAGGGGCATACCCCACGTGTTTCTGCGAAAACTACTAATTTGGAATGATATTAAACTATTCATATAATTCTTAGGAAAGATTAACTATTACAAACTAATATTAGTGAATAGCATGGTACACCAATGTGAATAGGTAATAGTATGCTAGTGGATGATATTTTAGATATTATAATTATTTATGCTATTGAACTTTAATTAAAAGTGTGAGTGGGCTGTTGAGGTGGACAGTTTGTATGTTGAGAGAAATATGCTAAAGGGGTTTAATTAAAAGTGTGAGTAAGCTGCTGAGATGGACAGCTTGCATGTTAAGAGAAATATGCTAGTTGGGTTTATCTATATAAGATATATAGATACAGAGTTATAGACATAGATTAACACACAAACACACAAATAAATGGATGACACTATTGCTCAACTTTCTGGTGTGACTAGGTGGAGCAAGAAACCATATTTATATATCCTGAGTTCATGCTGATCGAGTCACACTCCATATATTCCATATCTTGACGGATCACATTGCTTCATTATGTCGCTATGAGTCTATTACCAGTGCTAATGAATGGATCTCCCAAGAAATAGAGGACGGACAACCTATATATGTTTGATGGATCCTATACCCAAAAGAGAGAGCGACTGAGCGAGAAAATTCTTGAGAGAGAGAGAGAGAGCTATATTAACCATTCATCATGTTTATCGATCTATCGATCGGTTATACAAGCATTACGTGTCCAGCATGGACGATGCAGCAACCAAGAAGGCGTACATCATCGCCATCGTCGTGCAGATAATCCTGGCGGGGATGTCGGTGATATCCAAGGCGGAATTCGACGCAGGGCTGAGCACCTTCGTCTTCGTCTTCTACCGCCAGGCGGCCGGCTCCATCCTCATGCTGCCCCTTGCCCTCATTATCCAAAGGTAACAAGGCGGAGACTACCACAAGCTCCTATTTATTTGTTACGACCACAACGAACCTCTAGCTCCAGGCGTTCTTGGCTCTCATCTCAGACTCTAATAATCCTCCTCAGGAAGAACGCACGGTCGATGCCGTTTGGGTGGCTGCTGAAGCTCTTCTTGTGTGCATTAGTGGGGTATGTAAGTACTCAATCATATCACCTACCCACTATGCTGTGTTGTTGTTTGTGTGACTGATGATTTTTGCAGGCCACTTGTTACTGCATATATATATAAGCAGGACCTACAACCATTATTAGCGAGTTCGTAATAAGCATATCTTTTTTTTTTTACCCTGCACGTACTCTTCAATTATTTGCAGTAACACTCTGAGCTTCAGCCTGTACAATGTAAGCCTCAAGTTGACATCTGCAACCGTGGCTGCAGCGGCAGGCAACTCCATGCCTGTCGTCACCTTCTGCTTGGCGCTGCTACTCAGGTCAGGTCGTAAAACTACACATACTATATATCTAGCAACGCAAATTAAAGATTGAGCAGCTTTCACTTGACATGAATATTTGAATGGCAGGATGGAGGTGGTGAAGCTGAGGAGTGCCTCCGGCATAGCCAAGCTCACCGGTGTGGCGCTCTGCCTCGCCGGCGTCTTCGTCATCGCCTTCTACTCTGGACCAGCGCTTAGCCCTGTCAACCATCACCGAGCCTTCGCCACCCACGCTTCGGCCTCCGCCGCCGGCAGTGGTGCGTCAAACACTAGATGGATCGAAGGGACGTTTCATATGGTCCTCGCCAACGTGGCGTGGTCCTTGTCCATCGTCTGGCAGGTCGGTCCTGGTCTCATTTTCACTGCCAATGCATATGCACGCATGCCTTTCGTTTACCACTTTCCATGATCGAAGAACACGATCGACCAATGCCTTGTGAAATTAAAGCTTAATTGCTGCATACAGGCTGCGCTGATGGAGGTGCCCAACAGGATGGTGGTGGCCACGGCGCTCTGCGTGTTCAGCGCCGTGCAATCGTTCGTCGTTGCAGTTGTGGCCGAGAGGGACTTGTCCAGGTGGCGACTCCGTCTCGAGGTCACCTTGCTGTCCGTCCTCTATGCTGTAATAATCGCTACCTCTACCTTATCATTGAATGAACAAAGCTTAGTATCACCTTATTACAGCCGCCGCAGCACCATACCACTATACCAGACGCCTATCCCTAGCTATATGCATGGCTACATAATCAATTCTCCGATCGAGCTAATGTAGTCCTCTCACGGCCTTAGCACAACTCACATCTATACTCAATAATTTGATAGGATCGATCGTTGCAATGACTATGTATCACCAACTAAGTACATATATAGAGAGGTCTATAATTACAATATTTTTACTTGGATGGATTGATCAATAACTTTATATTAATTACCACCAGGGGTTTGTGGTGACTGGAGTCACCTACTACCTTCAAGCATGGTGCGTGGCGATCAAAGGGCCCGTCTTCTTTGCTGTCTGGACCCCCTCTATGCTTTGTCCTCACGATATTCTGCCTTGGGGAACCCATGGAGCTTGTATGCATTATCCAGAAACAGCTTGCCACAGACTGAGCATTGTAAGGATGCTTTAAAGGAAGAAAATGCCCATATTTAGAAAATTTATGAATGATCACTAAGATGGCATTAGTTGTACCAGAGTGTGGAAGATCTTCTACAAAATCCATAGAAATGATACACCAAGCAGAGTCAGGCACAAGCAATGGTTGTATAAGTCTTGGGTACTTAGCCCTGTCAGGTTTAGCTTGCTGGCAAATATGGCAAGCCTGTACCCATTGCACTATATCATTCTTCATATGAGGCCAATAGAACATTTGCTTAATTCTGTGAAATGTAGCAGGAGCTCCAGACTGGCCTCCTAATGCACTTGAATGAAGAGCCTGAAAGACTCTCTGTCGAAGTTCTTGATTAGACCCCAACCAAATTTTACCATCATATCTGATGACTCCATCCAAGATGTTAAAATAAGGATCACTAGCACCAGTGACATCCAATATAGCCAAGACAGACAAGGCTTCAGGATCATTCTAACAAGCAGTATAGATGTCTTCCAGCCACTGTGGAGTAACAGATGTAATTGTTGTCAACAACTCCCCATTAGGTTTCCTGGACAATGCATCAGCAGCAATATTTTCACTGCCCATTTTGTAGATGATTCTGTAGTTAAGACCCAACAGCTCTATGAACACCTTTTGTCGCTAATGGGTGTGAAGCCTTTGTTCATTCAAGTGCACTAAGCTTTGTTGATCAGTATAGATAAACAATTGACCTTGTAGAAAATAGGGTCTCCATTGATCCACGGCTACTAATAATAGCCAGATATTTCTTTTCATAAGTAGATAAGCCTTGGTTCTTAGGACCCAATGCCTTACCGATAAAAGCCAGAGAGTGGCCATTCCATGTAAGTACAACTCCAATTCCTATTGCAGAAGCACCAGTTTCAATATGGAATGGCAAGGCAAAATCTGGTAATGCCAAGCAAGGAGCTGAAGACAGAGATTGTTTAAGCTGGTTAAATGCATGATCATGCAATTCAGTCCAAACAAAAGGGACATCCTTGCACAACAGCTGTGTAAGAGGTTTAGCAATGACACCAAAATGCTTGACAAATTTTTGATAATAACCAGATAGGTTAAGGAAACCCCTAACTTCTTTGACATTGGTTGGCACAGGCCAATTTTGAACATCTCTGATTTTGCTTGGATCAGTAGCAACACCAGCAGCACTAATAATATGTCCCAGATAAGAAACAGACTGTTGTGCAAACTTACACTTACTGAGCTTGAGGTGCCAAGGATCCCTTTGCAGCCACAAAACACTTGTTCCAGATGCAATAGATGCTCTTCATAGGTCTGGCTATATACTAGGATGACATCAAAGAATACCAAAAGGAACTTCCTGAGTCCAGGTGCTAATGTACAATTCATGGCTCCTTGGAAAGTACTAGGGGCTCCAGTAAGGCCAAAAGACATAACCTTAAACTCATAATGGCCCAAGTGAGTTTGGAAGGCAGTTTTATGCTCTTCACCAGCTTCCATGAGAATTTGGTGAAAACAGACCTCAAATCCAATGTGGAGAACCACTTGGCATGTGCTAGTTCATCCCTGACTGATCAAATATTGGGACTGGAAACTTAGATTTCATAGTAGGAGAGTTCACCTATCTATAATCAACACACAGCCTGTAACCTCCATCCTTTTTGAGTACTAACAGTACTGGGGAAGAGCAAGTGAAATATCCTCAATTTTCTTCGAAGGGAAGATAAACAGAATAGCGAATAATATAATAGTTCGAAGCTGAAACCATCACATTATCCAGCAATAGTTGATACAGAAAATCATACTTCAAACAAAAGAGTACAATTAGAAGGGATTACATAAATAGTCCATCGTCACACTGGTGGAATTATCAGA
This sequence comes from Bothriochloa decipiens, assembly GCA_023333625.1. NCBI lineage: Eukaryota > Viridiplantae > Streptophyta > Magnoliopsida > Poales > Poaceae > Bothriochloa > Bothriochloa decipiens. The sequence goes on from CM041631.1 coordinate 32,620,938, forward strand.
GTAGCAGCGTTTTGGAATAGTTGCGGTAGGCGGAAGCAACAACAATCTCCAAAAGAAGCCTAAGCGTAGGATTGACATGTCTACTCCTCATCGTCATCGAAGTCGTAGTCGGGTTCACCTGCCAAATAATTTTCATTATGATTTGTACTGGCCACTCATCCCACCCTATGCTTTGCTTTTGGTATGTGCTATTTGGTGGATGCAAAGGATATACTCAAGAGACCTATTATTTGGCTGTGGTTTCCTATGCAAGTAGTAACCATCATTATATAATAGTAATACATCAAGTTTTAACCCATTATCATCCATCATCATTCCCATCCCATCATCACACACGTCTCACCGTCTCGCATTCAGTCGACAGGTCCAACTCCTTCTCGGAGCCATCTCAGCGACTCACAACCGGAAAGGAGAACACCAGGGGGAAGAAGAGAAGGACTCATCTCACTACTCCCGAGAAGCGTGGGTCGAGGGAAAGACCGTACCGAGGCCGCGGACTATATATAGATTCAAAAACTCTACAGAGCGTGTACTCCCATAACCACAAGATCACCATCATCAGCGGTGCCCCGCCTAGGCTAATTCTGACTGCTTTCTAATCGGTGCCCGTACCTCCCGACACTATCTACTAACAACCTAGTAGTAGTAGCACCGTCCTAGCTAGTCAGACATCCGTCTCCCACCCATTCAGGAGCATGCAGTGAGCACGTAGGCCCCAAGGTTCCTGTTCTCAAGAGATATCAGGTCCTAGGGGGATCAGACAGGATTATCTTCTCATAGGGACTACAATAGTCCATGCTACAACAGCACCTCCTACCCGAGGCCTTGCTCCACAAAGGCTCTCATCCCCAGGATCACCATATTCCTCGCAATGTACCCGTCATAGGCACCTCTCACGAGGATGCCCAGAACACACCCCCCCGGCAAGACTCGCCCAAGGCTCGTCATAGAATTCTGTCCGATCGACTCAAACCCTCACCACACACCCAAGACACGCAACATTCTCCCCGAGTAAAATGGTACCACGTGCCTTGTCCATATATCCATAATTCACCACGCATCACATCGCAGATATAAAGCGTAGTAGAAGTAAAGCATCATGAGCAAATAAACATGCGTCTAGCCTATCAGCGGGTGTGCAGGAGTAAGGTTGCGACAAGGTAAAGGCTTCATCAGGCAATTCTATCATGCAACCTATCACAGGTGATATTTATAAATAAAGCTCTAGCAAACTAGATATTATGCCATGCGTAATAGAATCTACGAGGTTGGGTGGGATGTGGCACCTGCGTAGTCGTCACCGAGCTCCTTCTCGTAGTCAGGGTCGTCCTCCGCAAGTGGCTCCTCTACTGAAACAAAACGTAATAGTCGTGTTAGCAACTCCTATAGAGTTAACACAAAGAATCAATAAAATCCAATAACTCCGAATTCAATCATACATAAGCCTATGATGTAGAGCTTATTTTTATAAAAATTTAGACACTTGGTTCATATTTTTCGGAGTTCATATGAATTAGTTATGAATTTTTGAAGTTTAATCTATTTTCTGAAAAAGAAAAAGGGTGGATTAATGAGAGGCTAACACGTGGTGGCTTTTGGTTGGTCCACATGGCGCTGCGGGTACAGCAGTGGTGGCGCAGTGCTGACGTCAGCGCTGACGGGTGGACCGGTCAGCAGTCAATGACAGGTGGGCCCGAGGTAAATGGTCACTGATAGGTGGGCCCATGGTCAACGGACAATGTTGATCGGTCAACAGTCAACGTCGACCGGGCCTCGACTGGGCCTCGGTGAGCCTGGGTAGGACCGGATCTGGGTCGGGTTGGGCCAGCCCGACCGGGACACGTGTCGCTCATCGAGACTAGCCATGTGGCCAATCTAGGCTCTTACAGGGCTGGTCTACGGCCTTTGGCACCGTGAGCCTGGTGCATGGTGGACCAGAGACTGGTGGCTTACGTGGCCCTCACCTATTGGTCCAGCGTCGAAGCTGTGGACTCGGTCTCCCTTGAGCGTCGCGGCTGGCCCGACGGGGCTCGGCTGGTGGCGAGCGGCGGTGCACGGTTGCGGCAGCGCAGGCTAAGCAAGGCAGCGGCGGACCATGCAGAGGCGGTTGGTGGGCTCGCGGCGCACGTGCTACGGCGGCACCGAGTGGCATGGCCACAGCGGTGGGGCACATCAATGGCTCAGCGGCGGCTTTGACTAGCGCTTTGGGTCCGCGGGGCCAAGGCGAAGGTGGCAAGCAAGGTCAATTTGGTTGCAGGCCTTCTAGCAAGGCAAACAGCGACGGCGGATCGACGACGGCGAAGGCCAGCGGTGCTTGACAGATGACCTTCATCTTCTCTTTCCTTCTCAACTAGAACAGCTCAGAGCTCCAATCCCTAACTACCGAGGCAACCGTGGTCTCAACGGAGCGCGCGCGACGATGAGCATCACGACGTCACTCTGGCAGTCGGGGTGCCATGGCGACCAGGGCCGCAAAGTGCGTAGCACCTCTGTGGTCGTGGCCAGGCCCCAAGAAGTTGCCAGCAACATGTTCTAGACTACAGCAAGCGTGGTGGGGCAGCTAATGAAACTAAAGGAGGTCGGACGAGTGGGAACACGGAGGATGAGCTGGCCGGCGGCCATGGTGGATAGGGTAGCTCACCTGCGCGGTAGTGCTCCAACGGCTGGCGATGTGGCTCGATGGCAAGGAAGGAGGGTAGTAGCTCGGTGCATAGGAAGCAGACGTCTATGGCAGGGTCGAGCGGTCCTCCTCCTCCAGCGTGCTCGAGCGACGGTAGCGCGGCACTCGGCTCCGACAGCAGCGCTCCTTTCCCCGCCTTCTCCTTCTCCTACCTCTTCTCCTTTGCAGCAAGCAGGTATGGGCACGGCCAAGGTGACTGTGCAAGCACAGAAACCCTAAGCGGCTGGGTGCTCGGTGTTTATAGCCATGGCGATCGACCACGGCACGAGCAAATGGTGGAGATGCGGCCGGGCGCATCGTGCGGTCGCGGCACTCTCCCGGCTAGGGTTAGGGTTTGCGTGGCCGAGCGGACCTCTGGACGGCATCCGGCGTGGTACGACGAGGGGCGAACGGTGGGGGTGCGCCATTCCCATATTTGGGACGACGGACGCGACGGGCGAGCAGCCAGAATTGTCAATGGTGAAGCTGACAAGGTGGGCCCGCATGGCAGCGGTAGAGCAGGGGCGCGCGTGGGCGTGGCGCTTGCTGGGCTGACTCGGCTTCGTGGGCCGGCTGTGCGGGTGCGCGGACGCGTGCGGTGGCCAGCTGGGCCACTTGGCCTGGTTGGGCCGTGGGAAAAACAGGCCGAGGCAGGCCTGCGCGGGTGCGGGGAGGCAGGCCGATGAAGCGGCGGAGCTGGGCCGCCGGGCCGCCTTGGGCTGCTTTGCTCTTTTCTTTTTTTTCCTCCTTTTCTCTTTTCCCTCTTCTATTTCTTTCCAAGCCTCTAATCCAACAATGCCATGATCATGCTAATGAAAGGGTTAGTGACCATGGCGCATATACTTGGTGGGTCTCTTAGGGTCTCATGGGGTTGTTGGATGCTATGTCCAATGTTAGTGACATATTTTTATACATGTGATATAAAGGGTTACTGATTTTATTAACAACACATAAAATCAATAAGAAGCAAATCATACTTTGCTTCATCTAACTCCAGGTGCTATTTGTGCAATAAATGGATGTTTTCCTACATGACACTCACCAACCATTGGTTATTTATGAAAAAATTTTGTTGGTTGTGATTTTTGGTGTTGGGAATTTTAGGGATGTTATAGTCCTACCCCCTTATGAGAATCTCGTCCTCAAGATTTAAAACTGTAACTTACTCTTCAAACAGGTAGGGGTAGAGCTTCCTCATCTCTGACTCTTTCTCCCATGTTGCTTCTCGTTCTGTGTGATTGCTCCACTGAATCTTGCATATTGGGGTGATAGTGTTTCTGGTTTCTTTGGTGGCCCTGTCCAAAATGCAGATGGGGTGCTCTCTGTACTCAAGTGTATCCTGAATATCTAGTGCCTCACAGGTATTGGTTGTTCTGGAAGCTTCAAACACTTGTGTAACTATGACACATGGAATACCGGGTGCACTCTCGCTAATTGCTAGGGTAACGCTACTTTGTAGGCAAGCCTGCCAATTCTGGCATAGATCCTGTATGGTCCCACATACCTTGGTGCTAGCTTTCCCTTCACATGGAATCTGAGGGTCCCTCGAAGTGGGGAGACTTTGAGATAGACATAGTCCCCGACTTAAAAATTGAGGTCTCTACGCCTCTTGTGAGCATAGCTCTTTTGACGACTCTGGGCAATCTTCAGATTCTCTCGCACTTGGGCGACTCCTTGTTCGACCTCTTTGATGGTGTCAGGGCCAAAGAATGATCTTTCTCCCTGCTTCTGAGCACATCAGGGGTGTTCTGCATGGTCTCTAGTACATAGCCTCAAATGGTGACATCTTGAGACTAGCCTGGTAACTGTTGTTGTATGAGAACTCAGCAAAGGGAAAACTCTTCTCCCAATCAGTCCCGTATTTCAGAACACAAGCTCAAAGCATATCTTCAAGGATTTGATTCACTCTCTCCGTCTGACCATCTGTCTAAGGGTGATAAGTGGTACTGTAATCTAGCTTGCTTCCTATGGCCTCATTCAAGGCCTTCTAGAACTTGGACGTATACTGCGGTCCACGATCAGATATTATGCTCCTCGGGGCTCCATGCAGCTTGACAATCTCTTTAATATAGAGATCTACCAATTGTCCAACTCGGACGTTGTTGTTTATGGCTGGAAAGTGAGCTACCTTAGTCAAATGGTCGACTATCACCCATATAGCATCATGGCCCCGTGGGGATCGAGGCAGCCCCCCAATGAAATCCATGGAAATGTTATCCCACTTCCATTCAGGTATCTCGAGTGGCTTTAGCAGTCCTACATGTCTCTTGTGCTTGGCTTTGATGCGTTTGCAAATATCACATCTAGCAACATGTCCTATGATATCTGACTTCATGTTCTTCCACCAGAACTTTCTCTTCAAATAAGCATACATCTTGGTACTGCCCGAGTGGATACAATACTTGGAGTCATGTCTTTCTGATAGGATCTCATTGTGGATAGCTAGGTCTGCAGGCACACAAATTTTGTCCTTGTACCAACAGGTACCTTGCTCATCTTCACTGAACTCTGGGCACTTGCCTTGCTTCAGGAGCTTGTGTATCTCCCAAATCTCTAGGCAATGGCACTGGGCTTCACGGATCCTGTCCATGAGGGTGTAGTGCACACGAAGCTCATTTAACAAGCCATGGGGTATCACCTCAAGTTGTAATTTGTTAATGTCCTCTTGCAACTCCATGGGCAAGGCTGTGGTGAACAAGGCATGACAATGGCTCTTGTGGCTGAGAGCATCAGCGACTACATTAGCCTTTCTTGGGTGGTAAAGAATCTCCACATCGTAGTCCTTAATCAACTCTAGCCAACAACACTGCCTCATGTTCAGATCTTCCTGGGTGAAAAAGTACTTTAGGCTCTTGTGATCGGTGTAGATCTCACACTTGTTCCCAATTAGGTAGTGCCTCCAAATCTTCAATACATGGATCACAGCTGCAAGCTCAAGATCATGGGTAGGGTAACGTTGTTCGTGCTCCTTAAGCTGGCGAGAAGCATAGGCAATGACTTTCCCATTTTGCATCAGAACACAACCAAGCCTGTGGCAGGATGCATCGCAATAGACCACAAAGTCCTGGTGGATATCGGGCAAGGCAAGAATAGGTGTTGTGGTGAGCTTCTCTTTTAGGGTATGGAAACTTTGTTCGCACTGGGCGTCCATTCAAACTCATTGGTCTTCTTCAGGAGGTTGGTCATGGGGCGAGCTATCTTAGAGAAGTTCTCAATGAATCGGCAATAATAACCAGCCAATACCAAGAAACTCCTTGCATCTGTCATGTTCTATGGCTGCTTCCATTCCTTCACTGCCTCAATCTTGGACAGATCCACAGCTACTCCATCAGCATTGAGTACATGGCCTAGGAAGGCGACCTCTTCAAGCCAGAACACACACTTGCTAAACTTGGCGTAGAGCTGATGCTTTCTCAACCTTTCCAACACTATCCTTAAGCGCTGCTCATGCGCATCGGCGGTGGCGGTATAGACAAGAATGTCATCAATGAAGACCACCATGAACTTATCCAGCTCTAGCATGAACACTTTATTCATCATGTTCACAAAGTAAGCTGGTGCATTCGTAAGACCGAAGGACACAACAGTGTATTCAAACTGCCCATATCTGGTGCTAAACGCTGTCTTAGGAATGTTCTCCTCTCTGATCTTCATCTGATGGTAGCCTGATCTAAGGTCAATCTTGGAGAAGTACTTGGCATTGTGCAACTGATCTAACAGGTCATCTATCCTTGGCAGGGGGTACTTGTTCTTGATGGTCACAGCATTTAGGTTCCTGTAATCAATGCACATCCTCTGTGAACCATCCTTCTTTTTAATAAACAGAATAGGAGATCCCCAGAGTGAAGCACTGGGCCTAATGAACCCCTTCTCGGACAACTCTTCAAGCTATTTCTTAAGCTCCTTAAGCTCGTCAACTGCCATGCAGTAGGGTCACTTGGATATAGGACTCGTACCAAGCAACAAGTTGATCATGAACTCGACATCCCTGTCTGGTGGCATCCCTGGTAGCACTTCAGGAAAGACATCGGGGTACTCACGATCTACTGGCACTTCCTCGAGTGACTTCTCTTCAAGGGCACACAACATGGAAACATCTATCCCTTTGTTCAGCTCACATCTGATCTGGTGACCACTTGGATGGGTTATTTCCATAAACCTAGGTGAGCAAGATATCACTCTCATGTTCTGTGTTAACCAATCCATCCCTAGAATGACGTCTAGGCCTTCAAGGGGTAGCAGGGTAAGATCAGCTAGGAAGCTAAGACCCTTGATTCTGATACTCACTCCCTTACATCTCTTGGTACAATAGAAGTTCCCCAAAGGTGAACTGGTGTATGAGGCTTCTTTTCGTGGAGTAACAGGTATATGGTGCTCTCATGCAAACTTGGAGGATATGTAAGAACATGTACCTGAATCAAACAGCAAGGAAGCCTTAACTCCATGCACTAAAAACATACCGTACACCACGTCGGGGGTAGCCTGGGCGGCCTCTGCTGTGAAGTTGGTGAGGCGGCCACAGGGTGCCCTAATCAGTACCTTCTTGTATGGGGTACCCTGGTTCTGCCTGGCGGGGGCTGGTGTAGTTGGTGCAGCCTTGTTCGGGCACTCGGCTGCCTTATGACCCGGCTGGCCACAAGCGAAGCAAGTGTAGGTCGCGCCGCCTATGGGGGTTGGCGCGGTGGCCTTCCACATGCTACCACCTGGTGCGGCACGATTGTACGCCTGGCGGTCCTGAGCAGGGTGGGGGTAGATGTTGGTGTGGTTACCGCCACCCTGACTCGAACCGTGCGTAGCTCCCTGGGCGAAGCGAGGGCGGGGTGGTTGAGACGCCTCACCACACAACCTCCGTGGGGCAGGTGCATGGGAGGTGCCCTCAGCACGATGCTTCTTGGTCTTGCCAAGCACCTCTTTCTCTGCAAAAATCTCATCGTATTCCTTCTCAATCTCCATGCACCTGTCGATCAAGTCACGTAGGTGTGGCTCTTGGTGCCTGAGAGGGAGAGCCTGATATGGCTAGACAAGCCCTTGCGGTAGTAGTACATCTTCTCCTTCTTAGAATTCACCACCAAGGCAGGTGCATAGCACAGTAGGTTGGTGAAGCGGGTGGTGTACTCAAGCACCTTGTCAGCTCCCATAGAGATGTTGCGGAACTCATTCTCCTTCTTCTCCGGCTGCCCTCGCGAATGAAGAATGCGCGGAACTCCTCCATGAACTCATCCTCCATGAACTCGCCCGACATCACTCCTGATCCTACAACTGAAGGACCAAAAAGGTGACCATAGAGGGGTGAATCGGAGCCTTAAAACTTTTCTTAAAAATCCCAACCTGAAAGAAACACAGCCGAGCACCCTCGAAGCAAATGCAAAGCAACAGGAAAAAGCAGAGAACCAAATCAAGGACTGGTCAAGGGAAAAACACTGGTCGGGAGCCCTCGACTGCCACGGGAGCCTTGCCCTCAACAAAGTCCTCGACCACGGGTGACAAATGAAACTCTGCTTCGAACGACCCCCTCGATAGAGTTCACTTGACCCCTTGGTAGAGTTCACTTGACTCTCGGCTCGACAGAGTTCACTCGACCCCACCTTCGACAGAGTTCACTCAACCCCTTCTCGACAATGTCCACTCGACCCCTTGATAGAGTTCACTTGACCCCTCGATAGGGTTCACTCGACCCCTTGATAGAGTGCACTTGACCCCGCCTCGATAGAGTTCACTCGTCTCCTAGACCCCTCGACCCCTTGACCTCTGCTTGGGAGCACATGAAAACAGGACAGGCCAGCGAGAACACGGGATGAGAAATCAAGAAAAACTCAAGCTGACGGGCACAGATTGGCACTAAATTTCGCACAGGTATTCACAAGGAAGAAAGAAAGCTAACCCTATGAAGTCGACACCCAAATTGAACACAGTCACGAGGAATCGCAAAACTAGGCCGACGAGCACAGTATTTCTCCAAAAAGAAAACTACTCGATTTCTTGATGCACGAGTGGAATTGGTTCAATTCCTTTGAGGATCTAGTTCATCACTCGACAAAGCATCAATCTGTGCAAAAAGAACAAGCCAAATCGCACCAAAATTGACAAATCAAAGTTCATCCATAGTAGGTCAACGGCGCACAGAAAATGGAACAAAATTCACATATCAAAATCGAAAAGCCCAGAGGGCATGAGGAGGATTCGAGCCTCCATTCCCACACAAAATATCTCACAAATACAAGAGTAAAATCCTTGTTCTTGGACCTCTACAAGAACATGAACAAAAAGAAAAAGAAAACAACAGGCAGCAGAGCGACAGCGGCGGCGGCTGATTGGAGAGGTGAAAAAAAAGGTGACTTTGGTGGAGGCTGTCCACTTCTATTTATATGCCTTGCCAAATACCACTTCTACCCCTAGGTATTATTAGAGCGAACCACCTAGCCAAGGGAACTATGGTCCAACTAAGGATTTCCTGATTTGACAACCACCGTGCCTTCTCACTGGTAGCCTTGCCTCGACGCAATCTTTCCGATGCCGCCACGTGCCATCCGTCCACACTGGGACCACCCGAGTTTTGAGGCGCAAACCCGCAAAACCCACCGCTGATGGTTTTGAGGCTAAACCACCAAACCATCCACGAGTAGCGTAGACATACGCATCCCCTGCAGATGGTTTTGAGGACAAACCACCAAACCTCTTCACGAGTAGCGTAGCCCGTACGCGTCCCCCGCCGTGTACACTTGCGCTCGTCGATGTCCCAAGTGCCAGCCACCATGGCCTACCACCCGGTCGTCTGATCCCTCGGTCCAAGCCTCGCGTCCGCCCTTCACCGCACCTAGTCCCTCAGCACGGCACGCCTCTACTTGACCTTCGCCCGACCGCTGCCACCCCCTCCGAACTCCACACCTGCATATCACAAGCCAAGAGACACATTTTGACACGTAACCCTGTGCCAGGGGATCAGTGAAACCACCAAGACCGACCACCAAACAAAGTGTTGGACATGTTGACAATCACTCATCACACCACCAAAAGATGCTACACCATGATATGGAAAATCATGTGTCCGCAATCTCCCCCTTGATGAGTGCATTGTCAACACTAACACAAAGCCAGAGTAACCCATTCAAGTGACCAAAAGCCAAAGAAAAGCTCAAAATGGTCACTTGCCATGAGCAGAGCAAAGAGCAACAACAACAAGCTCAAAAACACCTAAAAGCAGCTAGACCCTCTAGGCAGAGGCAAACGGCTCGACACGTCTAGCAAAGCAAAAGTGCAACTCGCCCTTGACAAGTGCATCAACCTCACAAATACACATGAATACACACTCTCTGGATTTGTGGATCATTCTCCCCCTTGTTGACAAAAGCACTTATCAAGTGGACAAGATAAAAGCTCCCCCTTAAAGTATGCTATGAAATGCACAAAATGCACAATGCAAACATACAAAGCTTCAGGAGTATAGCAAGTTGAATAAAATCATGCTCAAGGTGGTACGGCATATGAATTACGACAGGCACAAGATAAGGCCAAAGCTCAAACTTATCAACTGAACGAAATATGAAATATAAGCATTTTGACCGGTTTTAAGCATATCTCATAAAAAGGTGTTCACCAAAGAGAGTAGCACATAGCAATTATAAGAAGGAGATCAAACTAGTGCTAGCACATTTATACAAAAGTAAACTACCCCATATAACGATCACAGTGGAGTACAAGGTTATTTTTAGATTAGAGTTTTACAGCGGAGTACACTTGTAAACTACCCCCATACAAAAGTAACACTTGTAGCTTCAACATTGATCAGAGTTTTACAGTGGAATACAAGGTTATTTTTAGACATGTGTATGTGAGAGTATCAAACTGACCGCCAAAGGATTTTGTTATTTTTTTATATTTTTTCAACCACGCCGAGTTCATCCCTTGTGCAAGTGGGAAGCCGTCTCGTCACGAGTGGTTGTGGACTAGCACTACAATGCCTAAGTTCATCTCATTCGAGTGAATGAGAAGCAGTCTCGTGACATTGACGTGAGACAGTAAAGATTCAACTCCAAAACTTTTTCCTCATTACTTAGCTTAGACATCAAGTTTTAGCACAAAGATATCAAAAGATCCGAGCTAAGTATATGATTCAAGAAACATGAGACATAGCAACTAAAGCATACATGTAAAAGCAGCATGGATCTCAACACATCCTACACATGCTAGTTGCCATCTCAAGGGTGAACAATTTCCAGATTTCATCATTAATTTAGCAAGTTCACATTTATAAAACAAGCTCAGCTCATAACATGTATCAAGATGATTAAAAAGAGCCTAAGCTGCTAGCCATCATGTATCCATAAGACATATCAACAAAAGCATAACCTTAAACAACAAGCTATACAAGTGAAGCTAAGCGCATGATATATGATACATGATGAGATGCAATGCAATATGGTACAAAAGAAAAAGCAAAAGAAAGGGAAATAAAAGCTACTATACAAGATACAAAGCATCCCACAACTAAGATGGGAAGTAAACACCCAACTCCCCTCGCAAGTGTGCAAACTAGGCTTGGTCGAGAGGTTTGGTGAAGATGTCAGCTAGCTGGCGCTCGATGCGAATATGTCTCAAGTCTATGGTTCCCTTCTCTTGGTTGTCTCTCAGAAAGTGGTACCTCGCCTCAATGTGCTTGGTTTTAGCATGGAGCACTAGGTTTTTGGCTACACTTATGGCACTGGTGCTGTCACAGTAAAGTGGCACTCGGGTTAAATCTAATCTAAAGTCTCTCAAAGTAGCAACTATCCAAAGCAACTAAGAACAGCAAGCAGCAGCAGCAACATACTCAGCCTCACAAGTGGATTGGGCTATGGAAGATTGCTTCCGAGAGGACCACGAAATAAGAGATGAACCAAGAAACTAACAAGTACCAGAAGTTGACTTCCTCACAAGACAACAACCAGCATAATCAGCATCGGAATAAGCAAAAAGTGAGGGGTGGAGGCGGTCGAATACCAAAGACCAAACTCAGGAGTGAAATGGAGATACCTCATGATCTGCTTGACGGCTTGTCGATGAGACGTGCGTGGTGAAGACTGAAAGCACGCACAAAGATAGACCGCAAACTGAATGTCTGGTCTCATCACCGTCAGGTACAGTGACCCAATCATGCTATGGTATTCCTTCAGGTCCATGGCTTCACCCTCAACATCAGCATCCAAAGCAGTGGTAGTCGCCATGGGCATCAAAAGAGGCTTGGCCTCGCCCATGTCAAACTTCTTCAGCAGGTCCTTGTTGTACTTGCCTTGATGCACAAATGTCCCTTCCCGAGTTTGCTTGATTTGCAACCTGAGAAAGAATGTCAACTCGCCCATCATGCTCATCTCGAACTCCCTGCTCATCAAATCAGAAAACTTTGCCACGAGGGCATGTGAAGAGCCACCAAAGATTATATCATTCATGTATATCTACACAATGAGAATGTCTTTGCCTTGCTTGAGGAGAAACAAAGTTTTATCAACAGAGCCCATGGTAAGACCCTTCCCAAGCAAAAAAGACTTCAACCTAGCATACCAGGCTCAGGGGCTTGTTTGAGACCATACAAGGCATTGTGGAGTTTGTAAACATGGTCTGGGTGCTTGGGATTTTCAAAACCAGGTGGCTGCCTCACATACACTTCCTCCTCTATGTACCCATTGAGAAAAGCACTCCTGACATCCATCCGATACAGCTTGAACCCCTTCGAAGCTGCAAAGGATAAAAGGATTCTAATGGCTTCTAAACGGGCAACAGGAGTAAAGGATTCCTCAAAGTATATCCCCTCTTTCTGGCAAAACCCCTGAGCAACCAACCTAGCCTTGTTCCTAATTATCACTCCATCCTCACTCTGCTTGTTCGTAAACACCTACTTGGTACTTATGGGATGACACTGTGGAGGTGGAGGAACTAGGACCCACACTTGGTTTCTCTCAAAATTCTCAAGGTCCTCATGCATGGCATTAACCCAATCAGCATCAGATAAAGCATGTCCAATATCTTTGGGCTCAAAATTGGCAACAAAAGCAGAGTGTGCAAAATGGGAGATTTCATATGACCTGTGGCGAGTGACACGCTGGTTGAGGTTACCGATCATGGTCTCTGGAGGATGATGATGCTGAATGTGTATAGGCGTCGTTCTTGATGAAGTAGCCTCCCCCTCAACCACAGCTGGAGCTCTCTTAGGTGCAAGTGAGGGAAACTGGTCGTTTGGCCCCCATGTAGTTGAATAAGAAGGATCGGGGCCGCGAGTCGATGTAGTCATCGCAGGGTCAATAGGGGCAGTTGGTGGAGTCAGCTCGGGAGCACCCCAATCGACATCGTCCTGCTCCTCCTCCACAAAAATGCTTTCACCCATCTCCTGATCACCTACACACTCAAGGACAAGAGAAGAACAAGGTGTGGTTTCGTCGAAGGTAACTTCATGAGTCTCCATGACACGGTTAGTCTCAAGGTTAAGAACTCTATAAGCACGTGAGTGAGTAGCATAACTGAGAAAATGCCATCAGAAGAACGAGACTCAAACTTGTCCAAGTTACCTTTCTTAAGAATGAAGCACCTACACCCAAAAACTCTAAAATAGCTCACCTTTGGAGGACGCCCAAACCGCAACTCATAAGAAGTCTTCTTTGTAAAAGCTCAAAGAAAAATGCGGTTTGAAACGTGACAAGTTGTGTTTATCGCTTCAGCCCAATATCGCCTAGGAGTCCTATGCTCATCGAGCATCGTCCTGGCCAACAAGGGTCCGATTCTTGCATTCAACAACCCCATTCTGTAGAGGCACATAAGGTGAAGAAAACTGATGTTCAAGACCCAAAGATTTGCAAAAGACTTTAAAATGAGAATTCTTGAATTCGGTGCCATTGTCACTACGTATAGCTCTCATGGAATTCTTGGGAAACTCATTTTGTAGCCTAAGAATCAACTCCTGCACATGGGAAAATGCCTCATCCTTGGACTCCATAAAAAAGACCCAAGAATAACGAGAAAAATCATCCACAATCACAAGAACATACCACTTCTCACCATCCGACCGAATCCGAGCTGGACCTACAGTGTCCATATGAAGAAGCTCACCGGGTTGTTTGGTCATCACTTGTTTAACAAAAGAATGGGAAGCGGCAACCATCTTCCCGTGACGACACGGGTGACAAACCAAATCCTTCTCGAACTTTAGCTTAGGCAATCCTCGGATTCGATCAAGAGAATGCAGCCTTGCAAGCAAGTCAAAGCTCAAATGACCAAGCCTCCTATGCCACTTCCAAAGCTCAGAATAAGTGCCTGCCACCAAACATCGAGAAGAGCCAAATGAGCAAGAATAATTGGCATGAAAGACAAGCCCAAAAGGCACAATCAAGCAAATAAGATCACCACAAGAATCCAAAATGCGAGAAAGGCCCAGCTTAAAGCGCACTTCAAAACCATCTCTAAGGAGTTGCGAAACTGAAAGCAGATTGAAATGCAATCTTGAGACTAAAGCAACATCCTTGAGCACAAAGTTCTCATTAAGCCTTACCGACCCATGAGAAAGCACCTTACCCTTACCATTGTCCCCAAATGTGATGTACTCCTTGGAGGTCATGGGGCTGAGGCTGGAGAACCAATTTGAATTACCGGTCATGTGGCGCGAACACCCAGAATCAACAAGCCATATGTTCTCCAAGACTCCATGTTGTTTCAATAAAAAAACATGGGATGAGCAAAGGATCCAACACTGGGGTTAGTAAACTGAGGAGAATACCAGTGCTGGATCATCTGCCCTGTGGAAGAGAAGCGATCGCCATGAGAGAGAAAAAATGGTCCGCTAGAAGTGTAGGACTGAGAGCCACTACCACGAGACCTAGAGTCATATTGAGGATGACTAGGTCCACGCCAGGCACAACCATCTCGTGGTCTCACAAACTGAGGCCTAGCACCTCAAGGTCTTGCACCTCTCGGTCTAGTGTCACGCCTCTGAGCTGGTGAACCGTGCATCCCATGAGAAGGGTGATGCATGCCCTGCTGGTAAAGCTCAAACTCACACCTCTCATCTCTCTTCCTCCTAAAGCAAAACTCAAACAGGTGACCATCCCTCTTGCATTAGTCATAGTGGAACACCTCTCTCTTGGGTGGTGGATGACTCACTCTATTGTGGACATGGTTCACTCTTGGGGTGGTTTGGCTTTAGGAAGGGGCTTATCAGAGATGTTTGAGAGTGTCAAATGGGTTCCTGAGGTGGTTAGGTTTTGAAATCCACACTTATTTCTGAGGTGGAAGCTTGGGAGACTCTTCAAGCACTCCATCCTTCACAATGGGCATGGTCGGCTGAGAGGGCTTTGGTGGGTTAATCTTTATGAGCTTGGGAGGACTGGTGGGTTTCTCAGTCATGCTCAAACCACAGTGTTCACCAACCTTCCCAAAGACATTGTTACCCTTCCCACCTAAAGCAAAGCCTAAGCCCTTGGTGTCAGTACCCCTCTTGTACTGACTCATCATCATGCCCAACTATGGCTCACTACAGGAAAGCCAACTCAACATGTGCCGAAGGAATGTGTTTTCCTCTTTGGCCTTTTTCTTGTCATGCCTATAGTTGACAAGCTCTAGCTCCAAAGCCTCACAACACGGGCACTGAGCACTAGCACCACCCACACTAGATTTCTCAAGAAAAGAGATTCTAGCGGCCTTCTCAGACAGCTCAGAACACAGCTCAGCACAAGACTTACAAGGACCTGATGAAGCAGGATCAGCTCTAGCCCTATCCAACTCCTCAATCAAAGCAGAGTACTTAGACTGCAAAGAAACAAGGCTGGACATGTGGACAACGCATTCATCGCACTCAGTCTTGTTAGGCAGAACAACTATCTCCTTCTTGACACACTCAAGTTCATCTAGAACCTTGAGATACTTAGCCATAAAGCTATTGCACTCTTTAGAAGCACGCACAATCAAAGCATCTTGCTTAAACATGGTGTCATAAGCAGATTCAAGCTCAGTGAGAAGAGATTCGACTGTATGCTCTACCTCAGGCTCGAAGTCGACCTCATCATCGTGGTCGGTCGTGTCGTCATCAACCTCCATGGTGCAGAAACCTCCATGGCGCTTGTTGGCATAGAAGCTCAAGCCATTGAACTTGTTCTCAACCTTCTTCTCAGTCTCATCATCACTCGGAGAAGAGGTACCATCAGAGTCGACATCGCTCAAAGACACGACAAGGGCTTTCTGCTTCATTTGCTCAAAAAACTTCTTCTGCATGCGCTTGGGGTCGAAGTTCTTCTTGGACTTGTACTTATCCTTGTGCTTGGAGTGGTCGGGCTTGCTGGAGTGGCTCTTGTGCTTGTTGGGGCAGCTGGTGACATAGTGGTCAGGCTCTCCACATCCAAAGCAGCCTTGCTTGTTGCCACCCCATCATCGGTTCAGGCTGAAAGGATCAAGATGCCCAAGAGGGGGGGTGAATTGGGCTAATTCTAAAATTTCTTGCGGAATTAAAACCTATTAGCCAATTTCACCCTATGTGCCTATGTGTGTTTCTAAGGATTCTATCAAGAAAAGTTTTGCACCCTAGTTCCAATCCTAATCTAGCATGACAATTCTAAGTATGTAAGTTGCGGAAGTGTAAATGCTAGAAAGTAAATGCGAAAAAATAAAGGAGCAAAGAACACGGCGATGTTTTCCTGAGGTATCGGAGAGTCGCCACTCTCCACTAGTCCTCGTTGGAGCACCCGCGCAAGGGTATAGCTCCCCCTTGATCCGCGCAAGGACCAAGTGCTCTCTCCGGGCTGATTCTTCGACACTCCGTCGCGGTGAATCGCCGAAACCGCTCACAACTTGAGTTGGGTCATCCACAAGCTCCGCCGGATGATCACCAAACTCTCCGACACCACCAAGCCGTCTAGGTGATGGCGATCACCAAGAGTAAAAAGCACAAGCTCTCACTTGACCTCGCAAAGCCTAATGAGACGATGGATGCACACTTGCTACTCTTGATTCACTAATGAGTGCTAATCAATGGATTCTCAAATCACTAGCACCTCACTAGGGCTCTTGCTCTCTTTGGACACTAAAGAGGTTGTTCAGCTGAGAATGATGGGCAAGACAACCGGTATGGAGAGGTAGGAGATGTATTTATAGCCCCACGGGCCAAATCCAACCGTTACCTTCCAAACCAAGATTTTCGGAGTCACCGGACGCGTCCGGTCCCCAGCACCGGACGCGTCCGGTCTATTCAATTTTTCAATCCGCGACCGAACTCAGCTAGCCGTTACATAGTCACCGGACGCGTCCGGTGAGTTACACCGGACGCGTCCGGTGTTTCGGTCTGATAACATAGCTTCTGGACAGCGTCTGGTGTAGCACCGGACGCGTCCGGGCTGGCGTCCGGTCCGTTATCATTTTCGGCGTTGCACCAGACGCGTCTGGTGCTTACCACCGGACTCACTGTCCCAGCGTCCGGTGTGTTCAAACACTGCTGCACACACAAACGAATAGACCGGACGCGTCCGGTCCTATTCGGTCCAGCGTCCGGTGCAGCTAAAACAACCGTTCCACTTCGAATTCGACAATCTTCATGAACGGCTTTAACTCCAACGTACCTTAGGGCCTTTTTGTAGTTACCTAGTGCTAAGTTTCACAAGTGTGCATCACACCTAAACCATTAGACTTATCTAGGTCAAGCTACCCGTTTGCACCCCCCTTAATAGTACGGCCAAAGGAAAAACAAAGTCCTAACGACTAATCCGACGTCACCCAACACCATGGACGATCAGAACTAACCATTCTTGACCTTGTCGTCCATCCTTTGAAAACCGAAACGATTTCCATCGTCAAGGGAGCATGAAGCCCGTATTGCCCACGGTATCCATCACCATAACCTAACTTACCAATGTTTCTGCAAAACACACGTTAGTTATGGTAAATATTGTCATCAATCATCGAAACCACATTAAAGGGGCCTAGATGCTTTCACAGGCGGTTGTAATGAAACTTCGAGAATTTGTCGATGACCAGTGCCAGCTCCTCATCCCCAAGAGCCTCCATCTGCTCCTCTGTTGCAGACACAAGAGAAGACAAGGCAAGAGACAATGGTGATTAGTTAGTCAAAGAAGAATTTGGACTTGAAGTACCTAACACCAAAGCCATGGTCGGGGCAGACGGATTCTTGATCCTCGCCTGCGTCTGGAGGTCGATCTCGGTGGACTTGAGCTTGCTGAACAGCTCGTCCACGGTGAGAGTCTTGTAGTTGGCCGATTCAATGATTGCCTGCACCTTGACCTCCCAGACCCTTCGATTAAGAGCATGTAAAAGCTTGAGTGCTCTTTGATGATCATCATAGGGCATAGCTGCATTGTTAGCTTGCATGTTGTTCACAATGGTGGTCAAGCGAGAAAACATTGAGTCAACTATCTCCCCATCAGCTTGGGTAAAATTCTCGTATTCCCTCTTGTATGTCTCATAGAGTCTGATTTTGAAATGAGATGTACCCTCATGGAAGCTTTGAAGCCTCCTCCAGATCTCCCAAGCAGTCACACAGTCGGAAGCACGATCAAACTCAGAAATCGATAAAGCAGCATAAAGCTCAGCTCGGGCAATGTAGTTGGCATTGTGTTGGTCGATTTGCTCTTGAGTTACCCGTGCACCAGGCACCTGGTAATCAGCATTTTCAATGATCTCCCAAAAACACCAGTCGATCCCTTGTAGATGCGCTTGCATCTGGATCTTCCAGTACGAGTAGTTCTCCCCATTGAATTGGGGCAGTTTACCCGATCGGCGATTCAAAGCCATGTTGCCTCAGTGGATCACGGGCCGATTAAGGTGGAGTGATCCTTAACCGGCTTCGATACCAATTGAAGGACTAAAAAGGCAACCAGAGGGGGTGAATGGGAGCCTTAAAACTTTTCTTCAAAAATCGCGACTAGAAAGAAACACAGCCGAGCACCCTCAAAGCAAATGCAAAGCAGCAGGAAAAAGCAGAGAACCAAGTCGAGGACCGGTCGAAAGAAAAACACTGGTCCGGAGCCCTCGACTGCCATAGGAGCCTTGCCCTCGACAAGGGCCTCGACCGTGGGTGACGGACGGAACTCCGCTTCAGATGACCCCCTCGATAGAGTTCACTTGACCCCTCGGTATAGTTCACTTGACCCTCGGCTCAACAGAGTTCACTCGACCCCACCTTCGACTGAGTTCACTCGACCCCTTCTTGATAGTGTCCACTTGACCCCTTGATAGAGTTCACTTGACCCCTCGATAGGGTTCACTCGACCCCTCGATAGGGTGCACTTGACCCTGCATCAATACAGTTCACTCGGCCCATTGACCCCTCGACCCCTCGACCTCTGCTTGGCAGCACATGAAAACAGGACAGGCAGCGAGAACACGGGAGGAGAAATCAAGAAAAACTCAAGCTGATGAGCATAGATTGGCACCAAATTCCGCATAGGTATTCACAAGGAAGAAGGAAAGCTAACCTAAGAGGTCTACACCCAAATTGAACACAGTCGTGGGGAATCGCAAAACTGGGCCGACGAGCACAGTGTTTCTCCAAAAAGCAAACTGCTCGATTTCTTGATGCACGAGTGGAATTGGTTCAATTCCTTGGAGGATCTAGTTCATCACTCGACAAAGCATCAATCTGTGCAAAAACAACAAGCCAAATTGCACCAGAATTGACGAATCAAAGTTCGTCCAAGGTAGGTCAACGGCGCATAGAAAATGGAACAAAATTCACATATCAAAATCAAAAAGCCCAGAGGGCATGAGGAGGATTCGGGCCTCCATTCCCACACAAAATATCTCACAAATACAAGAGTAAAATCCTTGTACTTGGACCTCTACAAGAACATGAACGAAAAGAAAAAACAAAAAACAGGCAGCAGAGCAACAGCGGCGGCGGCTGAGTGGAGAGGTGGCAAAGACGTCGCTCTGGTGGAGGCTGTCCACTTCGATTTATATGTCTTGCCAAATACCACTTCTGCCCCTAGGTATTATTAGAGCGAAACACCTAGCCAAGTGCACTATGGTCCAACTCAGGATTTCCTGATCCGACGACCACCGCACCTTCTCATCGGTAGCCTTGCCTCGACGCAATCTTCCTGATACCGCCACGTGCCATCCGTCCACACTAGGACCACCCGGGTTTTGAGGCGCAAACCCGCTAAACCCGCTGCTGATGGTTTTGAGGCTAAACCACCAAACCGTCTGCGAGTAGAGTAGCCATACGCATCCCCCACCGATGGTTTTGAGGACAAACCACCAAACCTCTTCACGAGTAGCGTAGCCCGTACGCGTCCCCCGTCGTGTACACTTGCGCTCGTCGATGTCCCAAGTGCCAGCCACCACGGCTGACCACCCAGTGGTCTGGTCCCTTGGTCCAATCCTTGTGTCTGCCCTTCACCGCACCTGGTCCATCAGCATGGCACGCCTCTACTTGACCGTCACCCGACCGCTACTACCGCCTTCGGACTCCACACCTGCACATCACAAGCCAAGAGACACGTTTTGACACATAACCCTATGCCAAGGGATCAGTGAAACCACCAAGACCGATCACCAACCAAAGTGTTAGACATGTTGACAATCGCTCATCACACCACCAAAAGATGCTACACCATGATATGGAAAATCATGTGTCCGCAACAACACTGCTAAACCAACCCTGACGTCTAGCCCAAACTATAAGCTGAGGTAGGAATACGGATGCCAGAAGCTTGGATCTGTTCGTTGGTCATCTGAAGGTGAGAAATGTAACGACGGGCCTCCTCGAGCTGAGGAGTGGGCACTGACTGTCCGTTGAGTCCAGTGGTGGGGCGTCCACTCAAGTTGAGGCGATATTGCCCCAGCTCGAATGTCTCAACCCTGACCTTCTTACGGGCTCACAAGGGGAGCTCGTCCTGCAGGTCCTGGAACTCTCTGACTCTCTTGCGATCGAACCTCTTCAAGCCTCCATGGTAAGATTGAGCTTGTCCATGAGGTATGCTGTTTTGTGGACATAGTTGATTAGGTGTCCCTAGTTGTAGCTAGCAAGAGTGTATTCCTGCAGCAACTTCTCACGGAGCCTTACACTACTCACAGAGTTTGTCCCTATAGGTGGCATCTTGACTCTGCTTCTAGAAACTCTTCGTGATGTCTTTGTTCTTCCTAGCTATAGTGGTCTCAAGCTCACCAATCTTCCTGATGAGACGGCTGTCATGGACTTGAAGCTTATCCATCTCGTTCATTAGAATTATGATTTGATCCCGGTGAGTGTGCTCCTTGCACGCCAACTCACGCTCTAGGTCTACAATCTTCTGCTTATTGGCTGCCTCCTTGTCCTCTGACTTGCAGATCTTCTCGTCAACCTCCATTACGTAGTGATGATCACGGCGCCCCTTTCGCTCCAGCTCAGCGATGTACATGTCCTGGCATCGCAGGTACATCTCGAAAGTACGGAGGTAAGGGTTGCGCTCACCTCTGGCAGGCTGCTGGGCGGCGATCTCCTCCCAAGTACCCTGGTGGGTGAGGGCACGAGGGACCAGATGAAAACGGCTATCCTTCATGTAGTCAGCCGCGTTGCGCAGCACGGTGCGAAGTGCCTGGCGTGAAATGGTTAGAACACAATTGCTGGTCCCAATGTCGAAGGCAAAGTCGGTGAAGGCAGCAACTCCAGGCAGTTTCATGGTTGCAGGCACGTTGATGCGGACTGCCTTGTAGCCCTCAATGCCTCCTCCAAGGGCGGGCTTGCCATGACAAAGGTACTCAACGTTCTCCATGGGAACACCAAGCTCGATTAGAACCTCGCGAAGCACGTGAGCGTAGCCTCCATACTCCGCTCCGTCGAGTCTATACTCAATGATGTCCATCATCAACGGACCAAGCGGCGTGTTGGGATCCATCTGTAAGTTGACACGAGAATGGAATTAGAAATGTTGTACAGAGAGGTAAGCCATGCACAAAAGCATATACAGTGGTCAGTGTATAACCGAGAGAGATCAAGGTTCTCCTAATTCTATCATCCAATTCTATGGGTCTCGTCCTAGGGTCAAGCATGGCTCTGGTACCAACTGAAACATCCTCAATTTTCCTCGAAGGGAAAATACATAGAATGGCGAATAATATAATAGTTAGAAGCTCAAACCATCACATTATCCAGCAATAGTTGATACAGAAATCCATACTTTGAACAAAAGAGTACAATTAACAGGGATTACATAAATAGTCCATCGCCATACTGGTGGAATCATCAGAGTAGCAGCGTCTGGAATAGCTACGGTAGGCGGAAGAAACAACAATCTCCAAAAGAAGCCTGAGCGTAGGAACGAGATGACTACTCCTCATCGTCATTGAAGTCGTAGTCAGGTTCACCTGCCAAATAATTTTGAGTATGGTTTGTACTGGCCACTCGTCCCACCCTATGCTTTGCTTTTGCTATGTGGTATTTGGTGGATGCAAAGGATATACTCAAGAGACCTATTATTTGGTTGTGGTTTCCTATGCAAGTAGTAACCATCATTATATAATAGTAATAAATCAAGTTTTAACCCATTCTCATCCATTGAAGGACTAAAAACAGTGACCAGAGGGGGGTGAATGGGAGCCAAAAAAATTTTCTTCAAAAAACCCTGACCAGGTAGAAACACTACCGAGCACCTCCAAGTAAATGCAAAGCAAAAGGATAAAAGCAGAGAATAAATTACCGCTGGTCGGGAGCTAGTCAGCAACTGAAGGAAACCTGGTCGGCAACTGGTTCAGACCACACTGACCACGGTGGTCGGCAACAAGAAAAAAACTGGTTGGTAAACTGCTTCGGACCACGTCAAGCAAAGGTGGTCGGGAACAGAAACAGGAGCTGGTCTGAAAACCTAGTCAAGACCACTCAGATCACTATGGTCAGAAACAAAGATGAGGACTGGACGGGAACTAGTCAGAACCACATCGACCACGGTGGTCGGTAGTAGAACAAAAGTTGATCAGAGGCCGGTCGGGAGCTCTCGACCTGAATTGGGAGGCGCTTTAGCGCTACAGTGCTACTGCTGTTCTCCTATCCCAGACTCCACCAAAGCAGTCAACCAACCACCGACGAAAGAATTGGGCAACTGGGGTCAAAGACAAGTGCTGCTCAAAAGAGCTCTCTCGGTGCCTAGGCACACGATGCTGGGAGCACTGCTGTTGAGTCCCAAACAGTCAAAACATAGAGAATCAAAGGGACTCAAGGAAGAGCATCTGTTCAGGACAGCAGAAATGTGAGAGGGAGAAATCAATAGGAGCTGGATCTAACCGGCACTGATTGTTATGAGATTTTGCACTGGCAATCACAAAGGAGATTGAAAACTATCCCCAAGAAATTAAAACCCAAATTGGAACCAGTAGCCGTGAAAAACAGATCTGCGACCGAGCACGCAGTTTCTCCCAAAAACACAAACTGCTTGGTTTCTTAATGCATGAGTGGAATTGGTTCAATTTACTTTAGGATCTAGTTCATCACTCGACAAAGCATCAATCTGTGTAAAAAGAACAAGGCAAATTGCTCCAAAAATGACGAATTGAAGTTCGTCCAAAATACCATAGAAAGTCAACGGCACATAGAGAACAAAGCAAACTCACAGATCAAACCGAAAAGCCCGGAGGGCATGAGGAGGATTTGGGCCTCCATTCCCACACAAAATATCTCATAAATATATGGGTAAAATTCTTGTTCTTGGACCTCTACAAGAACATTAACACAAAAGGGAAAATCAAAAACCAGCAGAGAGCTGTGGCGGCGGCAGAGTGGAGAGGTGGAAAGAGGTAGGTCTGGTGGGGGGCTGTCCACTCCTATTTAAATGCCTACTACACAATTCTACTATTGCCCCTAGATATTATTAGAGCGAACCACCTAGCCAAGGGCACTATGGTCTAACTCAAGATTTCCTGATCCGACGGCCACCACGCCTTCTCACCAGTAGCCTTGCCTCGACGCAATCTCCCCGATGCCGCCACGTGCCATCCATCCACATCGGGATCACCCAGGTTTTGAGGCGCAAACCCGTGAAACCCGCCTCCGATGGTTTTGAGGGCAAAGCACCAAACCGTCCGCAAGTAGCGTAGCCCATACTCGTCCCCCGCCGATGGTTTTGAGGACAAACCACCAAACTTCCTCGCGAGTAGCGTCGCCCGTACGCATCCCCCATCGATGGTTTTGTGGGCAAACCACCAAACCTCCTCGCTAGTAGCATAGCCCATAGGAATCCCCCACCATGTACACTTGTGCTTGTAGATGTCCCAAGTGTCAGCCACCGTAGCTGGCCACCTGGCCGTATGGTCCCTCGATCCAAGCCTCACGTTCGCCCTTCATCGGATGCGGTCCATCAGCATGGCACGCCCTACTTGACCTTCATCCAACCACTGCCACTGCCTTCGGACTCCACACCTAAACATCACAAGCCAAGAGACACGTTTTGACACATAACCCTGTGCCAGGGGATCAGTAGAACCACCAAGACCGACCACCAACTTAAGTGTTGGACATGTTGATAATCGCTCATCACACCAACAAAAGATGAGTGCATTATCAACACCAACACAAAGCCAGAGAAAACCCACACAAGTGACCAAAAGCCAAAGAAAAGCTCGAAGCGGTCACTTGTCATGAGCAAAGCAAAGAGCAACAACAACAAGCTCAAAACACCTGAAAGCGGCTAGACCCTCTAGACAGAGGCAAACGGCTCGACACGTCTAGCAACAGCAAATGTGCAACTCCCCTTTGACAAGTGCATCATCCTCACAAATGCACATGAATGTACACTCTGGATTTGTGGAAACATTCTCCCACTTGTTGACAAAAGAACTTATCAAGTGG
The DNA here is from genome assembly GCA_023333625.1 of Bothriochloa decipiens. NCBI lineage: Eukaryota > Viridiplantae > Streptophyta > Magnoliopsida > Poales > Poaceae > Bothriochloa > Bothriochloa decipiens. Next base: position 32,645,378 of record CM041631.1, read on the forward strand.
GCAAAAGAGAAGCTCCCCCTTAAAATATGCTATGAAATGCACAAAATGTACAATGCAAACATACAAAGCTTCAGGAGTATAGCAAGTTGAATAAAATCATGCTTAAGTTGGTACAGCACATGTATTACAACAGGCACAAGACAAGGCCAATGCTCAAACTGATCAAATAAAACGGAATATGAATCATAAGCATTTTGACTAGTTTTAAGCATATTTCATAAAAGGATGTTCACCAAAGAGGATAGCAAATAGCAAATATAAGCAGGAGATCAAACTAGTGCTAGCACATGTATACAAAAGTGAACTACCCCATATAACGACCATACATCATGTCTCAACGAAGCATTTAACACTTGTAGCTTCAACATTGATCAGAGTTTTACAGCGGAGAAGGTAAATTTTAGACATATGTATGTGAGAGTATCAAACTGTCCACCAAAGGATTTTGTTATTTTTTTATATTTTTTTCAACCACGCCGAGTTCATCCCTTGTGCAAGTGGGAAGCCATCTCATCACGAGTGGTTGTGGACTAGCACTACAATGCCCAAGTTCATCTCACTCGAGTGAATGAGAAGCAGTCTCGTGACATTGACGTGGGACAGTAAAGATTCAACTCTAAAACTTTTTCATCATTACTTAGCTTAGACATCAAGTTTTAGCACAAAGATATCAAAAGATCCGAGCTAAGTATATGATTCAAGAAACATGAGACATAGCAACTAAAGCATACATATAAAAGCAACATGGACCTCAACACATCCTACACAAGCTTGTTGCCATCTCAAGGGTGAACATTTTTTAGATTTCATTATTTATTAAGCAAGTTCACATTTAAAAAAATAAGCTTAGCTCATAACATGTATCAAGATGATCAAAAAGAGCCTAAGCTGCTATAGCCATCATGTATCCATAAGACGTACCAACAAAAGTATAATCTGAAACAACAAGCTATACAAGTGAAGCTAAGCACATGATGAGATGCAATACAACATGATACAAAACAAAAGCAAAGAGAAACAAAGGAAGAGACTACTATACAAGATACAAAGCATCCCACAACTAAAATGGGAAGCAAACTCCCAACTCCCCTCGCAAGTGTGCAAACTAGGCTTGGTCGAGAGGTTTGGTGAAAATATCAGCTAGCTGGTGCTCAGTGCGAATGTGTCTCAAATCTATGGTTCCCTTCTCTTGGTTGTCTCTCAGAAAGTGGTACCTCACCTCAATGTGCTTGGTTTTAGCACTGAGCACTGAGCACTGAGCACTGAGCACCTCAAATCTACTGGGTTTTTGACTACACTTATAGCACTGGTGTTGTCATAGTAAAGTGGCACTCGGGTGAAATTAAGCCAAAGTCTCTCAAAGTAGCAACTATACAAAGCAGCTAAGAACAACAAGCAGTAGCAGCAACATACTCAGCCTCACGGGTGGATTGGGCTATGGTGGACTGCTTGCGTGAGGACCAAGAAATAAGAGATGAACCAAGAAATTAATAAGTACCAGAAGTTGACTTCCTCTCAACACGAAAGCCAGCATAATCAGCATCAGAATAGCCAGAAAGCAAAAGGGTGGAAGCGGTCGAGTACCAAAGACTGAACTCAGGAGTAAAACGAAGATACCTCATGATCCACTTGACGGCTTGATGATGAGACGTGCGCGATGAAGACTGAAAGCGCGCACAAAGACAGACCGTGAACTGGATGTCCAGTCTCGTTGCCATCAGGTACAGCAGTGACCCGATCATGCTGTGATACTCCTTTTGATCCACGGCTTCTCTCTCAAGGTCTTCATCCAAGGAAATGGTAGTCGCCATGGGCGTCGAAAGAGGCTTGGCCTCATCCATGTCAAACTTCTTCAGCAGGTCCTTGGTGTACTTGCCTTGGTGCACAAACGTCCCTTCCCGAGTTTGCTTGATTTGCAACCTGAGAAAGAAGGTCAACTCGCCCATCATGCTCATCTTGAACTCCCTGCTCATCAAAATCAGAAAACTTTACCACAAGGGCATATGAAGAGCCACCAAAGATTATATCATCCACGTATATCTGCACAATGAGAATGTCTTTGCCTTGCTTGAGGAGAAACAAAGTTTTATCAACAGAGCCCATGGTAAAACCTTTCCTTGGCAAAAAGGACTTCAACCTAGTATACCAGGCTCTGGGGGCTTGTTTGAGACTGTACAAGGCTTTGTAGAGTTTGTAAACATGGTCTGGGAGCTTAGGGTTTTCAAAACCAGGGGGTTGCCATACATACACCTCCTCCTCTATGTACCCATTGAGAAAAGCACTCTTGACATCCATCTGATACAGTTTGAACCCCTTCGAAGTTGCAAAGGCTAAAAGGATCCTAATGGATTTTAACCGAGCAACAGGAGCAAAGGTTTCCTCAAAGTCTATCCCCTCTTTCTAGCAAAACCCCTAAGCAACCAACCTAGCCTTGTTCCTAACTATCACTCCATCCTCACTCTGCTTGTTTTTAAACACCCATTTGGTACTTATGGGATGACACTATGGAGGTGGAGGAACTAGGACCCAAACTTGGTTTCTCTCAAAGTTCTCAAGCTCCTCTTGCATGGCATTAACCCAATCAGCTTAGATAAACCGTGTCCAACATCTTGGGGCTCAAAATTGGCAACAAAAGCAGAGTGTGCGAAATGAGAGATTTCATATGACCTGTTGCGTGTGACACGCTGGTTGAGGTACCGATCATGGTCTCAGGAGGATGATGACGCTAAATGTGTACTGGCGCCATTCTTGATGAAGTAGCCTCCCCCTCAACCGTAGCTGGAGCTCCCTCAGGTGCAAGAGAGGGAAACTGGTCGTTCGGCCCCCATGTAGTCGAAAGAAGAAGGATCGGGCCTCGAACCGATGTAGTCATCTAGGGTCGACAAGGGCAGCCAGTGGAGTCGGCACAGGAGCACCCCAGTCGGCATTGTCCTGCTCCTCCTCCACAAAAATGCTTTCACCCATCTCTTGATCACCTGCACGCTCAAAGACAGGAAAAGAACAAGGTGTGGTTTCATCGAAGGTAACTTCACAAGTCTCCATGATGTGGTTAGTCTCAAGATTAAGTACTCTATATGCACGTGAATGAGTAGCATAACCGAGAAAAATGCCATCAGAAGAACAAGACTCAAGCTTGTCTAAGTTACCTTGCTTAAGAATGAAGAACCTACACCCGAAGACTCCAAAATAGCTCACCTTGGGAGGACGCCCAAACCACAACTCATAAGAAGTCTTCTTTGTAAAAGCTCGAAGGAAAATGCGGTTTGAAACATGACAAGCTATGTTGATTGCTTCGGCCCAATACCGCCTAGGAGTCATATGCTCATCGAGCATCGTCCTGGCCATCTCAACAAGGGTCCAATTCTTGCGTTCAACAATCCCATTTTGCTGGGGCACATAAGGTGAAGAGAACTGATGCTCAAGACCCAAAGATTTGCAAAAGGCTTCAAAATAAGAGTTCTTAAATTTGCTGCCATTGTCACTGCGTATAGCTCTCTTGACATTCTTAGGAAACTCATTTTGTAGCCTAAGAATCAACTCTTGCATGTGGGAAAATGTCTCATCCTTGGACTTCATGAAAAAGACCCAAGAATAGCGAGGAAAATCATCCACGATCACAAGAACGTACCACTTCCCACCATCCGACTGAACCCGAGCTAGACCTACAGTGTCCATATGAAGAAGCTCACCAGGTTGTTTGGTCATCACTTGGTTCATAGAGGAATGAGAAGCAGTAACCATCTTCCCGTGATGACACGGGTGACAAACCAGGTCCTTCTCAAACTTTAGCTTAGGCAATCCTCGGATTAGATCAAGAGAGCTCAACCTTGCAGGCAAGTCAAAGCTCAAATGCCAAGCCTCCTATGCCACTTCCAAAGCTCAGAAGAAGTGCCTGCCACCAAATACCGAGAAGTGCCGAAAGAGCGTGAAAAATCGGCACGAAAGATAAGCCCAAAAGGCACAATCGAGCAAATAAGATCACCACGAGAATCCAAAATGCGAGAAAGGCCCAGCTTAAAGCGCACTTCGAAACCATCTCTAAGGAGTTGTGAAACCAAAAGCAGATTGAAATGCAAACTTGAGTCCAAATACTTGAGCACAAAGTTCTCATTGAGCCTTAACAACATATGAGAAAGCACCATACCCTTACCATTGTTCCCAAATGTGATGTACTCCTTGGAGGTCATGGGGTTGAGACTGGAGAACCAGTTTGAGTAACCGGTCATGTGGTGCGAACACCCGGAATCAACAAGCCATATGTTCTCCAAGACTCCATGCTGCATCAATAGAAAGACATGGGATGAGCAAACAATCCAACACTGGGGTTAGTAAACTGAGGAGAATACCAATGCTGGGTCATCTGCCCTGAAAAAGGGTTAGGAAAAATACCATGCATCCTGTGTCACATGGGAGAGAAGTGATCACCACGAGAAAGAAAACGTGGTCCGCTTGAAGTGTAGGACTGAGAGCCACTGCCACGGGACCTGTAGTCGTATTGAAAATGACTTGGTCCACGCCAGGCACAACCATCACGTTGTCTCACAAACTGAAGCCTAGCACCTTGAGATCTTTCACCTCTCGGTCTAGTGTTACGCCTCTGAGCAGGTGAACTATGCATGCCATGAGAAGGGCGATGCATGTTCTGCTGGTAAAGCTCAAACTCACGCCTCTCATCTCTCTTCCTCCTAAAGCAAAACTCAGGAAAGTGACCATCCCTCTTGCAATAGTCACATGATACACCTCTCTCTTGGGTGGTGGATGACTCACTCTATTGTGGACATGGTTCACTCTTGGAAATGGCTTGGCTTTAGGAAGGGGCTTATTAGAGATGTTTGGCAGAGTGTCAAGTGGGTTCCTGAGGTCGTTAGGTTTTGGGATCCACACTTGTTTCTGAGGTGGAGGCTTGGAAGACTCTTCAAGCAATCCATCCTTCACAATGGGCATGGTCGACTCAGATGGCTTTGGTGGGTTAATCTTTGTGAGCTTGGGAGGATTGGTGGGTTTCTCACTTGTGCTCAAACCACTATGTTCACCAACCTTGCCAAAGACATTGTTAGCCTTCCCACCTGAAGCAAAGCCTAAACCAGTTGTGTTAGTACCCCTCTTGTACTGACTCATCATCATGCCCAACTGTGGTTCACTACAAGAAAGCCAACTCAACATGTGCTGAAGGAATGTGTTTTCCTCTTTGGTCTTTCTCTTGTCTTGCCTACAGTTAGCAAGCTCTAGCTCCAAAGCCTCACATCAAGGACACTGAGTACTAGTACCATCCGCACTAGACTTCAAGAAAAGCAAGAGCCTTCTCATAAAGCTCAGAGCTCAGCATAAGAGTTGCAAGGACCTGACAAAATAGGTTCAGCTCTAGCCCTATCCAACTCCTTAACCAAAGCAGAGTGCTTAGACTGCAAAGAAACAAGACTGGACATGTGTACAGCACATTCATCGCACTCAGTCTCGTCAGACACATCAACCCTCTCCTTCTTGACACACTCAAGTTCATCTAAAGCCTTGAGATACTTTGCCTTAAAGCCATTATGCTCTTTATCAGCATGAATAATCAAAGTATCTTGTTTAAGAATGGTATCATGAGCTAAATCAAGCTCAGCAAGAAGAGATTCGATTGTATGTTCTACCTCAGGCTCAGAGTCGTCCTCATCGTAGCGGTCGGTCGTGGCGTCGTCAAACGCCATGGTGCAGAAACATCCTCGGCGCTTGTTGGCATAGAAGCTCAAGCCGTTGAACTTGTTCCCGACCTTCTTCTCAGGCTCATCGTCACTCGGAGAAGAGGTACCATCAGAGTCAACATCACTAAAAGACACGACAAGGGCTCGCTGCTTCATGTGCTCGAAAAACTTCTTCTTCATGCACTCAATGTCGAAGTTCTTCTTGGACTTGTACTTGTCCTTGTGCTTGGAGTGGTCGGACTTGCCGGAGTGGCTCTTGTGCTTGTTGGGGCAGGTGGCGACATAGTGGTTGGGCTTTCCACATCCAGAGCAGCCTTGCTTGCTGCCACCACGTCATCGGTTCAAGCGGTTGTTGTGAAACCGTGAGAACTTGCTAATGACGAGCGCCAGCTCCTCATCCCCAAAAGCCTCCATCTGCTCCTCTGTTGCAGAAACAAGAGAAGACAAGGCAAGAGACAACGCTGATGGGTTAGTCAAAGAAGAATTTGAAATTGAAGTACCTGAAACCAGAGCCATGGTCGGGGCAGACGAATTCTTAATCCTCGCCTACATCTGGAGGTCGATCTCAGTGGACTTAAGCTTGCTGAACAGCTCATCCACGGTGAGAGTCTTGTCGTTGGCCAATTCGATGATCACCTGCACCTTGACCTCCCAGACCCTCCGATCAAGAGCATGTAAAAGCTTGAGTGCCCTCTGATGATCATCATAGGGCATAGCTGCATTGTTAGCTCGCATGTTGTTCACAATGGTGGTAAAGCGAGAAAACATTGAGTCAACTGTCTCTCCATCAGCTTGGGTAAAATTCTCGTATTCCCTCTTGTATGTCTCATAGAGTCTGGTTTTGACATGGGTTGTACCCTCATGGAAGCTTTGAAGCCTCCTCCAGATCTCTCAAGCAGTCACACAATTGGAAACACGATCAAACTCAGAAATCGACAAAGCAGCATAAAGCTCTACATAAGCAATGTTGTTGGCATTGTGTTGGTCGATCTGCTCTTGATTTACCCATGCACCGAGCACCTGGTAATCGGCATTCTCAATGATCTCCCAAACATGCTAATCGATCCCTTGTAGATGCGCTTGCATTTGGATCCTCCAATACGAGTAGTTCTCCCCATTGAATTGGGGCAGCTTACCCGACCGATGTTGTAAAGCCATGTCGCCTTCTGCTGATCACGGACCGATTAAGGTGGAAGTGATCCTTAACCAGCTCCGGTACCAATTGAAGGACCAAAAACGATGACCAGAGGGGGGTGAATGGAAGCCAAAAACTTTTTCTTCAAAAAACCCCGACCAGGTAGAAACACTGCCGAGCACCTCCAAGTAAATGCAAAGCAAAAGGATAAAAGCAGAGAATAAATTGCAGGTGGTCGGGAACTAGTCAGCAACTTAAGGACACCTGGTCGGCAACTGGTTCAGACCACACTGACCACGGTGGTCGGCAACAAGACAAAAGCTGGTGGGTAAACTGCTCCGGACCACATCAAACAAAGGTGGTTCGGAACAGAAATAGAAACTGGTCTGAAAACCTGGTCGGCACAACTCAGATCACTGTGGTCAGAAACAAACACGAGGACTGGACGGGAACTAGTCAGGACCACATCGACCACGGTGGTCGACAGCAGAACAAAAGTTGATCAGAGGTCGGTCAGGACCTCTCGGCCTAAATTGGGAGGCGCTTCAGCGCTACAGTGCTACTGTTGTTCTCCCATCCCAGACTCCACCAAAGCAGTCAACCGACCACCGATGATAGAATTGGGCAACTGGGTTAAAGAAAAGTGTTGCTCAAAAGAGCTCTCTCGGTGCCTAGGCACACAATGCTGGTAGCACTGCTGTTGAGTCCCACACAGTCAAAAAGTAGAGAATCAAAGGGAGTCAGGGAAGAGCATCTGCTCAGGACAGCAGAAATACGAGAGGGAGAATCAATAGGAGCTAGATTTGACCAGCACAGATTGTTATGAGATTTCACACTGCAATCACAAAGGAGATTGAAAACTATCCCCAAGAAATTAAAGCCCAAATTGGAACCAGGAGCCGTGAAAAACAGATCTGCGACCGAGCACGTAGTTTCTCCCCAAAACACAAACTGTTTGGTTTCTTGATGCACGAGTGGAATTGGTTTAATTCACTTTAGGATCTAGTTCATCACTCGACAAAGCATGAATCTGTGCAAAAAGAACAAGGCAAATCACTCCAATCACGATGAATCAAAGTTCGTCCAAAATACCACAGAAAGTCAACGGCACACAGAGAACAAAGCAAACTCACAGATCAAACCGAAATGCCCGGAGGGCACGAGGAGGATTCGGGCCTCCATTCCCACACAAAATATCTTAGAAATACATGGGTAAAATTCTTGTTCTTAGACCTCTACAAGAACATTAATAGAAAAGGGAAAACCGAAAACCAGCAGAGAGCTGCGGCGGTGGCGGAGTGGAGAGGTGGAAAGAGGTAGTTCTGGTGGGGGGCTGTCCACTCCTATTTATATGCCTACTACACAATTCCACTACTACCCCTAGATATTATTAGAGCGAAATACATAGCTAAGGGCACTATGGTCCAACTCATGATTTCCTGATCCGACGGCCACCGCGCCTTCTCACCGGTAGCCTTGCCTTGACGCAATCTCCCCGATGCCGCCACGTGTCGTCCGTCCGCATCGGGACCACCCGAGTTTTGAGGCGCAAACCAGCAAACCCAACCTCCGATGGTTTTGAGGGCAAACCACCAAACCGTCCGCGAGTAGCATAGCCCATACGCATCCCTTGCCGATGGTTTTGAGGACAAACCACCAAACCTCGTCTCGAGTAACGTAGCCCGTACGCATCCCTCGCCAATGGTTTTGAGGGAAAACCACCAAACCTCCTCACGAGTAGTGTAACCCATACGCGTCCCCCACCATGTACACTTGCGCTTATCGATGTCCCAAGTGTCAGTCACCGTA
>CM041631.1:32654105-32665880 GCA_023333625.1 Bothriochloa decipiens
GCTCAGCTTACATCAATAACCACAGCAACATAATATTGACTGGTAAAGAGAGTAAACCAGATACTAGCATATCGCAAAACCCTAACAAGACATTCATTGACTGTAAAAACTGAGCTCCCAGATTCTGTATTTGTATTCTATGGACCAGTTCTCATGCAAAAGATCCTTTTAGGGGAGGCATCTGATTCTAAAATTATTTGAAATAAGTTCTTTGTTCATTAATACAATTGAACATGCAAGCTTTTGCAAACAGATAAGATGTGCATACATGCTATAACATTAAATTCGTATTTTGTAAGGCTTTCAGATGGTCAAGATTGTGCCGGAGATACTAATGCGATAAATACAAACAAAAATGAGGAACTAACATGTAACATGAAAAGTGCATGTAGCAAACTAGACCCAAGGAAATGAAGATTGATTAGAGCTAAATATTGCTTATCTCATATGTACCAATACCAAGAAGGAAAAAAGGAAGAAATTACCAGATGGCCAGAAATGCTAAACTTTGTTACCTTACTGGAACAGCCAGGAGGCTCTTCACACCATTTTGACCAAGTTCCACTAAAACTTCATCAGTATATGGCTTCAGCCACTGAACTGGCCCCACGCGACTCTGCATGTAAAAGAAATGTCAACACTAGTAAGTTATGACCAGAAAAACTAAATAACTGGTAACTCAGAACTCTATGAACTTGGCATTTTCCATTTCTAGTTTCTTACAAGTTAATCATAATTGATTATTTAAACATAAGTGCACAGCTTTGAAGTTGTTAGTAACACAGGTACTATCAAATTTTAATAGCCTATACCTGATACGCCAATGTGTGACCATTTAAGATTCCTCTGGATCTGAGCTCCCCCATGATCAAAGAAATACAATCCTCCATCTGATCTCTGTAAGGATCTCCAGCATCCTCAACATAGGTAAGTGGCACACCATGTGCACTGAAGAATATCATAACCTGCCATTTATTTTCACAACAATAGAAAGTATTGTAAGAGTGAAATTATAGCATTTTTTTCATGATTATCTCCCTTGTGCTACTCAGAAAATAAAATGTCAGAATACATCTTAAAGTATTAATTTCATGCTAATATTTTAGTAAAGGTAACAAAATGGAGTGTCATGGAAGTATTTTTTTTGTTATACATCTACTAATAACATTTGCATTTAGCTACTCTTAACACATTTGTGTATATTACTGGTTAAGTTTATACAGAGAAAGGTACCTATAACAATGTCAGATCACAGTTCGAATAAATTATGTTCGAAAGGAATTGTATAGCTAGTGAATAGCTCTGGTGAAATTTGGAATGTGTAGATGAAATAAGCAATCCTCGGCTATCACATGCTACTGTAGAATAAAGATGGGCGTAGAATTAGGAATAGGGCACGGCACCTCTTCAGGATTAGAAAAGGCAGATAGCTCTTTTTCAATTAGGTCAGCCATTGATTTCACATAACCATCACGTTGGTACCATGATTCGATAATGGAAATTGGCAAGCCAGCAAAATATGAATCTTCCCTGCATTGAAACCTATGCATTAGTACAGTTCTTGTAGCATCAAAGACGATAGGATCTCATATGTTAGAAGTGGTATTTTTATGGTGCCTCCGCCCAACCTATAGCAAGCCTGCTGCTGCTCACAGTGGTATCCTTGTGGCCTTGCAGCAAGGGATTACTGGTAGTGTTTTTTTTATTGTGGTAGTTTCTTGAGTTAAAAAGTGTGTACGTAATGTTCAGTGCCTATGTGTGTGTGTATGTGTTGTGGTAGTTTCTTGAGTTAACAAGTGTGTGATGTAATGTTCAGTGCCTAGGGGTGTGGTTGTGTGTGTGTGTGTGTGTTGTTTGGGTTCTTTACCCTCCTTTTCTTCTTAATATAAAAGATATGCTGCTCACCTACATGCTAGAGAAAATAAAAGGGTCTCATATGGGAGAAGGGATCCTACTTGACAACGTTTTGGAGAACACGAATGCTTGACCCACTTGTTGATATGGAGTACTGAGGGTAGAGTGGAAGAACAACGAGCTTGGAAATCTTATCCTTCTTAATCTATCATTAACCAAAAACAAGAAACAGTTAATCATCAGATAAGAGCTGGATGGACAACAAAGAATAACTATGAAACCCATTTGGTGGAATAGTTGTATATATGAAACTTAAATAAGATAGGGTAAAAAAGTAAACTTCAACAATACAAACATTGAGTCCACAGTATTTTCAAAATAACTACATTCCATGCATACATGTTATTCTAGCGTCTACATCTCGGTGATAAAAATATTTCAGCCTAAAGTTCCAAGATTACTTAAAATTACTTTTCTGATACACCCTCACTAAACCATTATTACTAAAAAAGTAAAAGACTTACAATCAAAATTGTAGTAGCCATGTCATTGACCTTGTCAATTTCTCACAATATTTTTTTCTCCTTTGGACTCGACCACAAAGGATCCATCTAAACCAATGCCGGTCAAGTGCATATAGAGGCGGGAGTTATTAGGGACAACTCTACATACGCCACCCAACGAGGGTACTATGGTCTTTTGAATGGATGACAATGTTTTTTCTGACAGATGCTAGAAAGATTTGGAAATTGAGTGAATGCTGATGAGACATAAAAGAGAAACTGAAGAAAAAAATTAATAGAGGAAAGGCACGAGTATTCACCTGATCAATGGCTTCTTCTGTGAAAGGATACCAATAGCGCATCCCAACATATATGTTTGCGTTCATATTTTTCTTTTCCAGAGCAATCTTCAAAGCATTTGCCTGAAATATCAGTTATTTTATTGAGAATGTGATTTACACTGAATTGTTATCAATATTTCTTGAAAGATTTAGAGATTAATAAGTTTTGAACAAACTGATAAATCGCAATCAATAAAACAGAACAATAATTTCACAACACGTTCAGCCTTGTGAACTTATACCTGCTCATCTGTAATTTTCCTCAATGGTGACCCACCACCAATTGAAGCATACCCTTCTTTACTCTTAGGAGCTCTAAAAGTAGAAATAAGTTTGGCCAGTGGTCTCTGAAGAAACCTGAAGAGCCTAGGCAGTCGAATGATATCCTGAAAAATAGAAAAGAATTATGATAATTTTTAAAACTGAACTGTAACGATGGAGGAAACAAATTCAGTACGCATACAATAAAGAGGGATTCTGAATTTAGAAACTCATATAATTAATGAGAGATCTTAGTAAATTAGTAACTGCAATGTTCAGTAGCACAGACCTGCAGAAGTTTTTGTTTTAGTTGGCACTCATTGAAAATTCAACTAAGAGGGAAAACAGTTAAATAGAAACTTCAATTGGTAAAACACACAAATAAGGGCCCTATCCGCTGCAATTTTGTGCTGCAGCTGCAGCTGTTGCTGTAGAAATCTAAACTGATGGATCCTGTATACTAGTATTGTGTGCATGCAGCTGCAGCCCAATAAGCACAGCAGAACAGGCTGAAGGGGTCTTTTTTTTTTCCTTCAGGCTCAACAATTGCTAGGCTGATTAGTTCAGAAGACAATATTAAGGAGTTGAATACAATCATTCAAAGTTATCAGATATCCTTAGATAAATTGGCTACATACAATTAGTGATCAGGTCCACTGGCAGAAAAATTATAATTGTGGTGGTACTGCGGTGTGACCACTTACTGCATCAGCAAATAGGTTGAACAAGAATGGTTGAACATCGTCGAGTCTCTCTGGACCACCAAGGTTTAATAACAGTACTCCAATTTTTTCTTCAACAGCACTGGAAGATACATCTTTGTCATCATCGAAAGTGGCAACTACATTTGCAGAGGAAGAACAAGCAGAAAGATTCCACTGATTTTTAAGTATGAGACTTCTGTAAGCCAAACAAGAGGATCCATTTTTTGCCAACTGCAACGGCTTAACATTCTCATGCAAGTTCTTCTCATGTTTGGTAGAACCAGTAAAACTTGTAGAGGTTGTTTTGCCACATGACCTGTAAATAATAGAACAACCAATCAAATATGAAACCCAAGATATATGCTTGGATGCCAACAGAACAGATCATCCAATTTGGAAACAAAGGCAATGCCATCTGTCCATCCCCAGTGGTGATACCATCTAAGCTCAGCTTGAACACAACTCTAAAAGATTGTACAATTAGTGATGTGAAAGATGAAATGTTAGATAGCATTATGCCCGGATCTACTATGGGTTCCAAATTTCAAATCAAAATGTCTACCACTAGCTAACAAAAAATGATTCAGGAATATAACTCAAATACTTTAAATATATTCTTACGAGTAGGTCCTTTTAAAGTTGTAGAATTTCAGTTTAATGAGAGTGATAAGATGATACACATAACAGATACCATGGGTTTACAAACCGTCTCATAGCAGTAGCAAACTGACTAATTAATTCTAGGATTTCATACAACGTTTTCACTCCAACCATCATGAAAGCTGAATTCGTTAGTCCCACGGTACGATCGCATACCTGACTGGACCCGATCACAAAAAAAAAATACTTGTAAAAAAATGACAAGAGGGGAATGGAGCGAGGGGCACTCACGTGGCGGCCCCGGTCTTCGTCCCCAACATTCGGACGGCGCCGGTGCATCTGGAGCCGAGAACCCCGCGCTCCATGATCCTTCCTTGAGGCTTCAGCTGCAGGATTTTTCATTTTATTAGGAATATAAAAAATCCAATACAGCCAACCCCCCATCGTAGGAGGACGTGGGGGCCCGGCCTGCATCGATATCGATCAAGCGCCATGAACAGGAAAGGCGCGCGGAAAGAAGAAGGAGAAGAAGGGGAAGAAGGGCGAAGAGAAGGAACCAACCGGGGGCCGGTGGAGGAGAGATCTGCTCGCTGTCCTGACTCCTGAGTAATGGGGAGTGGATCTCTGTCTTCTTCGCGCCTTCTCGAGTCGAGTCGAGTCGTCTGCTGTCTGTTTGCTTTCCGCTCTCGGTCGGTTTGGGTTCGTCGTGGCGTGGAGAAGACGAAGAAGAAACGAATCCAGGGTGGTCAAACGTGGCACCCCGAAATGACGCAGCTACCGGGAGGCCGGGGAGGCGGACGTTTCGCTTTCATGAATTCGATACACCGCCACGTAAGCAACGGTATAACGTGGCAAGCAAATAATAACAACAAGAGCAATAACAAAAGAAAAGAAGAAGAAATAAAAACTGATTGTATATTGTTATTCATATATTGACTCCACATTGTAAAAGACCTTGTTGCTTCATAAGAGCAACTCTAGTCACGAGTCGACTTATGCAGGACAGAGTGCCACGAATACCATAATTGGATGCATCCCAAAGTCGGTTCACATAGTGATGAGTCGTGAAAAGAGACATGGGGCCTCTGATGTGACAGCAACAGGAGGAGATCGGCTCATCAAGCTTTCTAAAAGACAGCAAAATATACTTTCTTATTGCCATTGCCTGTTGATGAACCGATACAAAAAATTGCATCGACGCACCTTTTGGCCATACATGATTCGATGTGCTCCAGTGGATGAATCAACTCATGCTAATGACACCCAGGACCACGAGTTGGTTTGTTTTCCCACCGGAGAAGCCCTAATAGCCACGGCGAATAGCCAAAGCAGTTTAGATTCCCTCACCGGAAAGGCCCTCAATTTTATTCCGGAAATTAAAAAAACAAAAAAAAATAAAGAGAAATCCATAGAAGCTAATGACTTCAATTCTTCTAGAAATCCTCCTTCAGATTTTGCATAGAAAGCCTCCGCCGTCGATTCTTGTAGTACAAGATTCTTGTTGGAGTACAAGCGCATCAATCTCCAGGATTAATATATGACCCATTCAGGGCCGCTTTGACACCTCGCAAGGCCGCTATTACTTCTGCGTGGAAAGCACTAAGCAGGTGATTGATTCTTCCCCGGCCAGATAGCACTACGTCATCGTCGCTGTCACACAAAACGAATCACTGTTTAGTTTTACACAAACCGCGTCTGAACTTTCATTGTTAGATTTTTTTTTAAGAAACAACTCTCATTGTTAGATGTCTATTATTTAGGCCTTATTTAGATACCAAAATTGGTATCCAAAATTTACTATGCAGAATTTCTATTCCTCATCACATCAAAATACCGGTATATATATGGAGTACTAAATATAGATAAAATAAAAAACTAATTGCACAGTTTTGTTATACTTTACGAGACGAACATTTTAAACCTAATTAATCAATGTTTAAACAATTATTAGCAAATAAAAATAAAAATACTACAGTGCTGCGCACTGTAGCTTTTTCCGAATCGGTACACGACTCTGGTAACTAAACGAGGCCTTATTGTCTCGTTCCCGGGGCCTTATTTGCAGTGAGAAAGCTATTTGCAGGACAGACCCAACCAACACAGAATGTACTGCCAATATCTTTCATTTTTTTAGAACGCGTGCAGTTCCCATGAGATCCCAGTTTGATGAATTGGCAGAGGTAGGAATAATGATCGGAAATAGCGATTTTCAGGGTTTGAACACATCCATATCTCATGTGTCGGAATGTCATTGTCATACCACTAGGGTTTTGAGTTTGGACACACGTTCCCACGTGTCGGAATGTCGTATCACTAGGGTTGCTCAAAAATACGACACGCCGCACACATTTTAATAGCAGCACACACATTTTAATAGCAGCACACACATTTTAATAGCAGCACACGTTTTAATAGCCTGTTGTTGTTAATTCCTTGGGAGAAACGAATGATTTTTTTTACTACGCATCACGGTCATGTATTCATGTTCTTTTCTTTTGGACACACTTGTATGGATGTTCTGTATTACGCACATAAGCATGCAGAATACTTCACCCCGCTCGCTATAATCTGCCTACGATCAATTTATAGTTCGCCGTGCTCGGCACATACAAGCATCACTAAGGCATTGGTTGGACGCATATGTATCCATTTTAATCCACATATATTGGATAGATTAGGATAGAACTTAGTTTAATTATACTTCAATCCACTTAAATGCACATGAACTAAGATGAATACATGCACATTCAAACAAGGCTCAAGAGATGTCTATCCCTTCCCTCACACAACTGCTAAAGAAGGGCGAGCTTGGGGCGCCACTCCCTTCTGTAAAATTCATTTCTTCGCAGCCTTGTAATGGTAATAATTTCAAAAGAAAATATATTATATCATCGAACTAAGCAAAGCACGCATCACATCTTTGGAGGCCAGGCGTCAGTTTTATATGGCTGGCATCCATATTCATACAGGCTGCGACCGTCTCCTTGTACAGTAGCCAACCATTTTGGTAATTCAAGCTGGAGGAGGCTATGATTTCTTGTCCATTTTCTCATAGACTGGGCTTCTTACACACGTTAACCGCACCTAAAATTTAGCCCTTGTTGCTGGTACAATGGTTCCGCAAGGAGTGGAACATTAATCAGAAGTAATAGGAGGCTGAAATCTGATGTTTTCCATTAGGCCCTCTGTGTCTAGGAGACAAATGAAAGTATGGTCTCAGTTGTGCATAAGCATAAGTTCCTGTAACAACAATTAACCACCTTCAGCGAAAACCAAAACCATTGCAAAGGAAAAACCATTGAAATTAGTTTATGCGTAGGGTCGATAGTTGACAAACCTTCAACAAATAAACATACCATTTGAACCCCCTCTAACGGTAGTACGGTACTAACCTTTGTAAACCCACTATATCACTAAAGTTTACCATTTAAAAGTTGGCATGGACATATGCTGTAGACTAAAATGCAGTGGACATCGAAACATAGTCGATGTAATTAAAGAAAGTTTCTAATACTTAAGCCAACAATTCTAACCTTTGATGACATATTACCTTGTGTTGAGTTCAGATATTTGAAAACGATACCATTAGATTTTTCTTGAAACAGGGTTTCACAAATTATAGTTTTTGCATATTTTACAAATATTTTGTAACAAAAAGTAGTCAAAGTTGTGCCTTGGAGACCATGTCAATATCCAAATTTGTGATTAGAGGGTGCAATATCTATTTTTTTCTCAGGAATATTATTCTCGGTATTTTGATGTAAAGTTTGAAATGATTCGCACTGCAAATCTCCCTTCATGATGCCTAAGACCTAAGCATTAAACATATGCACCATATAAGACGTTAATTGTACACAACTACATAGTTGGTGGCACTCAATATTGATTTTTTTTTTCTGACTTGTACAACAATTTACAATAAATTGCTAAACAGAATTTAATTAGTGCACTGAACTAATAGTTCAACTCATGATGGCATGGGCGCACGGCAGCCTTAAGGAAATGCTTGTGCAGCTGATACCATGATTATATCTAAGGCTTGGAATAAAATAGAACAGTGACTACTTGTAAGGGATGGAAAATTAAAGCAGCTAATAGCAATCAATCATTTAAGTGGGTGACAACAAAAAACCTCGGCATTCTGTTTCCACATATGTACAAGCATCATTAGAACATTAACATACAAAAAAAGAACAAAGGGAACCTCTTCCAGGATGTTGCAGAAGCCACAATCAAGGTAGGGCTCAGCAGCATAAGAATGTGATGCTGAGATTCAGTTAATATGTCCAGAATTGCATTTAAAGCGCATGCCTCTAAATCTACAATGACAAACAAAGAAACATAAAGTTATCTCGAGTGGATCAATGTTAGCAATTAAAATTCAAAAATTATACTGCAATAGTAGCATGTTGCAATAATGAGCGTTCAGGACTTCAGGGTGTGGTTAAAGATGTAAAGATTAAGGCTACTATAAGAATGCGCTTGGGCAAACACAAGCAGACTGAAATCTTCAGCCTCAACCGTAACTACCTTAAGATCAACTTAGTATGCTTGTGCTTGTGTACTTAAAATAAGTGTTATTGCTATCAGAAAAAAGACCTAGTGGAACCCCTACTGACAAGAGCTTGGCTGCTGACAAGAGCTTGGCTGCCAATCTTAGAACCCCTGTTTTTAAGTTCTTGTTATCGAACAACTGAACATTATAAATAGAGGAAAAAAATGTTTAGCGTTCAATCCTGCGAAATTTACTACAAAGTCAAACTACTGTACAAGCCAACTAGCAAATTGCAATCCTTGCAAACAGTAAATTGGAAGCAGTGAAACAACTAAAAGGTCTTCTATAGATATCTGAATGTCATTTTCTATTTATAACTCAATTGCGTGAGCGTCAATTGTGTGAGCGCCGACGCCGCCATTGTCTCCCTGAAGTAGCTGGCTGGTGATAAGGTGGATCAGAAGCCGCCGACCGCTACTTTGAAGAATGACACGAGCTCGGCACGCTCAATCTCAGGGGAAGCAATGCATAAAGCAGCTAGCAAGCGCTTTTTAATTTTTCCTGTTTCTTTTGATTGATATATGTAAGGCAGAGGACGCTCAGGTTCAGTACTTGCTTACGCAAGGCCATCGATCGTGCTTGCTTGCTTGCTGTCTACGTACGTACCTACTTGCTGTCCGCAAACGTGTGCATATGCCTGTTGTCTACGTACATACTTGCTTGCTGTGCATAACCGTTTGCGGACGTTTGTGGGCTTAAGCGTTGTCCGCCAGTCCCGTTGGCCGTTCGTGGCTACAGAGTTGCGGCTGGCGGATTTCCGCAAAGCCCGTTTTATAGCTTGGTAGCCAGCTTAGTGGCCGGCGGACCGTCCACTGCCCGCCCCGCCTGCAAGCCGAATAACTCACACTGCCAGACTACATAGAGGACTAAAAGGAACCTGGCTAATCAAGATCCAATGTGAAGTGCACTCAGTCTAATTATGACAAGATTCAAACTAAGTACATATCATACTCCTCTGGGCTCGTTTGGATGAACCAATCCCGATGGGCATTGGACTCCAACTAATTATCCCCTCAGTACCTACCGCCAAATTCCCATGCGGAATAGTTAATCCGAACAAACCTTCAATGGTAGGAAAGTAATACCTCATGAACATTCTCTCCAGCGAGTGGACACTGCACCATGGTGCTGAAGAAACCTAACCTTCCCTTGCTGTTGTACACCAGAAGCACATCAGCAGCGCATATATTTATTCCATTATTGTAGATAATCTTAACTTGCTATTCACCTTAGTCCCATAAACAAGACCTGATCCAGAGGAAGGATGAAAACATGCAACATTGACTTCTTCTCCAGCACTAGGAAGAACTCTTACAAGCTCCATGTCTGAAACTCGATACACCTATAGTAGCGGAAAAAACAATGATACTAACTAATAGTTAGATTCTCAAACCACTAGGTTGTACTGCAATGTAAATTACAATGAATAAAATGCATCTATTTTCAACTGTCATAAATAGGTATTTAGAGAGCAGTTTGGCCAGATATTAATTTATATACTTATTAGTTAGTAATCAACATGCTTAACAAAACTTGCTAGGAACAAAAAGGCTTTGTTGTTGTTGTTAGTCCCTTTCCCTTTGTTGTTTCAAATTATAGGTCACTTTAGCTTCGTCCCAAGTCAAACTTCATTTACTTTGACCAAGTTTTTAGAAAAATCTATTTACATTTACAAGCTCAAATAAATGCAAAACTAATATGAGCTTGCAGATGTTGGTGCATTTTTCTAAAAAACAATGTTCAAATTTAGACTTAGGACAAAGCTAAAATGACATAATTTGGAACAGTAGTAGTTAGTAAACAACAGTTTAGAGCAAGTTAACCATATATACCTCCAAGACTGTGTACATAGGAACTCTGGTCTCCCCACTGATGAAAATGGTCCTCAACAGTGAACTATGTTGTCGACCGTATGCCAATAGTATGTGTTCAGATGTGGGTGAAAACTGCAGTGTGTGAAAAATATTACAACACAGGAAAAAACGATATTCACTCACATGCATCTAAATTAAATAATCAGAACTGCAGATTCATATAACATATAAAATCTATCATGCAGTGCTCCAACGCTAAAGGCATCAGTTACAGATTTATTCCTTAGTGAGTCCACATGATATAATCACCCAACATGATGTTAATTGCTCTCAGAAGAGACAGAATAGATAAGAAGTCATATTTGTTGCTAAAAAATACATGGGAAACTGGACAAATGTGCAGTTTGCTGCCTATAAAAAACAAACGGTAGATAAGTAAAATAAACAACCGAAAACATAAACGATAGCAAATTTAAACTGGACAAAAGTGCAGTTTGCCAGTGAGCAGCCTACATTGCTCTAGAAAGGAATACATGGCAACACATATTTGACTCTTCAAACAAGCACACCTCATAAATAAAATAATAACACAGCACGAAAAACAAAGGTTCCAAGAAAATAACCTGGATGGAAGTTAAACAGTGAGCAGCCTTTATTGCTCTAGATGCAAGAACTGTTCCAAATCTATATGAGTGTAACAAGATATTTATTAATTATTGGTCCATTTGCAAACAATAGCTAGATAAAGGTTGGGAAAAAACAGCAACAAGCAAACTTACGTTTCGTCTTCAAGAGAATAAACCCGAAGCTCATATATAATTTGGCGAGACGGAAGGGTGTGGCGAGTTGGTGATGTTCCAGCCCCAGCAGAATCATAATGTTCATGCAATTGACTTCCATGGTCACCATCTCTGTGTGGCAGCACACATGCAACACAAGCAACCAAAAACCGCCCACAGGGGGAAAAATGGGTACCCATTTCGCTGCAGAAAATTTAACAGAAACTTCAAGTAAATAAGTTTCAAACTTCAGCTGCACTAGAAATCTAGCAAAGATGATATAAGTGCTACCCAATATTACCAATACAGACAAATTCTTTACTGTATTCTGGTGTAACCAAACATATAAAAAGTTGATTACGAA
>CM041631.1:32729865-32767290 GCA_023333625.1 Bothriochloa decipiens
TCTAAGCCATGTACTAGAGGTATGGAGTGGTGTAGTCACCATCCAAGTAGTGTACCGTAGAAGGTACCAGTAGACCTGTATATAATGCAATGCAATGCAATGGAGAAGGTGGTTCTTTGCCTACAACATTCAGAGTTCAGGTTCAGCCACTGCTGAACGGAGTGCAGAGTGTGTGTGAGAGAGCAGAGAGCTCTGCTCTTCTTCAACCTTGGGACAGGGGAGAGGGAGCGGAAGGTGAGCAAGGTCCTGCTCACCTAGTTTGGATAGTATGCTTCCTGAGATGGTGCTCAAGAGATGACACAGTTCATTGTGCAGAAAGCTGGTTTTCTTGTGTCACATTTGAAAATCATAACAAAACTGCAATGAATAAGCCACTCTACGAAGACCCAATTTGGAGAGGCAAAAAAAAGTTATAAATACCTCTTTTCCGATGTCACTAATGTTTTTAAAAATGCCCCGTAGTTCTTCGGATGATTTCTTTTCTTCCTCATTTAACCTGGATGACACATAAGGCAGAATCAAACATCTAATAAGCAACCACGTTGTCACCTAAAGAAAAAGTAATTAGGATGAAAAATACCTTGTAGCATTTAAATGGGCGAAGTTTATCTCCTGCTGTAATTCCCGTATGCTATCTTCAACTTGAGATACTTCAGCCTATGATTTCATATAGAAAGGATTCAAATGAGAATACGAGATAGAATAATAGGAAGTTCCAAAGAAAACTAAAGGTTCCAAAGCCAAATAAAATATACAGAAGAAACCAAAGGGATGTGAACACATGAGTTTTGACTGCTAGGGAATATCAAAATATTAATAAAAGCCCAAATATTCAAATCCTAATAAGAGGTATATGCCAGCATAGGATATACAGCTGTGGCTGAGGCCCACCAACCAAGCATAATCCAGAATCTCCAATAATGAATATCATGGGAATGTAACTCACAGAGCCCGCCTAAACCAGGACCTGGATAAGTATGTCCAGAATTTCCTAATCGAGTTACAAAGCACTAGAGCAGGGGCAACACAACAGACAGGCAAGTGTAGGATGTCAACTGATGAAAGCATAGGAGGTCAGCGGACGCAAGCATGAGGATATGTGAGGTTGAAGGTAGAAGGACCATGTTGGATTAGTGCACTACCACGGCCAAGCTTTGGCAGGCTTCTTGAATGCAAAGCCTTCCAATGAATGTCTCCTTAACTAAGGTGGTGCACAACCATTCTGTCTTTGATGCCTAATGCACTAACGCAGTAATTAGAGCTTAACTAGCCTTTGATTTATACTGAGCTGAAAAAGCTTTAGGCCACATAAGCTTGTTCTGCCCTGATGTATTGTTCGACTGTGCTCCTCTGGCACTAGTATGTGGTGCTTTGTGCTACTTGAATATGTGACTGAAATAAAGGGAAATTCTTCTCCCTTAACTACTTTGTCTTCCCCGTGGATCAGACCTGCTCTTCCCCATCCAGTACTCCTGCTAGTTCTAGAAACAAATCCATCCAGGAACTTGATTGCCTGCCATATCATCTCATGCAGCATTACCTGTTGCTAAGGAGTCGTTTTACATCAAGATGAGTTGGGGCCTTGGAGCCTTAGCTATGCTCAGCCAATGCCTGTGTGCATGTGTTTACCACCTTCAGCGTCATTACACCATGCAGCTGGATGTCTGCATCTACGACCACACATTGACAATGTTGCCCAACCCCAAGTCCATGCAGAACACACCAACTATGAAAAATGAGAAAACTTAGGGATGGCCACCTGCCCCATCACCAATGGTAATCATGTGGTTATAGCAGCAAAGTCTACCACAATTGCCCATACACATCCAAGCTATCTCACACTGACTTCTATATGCCACCTCTTGGCAGTTTAAACCTCATCACCAGTGTCTAATCAGTTAATGCATTTGGGGAATCTTCTCATCTAAATGAAGTTCAAGAAGGCACTAGGCAGTCTCTAGGCGATAGCGTCTGTATAACACACGTATATGTTTAAAAAGAAAAAGAAAACAGGAGATAAGTTGACTTCACTGAAGAGAAAGGCCCATAAAACAGTAAATAGCACAAAGCCCAAGCCCCCCAGCACCTTATCCATTCCTCCTTTGCTCGTTCTCCCACATGGCCGCCGCACAGGCACACATACAGCCACCACCGTCGCCGCTGGTTCCTCCCCGCATCTCTCCCTCCCTCCCTCCCTCTCTCCTCCGGTCGGCGCACCACCCGCACGTGCACGCCGCCTGCCACTCCTTGCCCCCCACCGGCGACCTCCGCCCGCCCATCCCTCCACCTACCCTTTTAGGCGAGGCGGCATCCCTCCGCCCAGCGCATAAGCACGCTGGGCGAGCACCTAGTAGCGCCTTTTTGAACGGTGCATCTAACTGTTGCTACATAATAGTCATTAGGCAATGCATAGGTGCCTAGCCATGAGCCGTCTGCAACTGAGTACAGTGAATTGTCCTAGGGAATCATGCAATATAATATGTACAATTATGAAAAATATATATTCTCCATAAGAAATTGATCAACATAAAAGAGAGATGAGATCTGGGCACAGACACCCTCGATCTTCTAAGTTAATTGTATATGGGAATGTGTGATGCACCATCCGTAGTTCGAATTTTCAATAAGGAAACAAATTGTGTAAGATACGGGCGAATGTGCACTTTAACTTTTTTCACTTATGTTCAAGATATAAGGCTGAACCAAGACAATCAAGGTCATGTGTGGCTTGATCTATTAATGAACGATTGTGCACAATCCAAACGAGTTGATCGATTCCATAGCCAACTACAACCAATCTACTAGCCATTGCTATTGAGATAGAGTTAACTTTTTTAAAAGTAAAGAGTAAAATACACTAGCGGTCCTGAAACTGGTGGTATAATGCCATCTAGGTTCATAAACTTGCGTATTGCACAAGTGCATCCCTATACTCGCTAATCTATGTCATGCAGGTCCATGAACTTACACACTTTAGAAGTGTGTCACTCGTCTTACTAAATGGTGTCATCTTGATTCAACATGTTCAACATATGAACATCCGTGTCCACTTGCATAACTATCACAACTATAACCATTGAAGAAAGTGGCTCACTTTTATGGACTCACTCAGAATGATCTCGTGACCTATTAGAAACAGCAGGTGCTCTGGTGCAATCCCTACCGAGTAGGGACAAAAAAGGATAACATTGGGACGGTAATAATCGAAAGAGGCATTCTCCTTCATGGGCCGACAGTACTGCCATTGTCCTAAGGGACAGCTCAGCCCAAGGCGTCGGTAGGGCGACATGGGCGGCACGCCAAGCAAGAAGGTGGTAGCAGGAGAGAAATTACGAAGGATTGTTAGGCGAGTTTTGTGGATTAGGAGGTGCATCTAAAATACAGGGCACCTTCGTTTGGATTGTAATCATCAAAGTGATCAAGAGAATAAACCTTCCCATGTGGGGCATGGGTTTCCTCTTCAATGGTGGCGCCGGCTTCTTCCACCACCACTGCCGTTGACCACGACCCTCGACTATATTCTGCGTTCTCTACCTCAAGCCCAATCATTCCACACTCATCACTACACTCTCCTCACCGAGTAGCCCATCCACGCCATATCAGGCCAAATTCAACCTGGGCAAACTCTTGCGCTATTAGTAACCAATGATTCATTTGGCACTAGTCTCACTCAGGTATACAGCTCAATGTTACAGATGCCTGTTGTGATAGACTGATAGTTACACGTGTGAACACAAAGCATATCCAAAATTAGATTAAAATATACTCTGCAAGATCAGGGATGCACTTATACACACTGCAGGTTCATTGACCTAGATGACACAAATTAGCATGTTTAGGGTCAAGTTCATAAACCTAGATGGCACCCAACAAATTTAATTACCAGCAGCGTATTTTACTCAAAAAAGAAAAATAAATTTAGAAGAAAAAAATTTACCTGAGTTTGTTGCATATGCTGAAGCTCAAATTCATGAACTTGCTCCTCTAGTTGTCTCACATGAGCATTCATTTTATTCAACACTTGTCTTCCACGAGCATGCTCTTTCTCTAGATCCATCTTCAGTTTCACAGCCTACAAAGGAACATGAATAACTAAGAAGCTAACTAAGTAATGATGCAATCATATCTAGTATCTAATAGGAATATGCAATTTCAGAATCTCAGGAAATTTGTCGCATAAATAATGAATAAGAAAATTTTCACATAATTGACAACACATAATTCTAATTTGTAGTATATTTGGTAGTTTAATTTTGTGTATCATAGACTGCCATATGTACCATGGGTTGCCTTGCCTCCCAACTCTTGTACTCTATATAAACTGCCAAGAGCTCCATGCAATACGTCCATCCAATTACACCAATTCTATTCTCCTTCATGGTATCAATCGCGTGGGTCCTCAAATTGTACCAAGTCCTATTGATCCGGCAGCCATCGTCCTTGTCAAGCAGCAGATTGGGATCTCCTCGCACGCTCGTCATTGTCGGGTTGTCGCCGCCTCATCCCCACACTAGTCGTTGGGCGCCATCACCATTTTTGATCTTCGCCACATGGAGGCCAATGGACATCACCTCGTCCCATACCGCCGTAGTGGCGGATAGGCCCGGCAACGCCTCAAGAGCCACCATGGAGGCGCCAGATCAATAGTGTCACTGCTATCGGGCAGATCTACCCATCTCCTACCACGTTGTCCGGGGCAGCTTGTTCGTGCTATCGACAGGGGTGGTGCCGACCGCATGGTCGCCGACTAGAACCGCCCACTCCTCCGTGCTGGCGCTGGGCAGTGTGGGGCCACAATGTCGTGGCTAGCTAGACCTACTTGCCTCTCTGTGTTGGCGCTGGGAGCGGTGCCGGGCCGCATCATTGTTGCCAAGGGCTTACCAATGCTACCGACGAGGATGGTGCTGGCCGTGTCATCGCCGGCTAGCGCCGTCCACCCCTCCATGCTGGTACTGCAGGCTGACGTCATCCCTGGGGATGTTGCCAGGCTGCACCATCACAGTACCTGCCGCATCTGTGTCGCCGCTCGGAGGCCCTTGCCTCTCCTCCATGTCCCTCTGGTCTCTCAATCTCCCTTCTCTCTCCATGCGCTTGTTTGCTCACAGGAGAGGCACAGCTAGGAGACAAAAGGATGAAGGACATTGCTAGGTACACCCGGTGAGTTGTATGTTGTGCTTCCTGAAAACCAACTTTCGATGTAGGACTAAACCAACAATCTCCTCGTCACACATCGGGCCCAACTCTTCACATCACACATACCCCATGTGATCATCGGAAAACATTATCCAAGCCCCAAGACCAATGTTCCATGTCACACAACCCATGTGACCTCCAAGATGTTAACAGGCTACAACATATCAAGGCCTCGGACCTAACCCAACCCAACAGACTAGCCTAATAGGTGATGAGCTGCCCCCGCTTTATATGTTGTGCTCCCCCAGACCCCCACCATCGATTTCTGATGTGGGAGTAAACCTAACACAATTGCATGCAAGTGATAAATGTGAACAGTATCATATGACTAGTGGTAAAACGTGGCAATTATCCATGACCTAAAGGTAAAGTGTAGATAATAATTTACACGGAAATGAGAAGTATAACCAGTAAATTTAAACATGCGAAGTATAGTTATAGGTCTTTGCAGTGTAGTGCAATTTCATATTTTGGGCCATGAATACGACATCTATTATGAAAACCACATGCAATAGCACCAAGGTTGTTATTTACGAGTCACAATGTGTTTTAAGTAATTGTTGTAAAACATCAGAAACATGTACACAGCAATACTGAAAGCTACTTAAGCCAACAACACACCTCATGAATGTCATGATCCATTTTTTCCTTCATGCTCCTTGCTTCCTGTGTCTTCTCCAAAAAAGATTTTAAATTTTCTTTCTTCACAATAAATTCTTTCCTCAGTTCCTCTATAGTGGCCTACAAGATAAGGAAAGATCAATTCAGTTAACAACCATTCAACATTTCAGACCTGGTACACCTGAATTATTGATTTAGCGCACAATTTTTGTAGCATGAATGCAACATCCTCAGTGAGTAGCAAAAACTGTAACATAAACTACTGAAAGGAATGAAACTTGAACCATGGCAATTCCATTTCAACAGGTTAGTTTGTAAATGAACAAATGATGGCTTCAAACTGCCATGAAATAACCAACTGCAAATGTTTTAAACAGATTCAGAAGATGAATGTTGTTAGCCATTACGAATTTTAATATTATAGCCTGCATTGCATAATTGCAATATCATTAGCTGACCCAAATTTCTATATGGCTTTGATCAAAGTCCCCAACATTCATTATTACAAATATTATACATGAACATTAAAATGCATTAAAGAAGTGTCCTTGAATTCAACCTTTGATCAAACAAAACTATGATTACAACACAAGCTAAAAAAATAGCAGTCTATTATGGATATATATTTGGTAAAATGCTGACTAATAAACATGAAGTTCTTCAAGTGTTACTTGAACTGAACTAGGGATTGAATAAAGATGGCAGTTAGATAACAAAAGTATATATATCACAGTGTACATAGAACAGGACGGCTCTAAGAAAAATGAGCCAGAAATGTTCCCATTAAAGTATCACTTACTGTGTTTCGATCAATTCGTTCTTGGCATGCAGAGATACGCTCTTTGAGTTTCTCAAGTGTCTCTTCTTGTCCCCAAATCTTTTTATCAACATCATAAACCCATGCCCAAGCCAACTTTTTTTTCAAGTTTTCAATCTCGTGTGCTATTTCTTCAATATGTTCCATATTCTTTATCTTCTCCTGAATTTCATCAAGTTCTCTGAGCGCTGGCCTAATTGACGCTTCCAGTTCTTCAACTATAGAGTCCGCAATGTTCAGGTTGTCTCTTATTGTAGCAAGCAAGTCATTCACTTGTTGAAGAAGGGTAGCCTTGAAAAAGAACTGAAGCAAAACAGAAAGGTATGAGCAGTAAAAACCTTGAATGAGGCCAGCATACAGAATGCACAGGTGCAGCACACTTTTAAAATCCAACTTAATGACTGAAGCCTAATTGCTCAAGTTTATCTAAATGGTACAGTAAATTCTGAAATCTGGCCTATAGATAAGAGTATTATCTTCTTCATGAAACAATAATTCAGCAAGAATGAAAATATAAAATGGCCAGGCCACTGACAGGCACATGAATTTGCATTCGACATAATAGATCACTGAAAGGAATAGATGTTCCGTTGCATAGTTAAAAACTGCAGAAGAGTGGTGAAACTAAAATTTTTTATTACCTTGAACTTATCCTTGTCATTTCCTGAATGTAAAAACTCTCTGCTTTTGTCTTGACTCATAATTACACAAGGGTTTTCAACTTCAATCTGAAAAGCGACACAGATGCATAACAAAGCAGACAACATATATCTAGTAATCAAATTACAAATAAGTACTCCAGCAGACAACATATATCTATAGAATGAACCCATGTTGAAGTACCAACTGTTTAACCAAAAGCAACCATAAATATACACCATGCTGTCAAGAAACTAGAAACGATTTATATTATCAACAACAAGGCATGCAGAGCTCCTATTGCTGACTGAATTTGCCCACTTAGCATGTTGGATTTGTGCAGTATAGCATAACCTCACCATGTGCCTTGAAGCACTCAAGAGAGTGTGGCAATTATCAACTTAATATTAACAATCATACGATCATATTTTGCCTATTTTGAACCAGTACTCCACAGAAAAACAAATAATGAAGAGGCAGCAAACTACCAAGCAAGTCAAAAGGACGAGTGTTCTAAGCAACAAGCAACTTACGTTAAAATGTTCAGTTATTTCATTTAGGTCATCCTTGCGATGTGCCACCTTCCTCCCTGTTCCAGCATAAGCAGATATTAACAGTAAAAATAACATAAGAGTTCTAGGGAAAATCTAAAAGAGAAGATAAAAAATAAAGCTATTCTCTTAGTGCAATATAGCAAATTTACCAAAACTATCAATTTATAATTCATACTTAATGCAACTTCAAATATTAGCCCGTTATTGAGGTCCAAAAGCCATTGTCATATTCAGGCATACAGTGTGTTGTTTAATAGAATTTTAGCTACCTATGATGGAAATGAAGGGTAACATATAAAAACTGGGCGCTCTGAGTATATTATATCGTGGGAAGGCAGAATGTCTGTGATTTAAAAACATGTAGTACAAAGCCAACAATTTAAGAGCATGTAAATTTTTTGCCTACTAGGAAGTGGATCATGATGCTTGTGTCAGTCTCTGGATCCTTGCTCTAGGTGTGAGCAGGATCCTTACTCTCATCGAGAATAGCACACAGAGAACTCAAAGGTGAGGCAATTTTCTGGGTTTATTTCTCACACAATGCTATGCCAACCTGAGGGGTTGGGGATACAAATTTATAGGCTGCTAACCAGCCAAGCATATGCTAAGATGCTAGTCTAAGATGTTGTCCTAGATGCTGTCCTAGATGCTAGTCAAGATGCTGTCCTGAGATGCTCCTAAGATGCTTGTCCTAAGATGCTAACTGTTGTCCTAAAAGTAGTCAAGGATGCTTTTACAAAGGACACAAGGACCATGTGCTACGCACTGCAGCCCACACACACAGAGACTTATCCATCACTCTCCCCCTAAGCCTTGTGTGACTCCTTGTGAGGTATCTGAGCCATCCCGATCCTGGCGCGAAGTTCCTGGAACTTGACTCGCCCAAGGGACTTGGTCAGGAAGTCGGCGAGCTGGTCTTGGGTGTTGATGTAGTTGGCCCGGACACTCCCTTCCTCCAGGCAGTTCCTGATGAAGTGGTACCTCACCCGGATGTGCTTGCTGCGCTCATGGAAAACTGGATTCTTTGCCAAGGCCAAGGCAGACTTGCTGTCCACCCTGAGCTCCACTGCCTCTGCGTCTCTGCCAAGGAGATCGCCAAGCAGCCGAGCCAGCCACAAAGCCTGAGTAGCAGCGGTAGTGGCTGCGATGTACTCTGCCTCGCGGCTGGACAGAGCCAACACCTGCTGCTTGGCCGACTGCCAGCTGATCGGACACTTGCCGAGGAAGAACAGCGTCCCGCTAGTGCTCTTGCTTGTGTCGATGTCGCCAGCGTGGTCGCTGTCGCTGTACCCGATGAAATGTGTCGCGCCGGGGCACCTCGGGTAGTGCAAGCCGTAGTCGGAGGTGCCCGCGACGTAGCGAAGGATCCTCTTCACAGCCTGCTGGTGCTCCGTCATTGGTCGCTGCATGAACCGGCTGACGTAGCCGACGGCGAACGCCAAGTCCGGTCGCGTGTGGACAAGGTAGCAAAGGCTGCCCACAATGCGCCGGTACTGCGTCGCGTCCACCTCCTCCTCCGTACTCTCCCGGCTCAGCCTCAGTCTCTCCTCCATAGGAGTGTGGGCTGGGTTGCAGCCGGTGAGACCGCCAAGCTCCACAATGCGCTTGGCGTAGGCAGTCTGGCGAAGAAAGGTGCCGGAGCTGTCCTGGTGGACCTCGATTCCCAGGTAGAAGGAGAGAGGGCCCAAGTCGCTCATCTGGAAAGTCGCCCTCATCTTCTCCTTGAACGCCTCGATCTCCACCTCCTTGGTACCGGTGATCACAAGATCGTCGACGTAGACACGTACCAGCAGGGCCTTTCCTCCACTGCCCCGCCGGTAGATGGCCTCCTCGTGCGGGCTTTGCTCGAAGCCCATCCCGTTCAGCGTGGAATCCAGCTTGGCATTCCACGCCCTCGGTGCCTGCCGCAAGCCGTAGAGGGCCTTGCGCAGGCGAAGCACCTTGCCCTCCTTGCCGGGAATTGCGAATCCCGATGGCTAATGTACGTAGACCTCCTCCTTCAAGTCGCCGTTAAGGAACGCCGACTTGACATCCATGTGATGGACACGCCAGCCCTCCTGGGCAGCTAGCGCAAGGAGGAGTCGCACGGACTCCATTCGTGCCACGGGGGCGAAGGCATCGTCGAAGTCGACCCCCTCCTGCTGCACGAAGCCTCGTGCCACCAAGCAAGCCTTGTGCTTGACGATGGCACCGGCTTCATCCCTCTTCAGCTTGAACACCCACTTAATGGTGATCGCGCGATGACCACGAGGGAGGTCAGCGAGCTCCCAAGTGCGATTCTGCTCGACCGCGTCCATCTCCTGCTGCATCACGGCGCGCAATGCCGCGTCTCCCTCCGCCTCAGCGAAGGAGCGAGGCTCACCGTCCTCATGTGCCAGGTGCAGCTCCGCCTCGAAATCGTGTGCCGCCAACCCAAGGACAGGCTGGTTGCCGAGGATGTTGTCCATGGTGCGGTAGCGTAGAGGCTCGTCGTCGTGGTGGGCGTCGACGCGGTCCTCATCATCGGGCAGCGGAGTGGCGAACTCCACCAAACGCTGACGGGCCAAAGCAGCTAGTGCCGATCTTGGAGATGCCGGCGCCGGTGCAGGAGAGTAGGGAGACGGTGCAGGAGTGCGTAGCGTAACCGGTGGTGATGGTGGACTCGCTGGTGGTGGAGGCGGTGGAGGGCTCGCCAAAGCTGATGGCGAGCCGGTTGCCGAGGAGGACGAGCTCGGTGAAGATGAGCTGCTAGCTCCCCCGGCTCCCTCCAGGTGGACGTAGTCGACGACGAAGTCCCTGAGGGTCGAAGCCGAGCCGTCGTCCACCGCCTTGTCCCAGGTCCAGCCTCGCCCTTCGTCGAACACGACATCCCGGGAGATGCGGACGCGCTGTGTCACAGGGTCGAGGATGCGGTAGGCCTTGGCGCCTTCCGCGTAGCCGATGAACACTCCTGGAGTGCTCCGGTCGTCGAGCTTGCCGACGTGAGTGAGCTCCTTGGCGAACGCCAGACAGCCGAAGACGCGGAGGTGGCTCACCACCGGCTTGTGCCCGTGCCAGGCCTCGTACGGCGTCTTGCCGTCAAGCGCCTTGGTGGGCGAGCGGTTGAGGAGTTGGACGGCAGTCATCACCGCCTCCCCCCAGTAGATCGCCGGCATCCCTCTCTGCTTGAGGAGGGCGCGGGCGGTGGCGACCACCGTCTGGTTGCGGCGCTCGACGACGCCGTTCTGCTGCGGGGTGTATGGCGCGGTGAAGTGGCGCTTGATCCCCTCATCGGCGCAGTACGTTGCAAACTCAGCCGCCGTGAACTCGCCGCCGTTATCCGTGCGCAGCACCCGAAGCTTGCGGCCGCACTCCTCCGCAACAGCTTGGTGGTGCTTGATGGCGTCCACGGCTACCCCCTTGGTGTCGAGGAGGACAGCCCACATGTAGCGGGACACGTCGTCGACGAGGAAGAGGAAGTAGCGTCGTCTTCCAGGTGTAGCCGGTGTCGCGGGGCCACAAAGGTCGCCATGCACGAGCTCCAGCTTCTCCTTGGCGCGGAAGCTTGCTTGGTGGGGAAAGGACAGTCATCGCTGCTTGGTGAGGACGCAGGTGTCGCAGAACTGCTCCACGTGGTCGACGCATGGCATGCCCTGCACCATTTCCTTGTTGACGAGCTGCTTCAGGGCCTCGAAATTGAGGTGCCCAAAGCGCTCGTGCCACCGCCAGGCCTCATCGTCCCGCCGAGCTGCAAGACAAAAGGGTTGCGCCACCTGTACGTGAAGAACATGGAGGCGGTTGCTCCCCCTATTCACCTTGGCGAGAAGTCGGTGACGGGGATCCCAAATACGAAGCACGCCGTCCTGGATCTCCACGCGCGAACCGTTCTCATCCAGCTGTCCCAAGCTGATGATGGAGTTCCTCAGCGCGGGGATGTAGTAGACGTCGGTGAGCAGCCGGTGCTCGCCGTTCTTGGCGACGAAGATGACGGAGCCGGCGCCCTTGATCTCCACGGCGGAGGCGTCCCCGAACTTGACAGAGCCTCGAACGTCGGAGTCGAGCTCGGAGAAGAACTCCCGCCGGCCTGTCATGTGGTGGGTGGCGCCGGTGTCGAGGCACCACCCATCGATCTTGCTGCCGCTGCCGGACCCGCTGCTAAGGAGGGCATGTGCCTTGGGCTCGTCGAGGTGGAGAAGAGCCGCTGTAGCCGGTGCTGCTGGAGGTAGCTCGGTGCTCGCATGTGCCATGAACAGAGCTTGTTGCTCCTCCTCTGCCTGCGCGACGTGGGCCTAGGCGCGTCGTGGCTGTCTGCAGTCCCTGGCCCAGTGGCCAGCACGGCCACAGTTGTGGCAGGCGTCATCTTGTGCCGGCTTGGGCTTCTCGGCGGCGCCGCCCTGGGCACCTCCGCGGGCGCCGCCCTCGGCACGCCCTTGCGCCCCGGCCTGGGCGCCTTTGCGTGGCTTGCCGCGCTTGCCACGCTTGCGGCCGGCTGTTGCAGAAGAAAGCTCCCCCTTCTTCTTGTCACCTTGGCCGGCAGGCCACTGCTCCTGGGTGAGAAGGAGCTTCCCACCAACGGTGGCAGGCCCCGAGAAGGGTTGTGGCTCATCACCGTCGACGACCTTGAGGTGACCTATCGCCTCTTCGATCGACATCGTGGAGAGGTCCAGCAGGGACTCGATTGAGCGAGCCATCTGCCTGTACTTCTCGGGGATGCAGCGGAAGAGCTTCTCGACAGCTCTCTCCTCGCTGTAGGTGTCGTCGCCAAACTGCACCAACTTCTGCAACAGAGTGTTGAGACGGAGAGCAAAATCATCGACGTCCTCACCTGGCTTGAAGGCCAGGTTCTCCCACTCCTTGCGAAGTGCCTGCGATGTGGACTTGCGGGCGCGGTCGCTGCCGATGCGTGCTGCAGCAATGGCGTCCCAAGCCTCCTTGGCAGTCCGCTTGCTGGTAAGCGAGAACTGCATCTCGGACGGGACTGCAGCGATGAGGGCATTCAGTGCCCGTCGATCCTGGTCGTAGTCGACGTCGCCGTACCAGACTGCCTCCCACATGTGCAGCACCTGAAGTCTCACCTTCATCACCGCAGCCCACTCAACATAGTTGGTCTTGGTGAGGGTAGGCCACCTACCACCGGGGCCAACGTCCCTGGCAACAGCCTGGTACCCGTGGTAGCCACGGTACCGGTCCGGGGAGAGAGCCACGCTGCCTACGATGGCCGTGCTCTTCCTCAACCCGTCCGCCACGCCGGTGCTCGTACTCCACCTCCGCCTCAAGCTGGGCAGCCCGCTCCCGCAGCCGCCGGGCCTCTAGTGCGAGGTCCTCGCCACGCGGATCGCGGTCGCCGCGTCCGCCCGGAGCGCGGCCGTCACGCGCACGTCCACCGGGAGCGTCGCCGACGCAGCCACGCCCGTTTGGGCTGCCGCCGCCGCGCCTGTGCTCCTCTGGGTCGTCGCCGTCGCGCCACCTCCTGGCAGGGCTGCCGCTGCGCCCATGGTCCTGTGCGGCTGCCCACCACGCCGTCCGCTCATCCGCCGCCATCCTGGCTGCGTCGGCCTCCACGTCGACGATGCCTGCGTCGGAGGCAGCGCCGCTGGAGCTATCGGCGCGTAGGGACTTGAGCTCCGCTGCTGCCGCAGCTGCAGCGTTTTTCGCTGCTGCTGCCTCCTCCTCCGCCCTTGTTGCTGCCAACTCCGCCATCGCTAGCCTTGCCCTCCGGGCCGCTGCCGCAGCGAGCTCTGCTGCTGCTCGCTCGCGCTCTCTGCCGCAGCGAGCTCGGCATGCTGCCGGCGCCGCGCGCTCGAGCAGAGCGAGTGCTGAGACGCACCTGCGGACATGAGGAATCTCCGGGCTGCTGCGTGGGGAGGAGAGGGCCTCCGATGAACTGCTGCAGCTCGTCTCCGCAAGGGGAAGGGGAGGGACAAGAGCTGTTGGCTGAGAACTTTGGGGAATTGAGCAAGAGATGCTCAGGCTATAGGATAGTACGGCTCCGATGCCACTTGTCAGTCTTTGGATCCTTGCTCTAGGTGTGAGCAGGATCCTTACTCTCATCGAGAGGATAGCACACAGAGAACTCAGAGTTGAGGCAATTTTCTGGGTTTAGTTCTCACACAATGCTATGCCAACCTGAGGGGTTGGGGATACAAATTTATAGGCTGCTAACCAGCCAAGCATATGCTAAGATGCTAGTCTAAGATGCTGTCCTAGATGCTAGTCAAGATGCTGTCCTGAGATGCTCCTAAGATGCTTGTCCTAAGATGCTAACTGCTGTCCTAAAAGCAGTCAAGGATGCTTTTACAAAGGACACAAGGACACAAGGACCATGTGCTGCGTACTGCAGCCCACACACACAGAGACTTATCCATCAGCTTGTCACAAGAAAGGTTGACACAACTAATAAATGCAACGGTCTAATATTTTAAAGGGGCGTTTGCATATTGAGGGCTAATTACCAAAATGTTTGCACCACTGCCCCAACATTGATTAGAAACCAAGGGAAATGGTACTAACATTTTGAAAAGAGCTAGGCCGACCAAAAATTGACAACTTGGTGCTAGCAACTTCACCCAAGAAACGTCACTTGCAATTGAAGAACACAACCAACAATCAGGGAGGCTAGAACAAGTACTATTACCATGTTGATCCTTCAAAACTGTAGAACCAGCTGATTCAGTAATCCTGCGCTCCAATATAATAGTGTCCCCATATGCTTCAGGCTTAAACGCATCTTCCCCATGGTTATTAATATCCACAGTAATTGCTGCATAGCTGGAGTAGAAGGGATGATTGAAAAAGTTAGACCAGGTCACAGCTGTTTGCAAAAAGGAGACACAGAACCTTAAGTGAAGGTTGTGCGGTGAAAAATATGTGTGGCAGATTAAGAATCCACTATATGCATGAAAACAGCCGATCAGATACAATATACTGCAAATGCCTTTGAGCTTGAGGAGCATATTGGGAATATACTCTGTATCTATTAACAACATCGACAGACGAGAGTCACACAGCTCAGCATAGTAACAAAATTTCACAAAGGTCGTTAGCCCTAAAACTGATTTAACTTTTTTATTTAGAAAATCATTAAGTAAAAATATTTTTTTCAGGGCTAAAAGAAGAAAGGGGGAAAAGGAGAGAAGGCGGACGCAACCTGCAGCCGGTCTTGATGAAATCCTTGAGGGAGGCGGCGCGCTGGGTGTTCTTAGCGCGGCAGCCGAAGGCGACGCAGAGGGCCGTGAGGATGGCGCTCTTCCCGCCTGCGCCGTCGCGTCGTAGGAGAGGAGAAGAGTATCATTCGTCAGGAGGCACCACGAAATGGGGAGAGGGACGGGGGTTAGGGTTTGGGAGGCGTACTTCCGTTCTGGCCGGTGATGAAGTTGACATGTTCGCCGAGCTCGATGTGGAGGCTGGAGTGGCACATGAAGTTCTCCAGCCGGATGCGGGAAATCGTCCCCGCCGCCATCGCCGGCGACCCCCACGCGACGCTCCCTCTCTCTCTCAATCTCCTCGTCGGTGCAAGCTTAAACCCGAAGGTTGAGGAGTGAGGGAGGGACTGAGGGGTGGGGATTAGGGTGTTTTTCGGTCGGAAGAAGCCCGCGAAAACCCCCCGAATAGCCGCGGGGTTGGATGAGCTTGCGAGAATTTTTTTAGAAAAAAATCTCTTTGCATATATGAAATATTTATTAGAGCATCTCGACATCTCTAGTTATTTCAACCTAGCTAAAATCAGTGAAAAAACCTAAATGACCAAATTATCCCATACAAAGTTTAGCTATATATCGTCCAAACAATCTAACTAAATTTCAACATAACCAGTGAAAAGACCTAAATGACCACATTATCCTATGCAGGGTTTAGGGTTTAGGTTTTTAGGGTTTAGGGTTTAGCATCTAAATAATCTAACTAAATTTTAGCGAACTAAAACAATAGAATTAACGAGGAGTACCATGGTCAAGATTTCGGTTAGCTAAAGGATTCAAATATCCCATTTGGATATCGGCATTGGAGGCTGGAATTCGAAATTAGTATTGGGTGTCTTCAATTCTAGGTGTTTGGATGTTCTCAGTAATAGAATTAGAAATCTCCTCCAATACCAAGAGGCATTGGGCCTTCAGCCGCACCCCCTCCTTCAATTCAGACCCCTTTCCCTCAGTATTCATCAGCATTGGCTTGTCTCCGTCACCCCGCGGCATCGTGCCTCATCTCCCTCTCGTGACTTCTCTGTGTCTGCGCCGCTTCTCCTTCGATTCCGGCGACGTCCTTCTCTCCTCCCTCCGGCGACGAGCCGTGCCGCCCTCTCCTCCCTCCGCCGGCGACCGCGCTGCCTGTTCTTCCTCCGCCAACGAGCCACGTCGCCCCCTCCTTCCTCAACTAGCGAGGCGTGCCTCCCTTCGTCTACGAGGCGTGTCGCCCTGCCTCCCTCTGTCGGGGAGTCGCGCCGCCCCTCCTCCCGCTGCCAGCAAGCCGCATTGCCCCTGTCCTCCCTCCGCCGATGAGCCCCCCTCCTCCGTCGGCGAGCCGCGCAACTCATTCACCCCGCATGCGCTGCAGTGCCCATTAAGCGAGGCGTCGGCGCGGCGTGCGGGAACTCCACCCTGGTCCGGCAAGGTGTGGGTCGAAAGTGCTACCGCCAGTGTGGTCCTGTGTAGAGAGGAGGGGGAGAAGATGGTAGATTCTCAAATGCCATGTTATGAACATCCAAACACGAATCGGTATTCACTGGCTTCTGTGATTGCATCCAGCAATTTCACCTGCATCTAAACAATGGTTTTAGTATTGTAACCCAATACCATTACTACTCTGATTTGGTATTGAAGCCAATTCAATGCTAGGGCCTCCAATATGGACATCCAAATGGAGCCTAACTAAAGTTTAGCTAGTTAGTTCTAGTTGGCTAAATTTTGGCTCTAGCAATTAGCTAGCTAAATTTTATCTGAGGAGCATCCGAGTAGACTCTAAATCCTAGTCTCAGGTTGTTTGCATAAAAACCATTTTCTATATGTTTTTACTCAATCTGGATTCTCTGCGGCCCTTCACAAAAGTCACATGTGAAGGCATGTCCGATGCCATCCATTCTTGATCTAATGGTAGCTGCTAATCTTAGCTTTTCCACTCCCATCCCGCGCATCCCAAAATGAAAAGCAAGCCCATTTCATGGCTGAGCGACCAATATTTTGCCGCTTGATAATTGTTAATGTATGTTGTTGAAACTTGCAATAGGTGTCGTAATTTTCTACTTCTTGCTAAACACAAGATTTCTTCTATATCTCGTCGGCAATCTATAGAGTTGTTCTTATTTTCTATTTTTACTAGGAAACAATCCAGAATGTCTATATTTGGCTAACTATTTAGAGATGTTGTTAGGGGGTAGTTTTTCACTAAAATCCCTATTCCTAGCATTTAAGAATGGTCAAAGAGTTCCTTGGAGTTACTCTTAAAGAGTGGGTTTATTTGCACTGTGAATCACAAAGCAAAATGACTCACTAATCTAGACTAATCTATTAAAAATTATATCTATACACCTTCAAGGTAGAAAGTCAACAATTAAAAATGATTAAAAAGATCTCGTTCTCGACAGTTGTTTGGTTATATGATGAGTCTTTATATATTCTCTTTCCTAATCTCTTTAAAATATGCCTGCAGCCTAATATTTTGGTTCACCATGTGAAGCTAAACCCTCTATGAGTAAGCTTTACTAGATGGTCGAAGGTGGGGTGGCATAAAATACAAACAATTTTGTTGCTTGAAAAAAGATATGGGCGCCAATGGTAGGACTATCCAGTGGAACGATACCTAAATCATGGTGCTCGCACTATGTTTTAGGATTTTTCTAGGATTTATCGTCAACAGCGAGCGCCTGAATCATTCAGAGGTTCTCATAGGGGTACAATTTATATAGTATATTCATAGGGTGAGTGTACGTGCGTGTGTGGATGTGGCTATGTAAATTTGGCAGCAATGGCCGTTGTCCCGTTAAATTTGTACAAAACATTAACTACTAGTGATGCTTGTCCAAACCATAAAAAAATTTAGAAAAGGGAAAATCCCAGCCGATATCAAGATATTTCTCAGAAGATCCATCCTGTTTCTTTTGTGATAGCAATGAATTTATATCTCACCTTCTCTTCCAGTGCAGTACGGCGAAAGCTGTTTGGGCCATTGTTGCTTACTGTTTAGGGGCATATAATGTTCCTAGAACAATTGTCGATGTTGGCCTTTGTGTGAAAATTGTTTCCTTTTGGTAAGAAATACCATGTTGTGGGCATTGCAGCCATCTGTTAGGCAATCTGAAAAATGTGAAACAAAGTTTGTTTTGAAGCCAAAGTTGTGAAAAGCCCCATCACTATTATATGTTATGCTTGCTCACTCATGAGTTCGGCCGTGTTCTTAGATGATGACAATAACGAAACTGTTGTGGCGGGAGTGAATACAAAGTGTTGGAGATAGCGATGCAATTACTAGGAAGGAAGACAATGGTCAAGGATGGTAGCGTGCTGCAGGATGACAAGAGGGACAATTAATATGATTTAGGATGATGGTGATTTGTGGCATCTCTAAGTTGGCTTGTGTTTTCTTTTGTCTGTCTAGCGCTCTGTTTACTGTTCCATAGTTTGTTCTGTGTGTAAGTTGTCCAATCTTAGTGCACTTAGCTTTATAAAAGGGTAGTTCTTGAGTATCTTCTTGGAACTCTTGTTATCTTTCTCAAACTCTTTGTGCGAACTGGTATTTTTGTTGCTGTCAGTGGAAATGGGGAGATTCCTCGTTTTAAAAAAAAATCTCTTCGCTAAATTTTTTTTATTTTTTATTAGGTTTTCCATAACGCTATTATTATTAGTTAAAAATTTTCCTCCATTCTCTACCCTTCCATCAAGGACCGTTGTGAAAAGTAGGGTCTGTTTCCCCCCTTACTTGTACCTCTTGCATGGTTGGCCGGTTCAACAAGTTCACGTCATCGTAATAGCCCGACCGCTGCTAGCTGCAGATAAGCCTCCGACTCCAGGACTAGGACAAACATCCCCAGTGTGTGATTGGCTCAACAAGTTGCGAATCCAATACTTTACAAGTGGCGGTGTGGTTCAAATTGATTAGTGTATCACTTGATTCCTCATCCTTACTTGCTTTTTGTTGTGCTAACTTGTCAGATGAGACAAGCGGGGAGGTATAGTACTTTCACTAGCCAGAGCTTTAGCTACCTATTAGGCCTTATTTTCATATGCACATGTATCCATTTGAAAAACTAAATTGCATTCCAATCCACTCCAATACATGTGGACTGAATTGGATATATATGCATCCAAATAAGGCGTTATGATATGTAAGGTAACTCCATCTATTTCATGTACCTAGGCATATAATGCATCCAAAAAATGCCAAAACTTTTTATAATTTGGAATGAAGGAACTACAACATACCAACACAACATATGCTTGAGTGTTAGCTATGCTTGAGTGTTAGCGACGATAACGACGCCACAAGAGTGGAGCCAGACCGCGACGCAGCCACGACGCACCTGTCCGCGGTCACCACCCAGGCGGCCACTTCGTGCTCAAGACGTTCAGGACGCAAGCGCCAACCGAACCAATTCATCTGTGGACCCGAGTGGCTGTGAGGTTGCGTGCGCGGCTGCGTCCGTGAGCATCGGCTTCGGCCTTGTATAAAAGGGAATGAACCCGAGAGAGACATCAAACATTCAAACCAAACTATCAATACAAGTTATCCTCCTGGTTGCGTAAATTGCTTGCTATCCCCTTCCCCAAGTCTATGCTCCGATCCCCAATTCCACTTCCAGCAACCCTGTTTCTAGCATTGAGGTGAAAGAATAAATAAACATCTATCAAGAGCATTTAACTTAGGTACTAGTTTTGTTCAGTGTCGCTTAGAGATCTAAGCATCAAAAATTACAATATAGACCTAGCAATGGATCCAAATCCAACCGAGAAGAAGCCAAGAAAGATCCAAATATATGAAGCCAATGTCCAGTTTAATTTAACTTCGACAAAAACTAATCCAATCCAATCCATTCACTCAAAGTCCGAGGCTCATCCAACTATCCATGAAAACATTAATAAAACTAGGAAGATTCTCCGCGCATTGTCGTGGGTATGAATATGAAATATAATGATGATATTAGCTAATAAGAATTAGGTGATGTATATGAATGGTATTGGTAATGGAACATGATAATATATAAAAATTTATTAGCATAATCGTAGAGATGTGTCTCGCTGACTGTTGAGGTGAACACCTTGTGTATCAAGATAATATATAAATTTATTAGCATAATTCTTATGCTAGTGAACTTTAATTATAAATGATAGTGGACTGCTGAGGTAAACATCTTGTATATCAAGATAAATTACTAGTAATAAATAATAGACTGCTAAGGTGAACGTCTGTATATCAAAAGAAATAACTAGTAGGATTTTACTTTACAACATTTGATATTGGTGTGCTTCCTCCCAATATTATACCTAGTGCCTCCATGGGCAGACGCCTGGACCTAAGCCCTAAGGTCTGTGGACTCGAGCATGGGGAATGACATGTCCGGTGGTGGTGGATGATGGTCTTTCGGTTGTTGAGCACACCACAGCCGAACCTTAGAACCCCTAGGTGGCTGGTCAACCTTCTCAACGACTCGCTTGGGCCAGTGTTCTCGTAGCTGGGGAGGAAGGTGGTTCAACGTTATGCTTAGTAGCTGCCCGTTGAGCAATGGGCACCCCAGCCATCAAGGCGCAAGGCCAACCGTCAAGCGTGCGTGAACCACGCTGCTGAGCCGATGGAAGGAGCGGGAGAATAGAGATGCGTCACGCCTGCACAAAAGAAGAGTGGAGCACACTGATTAAGGGGGGAGAGAGAGAGAGAGAGAGAGAGAGAGGATTGTGTTGGGCTAGGGTTTTCGTTTACATCCACAGTTTGTTCATTTAAAGGCCCAACTATTTCAAGACAGACAAGCACTTGAGTCTTGAGCAGACCATGCTTAAGTACATCTCAAAACGAGCTATGTACAAACTACAAACAAAATATAAAAGTAGCAGTTCCAAGCAGATTCAAACCCATGTCCAAGGCTCTCAGGCTTCATTCACAAGGGCCAGGGGTACTCAACACTGTCAACCGCGAGGGGCAGCCATTTGCTGCTTCTTGATCCTATCCCCAGCCTTCACCATGCTGAGGAAAAGATAAGATAACGAATGAGAAACTACAAGACAGAATGGAACTCGAAACAACTGTGGTTATACTGAGGTTATATTGACAAACCTGATACCATGAGGGGTTATAAATATCCATTGAGACCCTTGTGCAACAGCAAATTCTACTAGGGTGTCTAAGCTTATCTTGCGGCTCACTGCATCCTGCCAAATTCATAGGCCACCAGTTACGAAGTATGTTCTGTTATTAAATGGACAAAGATAATGGCAAAGGTCAGATGATTGCTCACCATGAATACATCAAACTCGTCCATGGCCCTAAATGGTGCTTCTGTCATTCCATGAAGAGATAAGGTGAAGCAGAGGGTTGAGAAAGATCGTTCTCCACCTGGAGAGTGACAGCATTACAAAAGGTTACACGATCAGATAACAATAACAAAAACAAAATGTATTTCTTTGCCAATGTTCTCAAAGAATAAACAAAACTTGATTAATTAACCAGACTATTGGAAGCTGCAACTACCTGAAAGTCCTCTAGTATCTCTAATGGTATCACGTGATGCATTTTGAGGCATTGTCAGCTACAGTGAACACATAAACATTTACTTGACTAGTTCAAAACCAAACATGTATGCATTTAGATAAACATTAGAAAAAAGGAAATCTTGTGAAAGTAATTCACCTCAACACAGAACTTCGTTCTTATAGTCAACATTGATGTGCCCACTAATACCTTTCTTTCCCAGGTGCTCATTGAACCTTTCATATTTGGAAAGGCAGCAAGACTCCGGGATAATCATTTTCAAGGATTGATAGGAAGACTTGGAAGAAAATGTGGTGATGAGCATAGCAAGTAACTTACAGCCATGTAAGCTGACGCTTCAAAAGACCCACATTTCTCTGGAACTTCTTCCATCGCAAGTCCAATGCCTTTTGACATGCCTACAGAGCAATGAATTTAGCTAAAAAAAAACAGGTCCATTTTGAGTGCATACACATGAACTAGTATATCTAACACCATTATCGATTTTTCTCAAATTGGCATGAGAGCTGCCAGTCATTATTATTATTTCAATATGCCTACAAATCAATACTAAAACATTGCACAGGTCATGAAGATTTGGATTTGCATATTGTATGTATCTACAACTAAAAATGAAAAGTTGTTATCAAATCACAATCCTTACCGGCCTGTTGATGGGGGAAAAAAAATCAAGCAAGCCTTTTAAAACCATGTGCATCTAGAAAGAGTGAAGATATCGGAAAAATGGTACAGAACTTACATGTAATTTGTCCTGAAAACCTGCATACATTTGCTGTTTTCTCAAGATCTTCTGTCCCTTTTTGTCATGCAGTGCTCTCAAACCATCAATGGTTTCAGTAAATCTTCACAATAGTTTTTACGAGACAGTATCAGAACTCATTGCTTATATATTATGGACATGCACAAACAATTGGTCAGACCTTCTGCTTTCTTGCTGAACTTTCTGATTTAATTTATGAATACGCCCACTTAATTGTTCTATGGATCCATCAACACCCCCAAGAGCTTCCACTTCACTCTTGGCACAAATTGTTGAAGCCTTTTCAAAATTCACCTACAAAAGAATATACAGTCAATACTAGACATTATGAGCCAAATAAACCGCTCCATCCAATTGAAATTTGAAGCAAAGTGGTACTTGTCACAAGGAAAATTTGGTGGCTAGCAGCTGGAAATTCTTAACAGATTTTTCCAGGTGTTTTCCAATGTCTGCATTATCCATCTAAACTGAATATAATATAGATCTCTATTTTTTTTACAAATGCAATATAAGTTCCTGCTTTCAGAATTTACAACAGTAGACTTCAAGTACAACCGACCTTCTATGCACTAAATAGTTAGTGTGCAGAACACTAAATCTTTATTAAGGAACGTTCTGTGCCCAAACACGAGAGCTAAATATTGGACTGTATTTCTTTATGGTGCAATATAATTAGACATAAAGGAAAATTATAGGGCGTTTGGGGTTGGGGGTGCTGAAAGTCATTATTGGGCTAACCCTAGAAGGTTAGCTATATATCCAGTCTTACATGGGCCTCATGGGCCTCATACACAAATATTCCAACATCCCCCCGCAGTCTGAACTACCGGC
This sequence comes from Bothriochloa decipiens, assembly GCA_023333625.1. Classification (NCBI taxonomy): domain Eukaryota; kingdom Viridiplantae; phylum Streptophyta; class Magnoliopsida; order Poales; family Poaceae; genus Bothriochloa; species Bothriochloa decipiens. The sequence goes on from CM041631.1 coordinate 32,752,925, forward strand.
GCAGTGGAGTTACAGAGTGGACACGAAAAGAAGCACACACGAGTCCCCCCCACAGACGCAACTAGCCACCGGTGATGTTGAGGATGGAGCGAAACTCGGTGAAGGTTGAGGAAGGAAGGCCCTTGGTGAAGATGTCGGCAAACTGGGAGTTGGTCGGGACGTGGAGGACCCGAACATCGCCGATGGCGACTCGATCACAGACAAAGTGTAGATCAATCTCCACATGCTTGGTACGCTGATGCTGAACAGGGTTGGTGGAGAGGTACACCGCACTGACGTTGTCGCAGTAGACCAGCGTGCTCCGGGAGAGAGGGCTGTGGAGCTCGGCAAGGAGCTGTCGGAGCCAGGAGGCCTCAGCCACGCCGTTAGCAACAGCGCGGTACTCCGCCTCGGCACTGGAGCGGGAGACCACCGGCTGGCGTTTGGACGACCAGGACACCAGGTTACCGCCCATAAAGACAGCGTAGCCTGAGGTGGAGCGCCGAGTGTCCGGGCACCCGGTCCAGTCGGCGTCAGTGTAGACGACGAGCTTGGTGGAGGATGACCGGTGGAGGAGCAAGCCATAGTCGACAGTGCCGCGGAGGTAGCGGAGGAGGCGCTTGAGAGCAGTGAGGTGGGGCTCTTGGGGATCATGCATGTGGAGACATATCTGTTGGACTGCATAGGTGATGTCCGGCCTGGTGAAGGTGAGGTACTGAAGTGCACCGGCAAGACTCCGGTATGCAGCGGGGTCTGTCACTGGGTTGCCCTCGGCCTCAGATAGCTTGCCCTGTGTGTCAACCGGAGTGGAGCAGGGCTTGCAGCTAGTCATCCCAGCTCGCTCCAAGATATCAAGAGTGTACTGCCGCTGGTGAAGAAGTAGACCGGCGAGACGAGGCTCAACAGTGACCCCGAGGAAGTGGTGGAGCACACCAAGATCCTTCATAGCAAACTCCTGCTGAAGAGAGGTGATGATGCGGCGGAGTAGTGATGGACTGGAGGCTGTGAGGACAATATCATCAACATAGAGCAGCAGGTAGACAGTCTCAGCTTCATGGTGATAGATACACAGGGACGTATCTGACTTGGCCTCCACAAATCCTAGTGTCAATAGAAAGTAGCAAACCGAGAGTACCACGCCCGAGGAGCCTGCTTGAGGCCATAGAGAGACTTGTTGAGCCGGGAGACCATGTCATGTCGGGACGAGACGAGTCAACAAACCCCGCTGGCTGGCTGCAGTAGACTGTCTCAGTGAGAGTACCGTGCAGAAAAGCTTTCTTGACGTCCAGCTGATGCACGGTGTAACATCCCTAAAATTCCCAACACCAAAAATCACAACCAACAAAATTTTTTCTAAAATAACCAATGGTTGGTGAGTGTCATGTAGGAAAACATCCATTTATTGCACAAATAGCACCTAGAGTCAGATGGAGCATTTGCATTTTAATGACAAAGCATGATTTGCTTCTTATTGATTTTATGTGTTGACAATAAAATCAATAACCCCTTCATATCACCTGTGTTTATATATATATGAATATATGTCACTAACCTTGGACATGGCTTCCAACATCACCATGAGACCCTAGGGGACCCATCAAGTACATGTGCCATGGTCACTAATCCTTTCACTAACATGATCATGGCATAATTGGATGAGAGGCTTGGGAAGAATTAGAAAAGGGGGAAAATGGAATAGGCCAAAGCAGCCAGGAGCAGTTTTACCAGCCCAGATCGGCCTCACCCGTTTTTCTTGCCACCGCTGCAGCGCCGCACTATAAAAGGGAGAAGCTCAGCGCATTAGTGTTCCCGTGCCCACACAGCCACCTTGGCCTCGCTCGCGCCCACCTGCTACCCGAGAAGGAGGAGAGGTAGGAGGAGGAGGCGGGGAGGAGTTGTCCGTCGTAGGAGCTGGGAGCTTCACCGAGTCCATGCGCCGGAGAAGGACCTGCTCGACCTCGCCGTTGCCGTCTGCTTCCCCTGCATTGAGCCGCTGATCTGCTTTCCCTTCCCCGAGCCAACGCACCGCAAGCCGCCAGCAGCGCCGCACTGAGGTGAGCATCGAGCTCCATGACCGCCGCCGGTGCACCGCCGGCGTTCCCTCTCTCTCATCGATTCGCCCCATTAGCTACACCACCGGTTTCGCCGTTAGCTAGAGCGCCTTCTTGGCAAGATCATGGAGCTGGCACGGACCACAATAGGGGCTGAGCACCTTTGCAAGCCCCGGTCTTTCCGGACTCCGGCTGCAGGAGTGCAGCCGTGGCGTCCACCGCCGCGCGCGCCCCGCCACGCCCTCGTTAGCTGCGCCCGTAGATCCTTGGAGCTCCTAGCTGCTCCAGACGTAGGAGGAGGCTGAAGATGGAGGTCAATTTGGGAGTTCGGCCGGAGCTCCGCCGCCGACGCCGTCCGCCGCCGCCGAGCACCTCGCCGTCGTCCACCCGCTAGGGAACTGTTCTCCCCAAATTGAGGCCACCTTCTCGCTCGCCGTGGCCTCGTGAGTCCATAGCGCCCGCTGGTGTCGCCCCTAACGCATCGCAGCGCCCCGCAACCGTGTCGCCGCCGCGACGGTATGTGCGCCGGTCGACCCTAGGCCCGCGAGCCTGCTCTGTAGTGACGTGCTTGGATAAGATGGTTGTCCTTCGGGTGCGTGTCACGATGACGCCTGTAGTTGGTCGGTGAAAGACACGTGCCCATGCGGGGACGTGCGAATTCCTGTAGATGTCGAATTGGGAGTTGTTGGAGCGCTGACCGAAGGCGTAGAGTTCTGACTCGAGGGGGTCGAGTCCTGACTCGAGGGGTGCCCGAGGTGGGGGTCGAGGCCCGAATGAATAAGGTCTGACCCGAGTAACACCTGACAGTGTACAGTGCTCAGTATGGCGTCGCTGCACTGGTATGGGCGATAAAAAGAGGATTGACCGCTGTACTCGGGGTCGTTCGCCCGAGATGCTCCGTCACCCGAGGGGGGTTCGTCGGCCCGAGATGCTATCCGTCACCCGAGGGGGGTTCGTCCGCCCGAGATGCGCTCCGTCACCCGACGGGGGGTCGTCCGCATGGGCGAACGTCTGTCGTTCGAGGCCCCCACCAGCTTCGCTCGACGTACCCGACAAGCACCCACCGCGCCCAGCCGCGCGTGCGCATGCTCGAGCCGACCTCGTCCGCGATGGACCACGAGCTCGAACCCTCGACACCAACCCTCGAACTCGAACCCTTGACTCCGAGCCTCGAGCTCGATCCCTCGACTCCAGCCCTCGAGCTCGACAAGAACCCGCCATGCCCAGCCGCGTGTGCGCGAGAAGGAGAAGGGGATTTTCCCCCGTGTGACCAGGCCCAGTCAGTAATCAGATCGCGCCGCGCGTCAGCCTCTGGTTAATGCGCCCTTTTTCTTTTTCAGAAATGGATTAAACCTTCGGAAATTCATAACTAATTCATACGAACTCCGAAAAATAAGAACCAAGTGTTCAAATTTTCATAAAAATGAGCTCTACGTCATAGGCTTATGTATGATTGCATTTGGAGTTATTGGATTTTGTTGATTCTTTGTGTTAACTCTATAGGAGTCGCTAACGCTGCTATTACGTTTCGTTTCAGAGGAGGAGCCGCTTGAGGAGGACGACTACGAGGAGGAGCTCGGTGACGACTACGCAGGTGCCACATCCCACCCAACCTTGTAGATCCTATCACGCATGGCATAATATCTAATTGCTAGAGCTTTATTTATGAATATCACCTGTGATAGGTTGCATGATAGAATTGCTCGATGAAGCCTTTACCTTATCGCAACCTTGCCCCTGCACACCCGCTGATAGGCTAGACGCATGCTTATTTACCCATGATGCTCACCCACACCAACTACGGCGAGTGGGCTGTCCAGATGAAGTGGAAGCTCCGCGTGCAGAAGTGGTGGGCGGCCGTGGAGACTGGAAACGCCGGTGAGGAGGCGGAGGTGGGCGTCATGGAGGCGCTCATGGCTTCCACCCCGGGCGAGTTCCATGAGGCGCTCGCCAGAAAAAGACAGTGAAGGAGGCGTAGGAGATGCTGGAGGCGTTCCGCATCAGCTCGGATCGAGCCAAGCGGGGCAAGGTGCAGCAGCTGCGTTGGGAGTTCAACGACATCCGGTTCAAGTCCGGCGAGTCGGTGGAGGACTTCGCGCTGCGTCTTTAGTCGCTGGCGAGCCAGCTGGCCACCTTCAGCAAGCCGTTGGAGGACGAGGACCTCGTCAGCAAGCTCTTGTGCGTGGTGCCTCTAAAGAGAATAATTATCTCTTATGAACTCGTAGATTAGATTCATTTCTAAGCATTTTTTGTTTCCCAAGTACGCCCAGCTCGCCTTGTCCATCGAGACGATGCTGCACTTGTCCACGCTGACGCTTGAGGATGTGGCGGGGCGGCTGTGGGCGGTGGAGGGTCATGGTCTGGCGGCGCCGGAGAAGGAGAAGCCCAAGCTGCTGCTGACGGAGGAGTGGACAACACAGATGAAGGAGAAGCGCCGGTCCGGGGAAGGCTCCAGCGCCGGTCCGGGGAAGGCTCCAACACAGATGGGTGAGTTCTGCGCTCTGCAGGGGCGGAGGCGGAGCAGAGGACTGGGCCGCAGGCCGTCGAACTTGACGAGCCGCAGGCGCAAGAACACCTGGGCGCGATTGGCGATGAAGAGCAGCGTGTGGTACCTCGACTCCGGCGCGAGCAACCATATGACTGGCTGACGTGCCGCCTTCACCGACCTCGACACGAACAAGACCGGCACGGTCAAGTTCGGAGATGGCTCGCGGGTGGACATCCACGGCCAAGGCACTGTGGTCTTCCAGTGCCTGGACGGGGAGCAGCGCGCGTTGACGAACGTGTACTTCATCTCGCAGCTCCGCGCGAGCATCGTCAGCCTGGGGCAGCTTGACGAGCGTAGGGCGGAGGTGATGATCCGTGACGGCGTGCTGCGGATCAGAGACAAGGAGCAGCGTCTTATTGCTAAGGTAACGTGCTCCAAGAATCGTCTCTATCTGCTGGATTTGAAGGCGGAGCAGCCCGTGTGCTTGGTGGCGGCGTGCACCGAGGAGCCGTGGTTGTGGCACGACCGGTTTGGCCACCTGAGCTTCGACGCTCTGGGCCGCCTTAGCAAGATGGTCACCGGACTGCCGGAGATCAAGCATGCTGGCGAGCTCTGCGACAGCTGCCTGGTGAGGATGCAGAGGCGGCTGCCGTTCTCGGAGACGACAAAGTACCGCGCGGGGGATCAGCTCGAGCTGGTCCATGGGGACCTTTGCGGGCCGATCACGCCGGCGACGCACGGTGGGCGGAGGTACTTCCTCTTGCTCGTGGATGACTGCAACCGTTACATGTGGCTGCAGCTCCTGACGAGCAAGAGCGATGCGGCGGACGCCATCAAGCGCTTCAAGGCGCGCGCAGAGGCGGAGTGTGGCAAGCGGCTGCGGGTGCTCCGGACCGGCCGCGGCGGCGAGTTCACGGCGGTGGAATTCGCCGAGTACTGCGTTGAGGAGGGTGTGGTGCGTCATCTCACGACGCCTTATACACCGCAGCAGAACGACGTCGTGGAGCGCCAGAACCAAACCATCGTGGGCATGGCGAGGTCCATGATGAAGGCCAAGGGAATGCCAGCGGCATTCTGGGGAGAGGCGGTCACCACCGCTGTGCACATCCTCAACCGGTTGCCGACGAAGGCCTTTAAGGGGAAGACGCCTTACGAGGCGTGGCACGGGCGCAAGCCCAATGTCTCGTACCTGTGTACTTTCGGCTGCATCGGGCACGTGAAGACCGTCAAGCCGGGCCTCGGCAAGCTGGAGGACAGGAGAACGCGCATGGTGTTCCTCGGCTTCAAGGAGGGGACCAAGGCCTACCGGCTGTTCGACCCCACTGGCGGCAAGGTGGTGATGTCCCAGGATGTGGTCTTTGACGAAGCTGTGTCGTGGACCTGGGACAGGTCGGAAGCAGGGGAAGAGCGATGCGGCGGCGGGCTCTACGACTCTTTCGTCGTGGAGCAGATGGTGATCCGCGGCCATGGCGAGGTTGTGGATGCGCCGGTGACCGGGGAAGCGGAAGCAGTGGAGACTGCAGCGGCGGAAGCAGAACAACCCCTGGTTGCAGAGGTGGAGGAGCCACCAAGTCCAGCCAGGGCGGGCTTCACTGTCCCGCTGGGGCTGATAGAGCAGCAGCCCCCTCTCTCTCCAGAACGGGGGACACCGGCGGCCGTGACAACCATCAAGTATGCGACTCCGCCGACTGATGTCACGGAGTTCGTGGATGTGTACCACGAAGGAGAGGAGGCGCGGTTCCGGCGCATGGACAACGTCGTGGGAGATGCGGCGGTGCACGAGCTGGCGGCGCGGCTCCTCGGCGACAACAACACTCTGCTTCTCATGAGTGCAGAGGAGCCGATCACGTTCGCCGTTGTGGAGCGCGACACGGCGTGGCGGAAGGTGATGCTGGAAGAGATGAAGGCTATCGAGGAGAACCAGACTTGGGACTTGATCGATCCGCCGGGCTCAAGTGGGTCTTCAAGGTGAAGCGGGACGTGCGCGGCGCAGTGGTGAAGCACAAGGCGCGGCTCGTTGCCCACGGGTTCATGCAGCGCGAGGGGATCGACTTTGAGGAGGTGTTCGCCCCCGTCGCGCGCATGGAATCTGTGCGGCCGCTGCTCGCCCTCGCCGCGGCCAAGGACTGGCAAGTCCATCATCTCGACGTGAAGCCAGCGTTCCTCGACGGGGACTTGGCTGAGACCGTCTTTGTCAAGCAGGCACTACGGTTCGTCATCAAGGGCGCGGAGAAGGTCCTGCGGCTGCGGAAGGCCCTCTATGGGCTGCGCTAGGCGCCGAGGGCGTGGAACGCCAAGCTCGACGCCACCTTGGCGGAGCTTGGGTTCGGGAGATGTGCCACGGAGCACGCCCTGTACACCCGCCGACGGGGGAAGGAGCACCTCATCGTCGGGGTGTACGTGGACAACCTCATCGTCACCGGAGCACGTGCGGCGGACATTGCCAAGTTCAAGGAGGAGATGGCCGGGCGATTCCGGATGAGCGATTTGGGTGCCCTGTCCTACTACCTTGGCATCGAGGTGAGGTAGGGGAGGACGCCATCAGGCTGGGGCAGTGCGCCTACGCGCAGAAGCTGCTCGAGCGAGCGGGCATGGCAAGCTACAAGGCCGTGGCCATGCCGATGGAGGAGCGCATCAAGCTCTCGAAGCAGAGCACCGCGACGAAGGTGGACGCCACACTCTACCGGAGCATCGTCGGCGGGCTGCGCTAGCTGACTCACACGCGGCCGGACATCGCTTTCGCGGTGGGCTACGTGAGCAGGTTCATGAAGGATCCGCGGGAGGATCACTGGACGGCGGTCAAGCGCCTGTTACGCTACGTCTAGGGCACGGCGGAGTGGGGAATCATCTTCCCCAAGCAAGGCGGGCTTGAGCTGAAGGTGTTCAGCGAAGCGCCGCCAAAGACCGAGGTGGGTGCGCCAGGGCTCACGGCGTTCAGCGACGTGGACATGGCGGGCGATGTGGACGGGCGGTGGAGCACCTCCCGCGTGCTCGTCTTCCTCGGCGGAGCGCCGATCGCTTGGCAGTCACTGAAGCAAAAGATGGTGGCGCTGTCAACCTGCGAGGCAGAGTACGTTGCAGCGGCAGGTGGTCTGGCTGCGCCGGTTGCTGACAGAGCTCACCGTAGTTCAAGCTCAGTCGCCAGCGCTCAAGGTGGACAACCAGCCCGCGATTGCGCTGGCAAAGAACCCAGTCCTCCACGACAGGAGCAAGCACATCGATGTGAAGTTTCACCTCCTTCGTGACTGCATTGATGGAGGACAGATCGTCATCGAGTTCGTCGACACCAGGCAGCAGCTCGTTGACATCCTCACCAAGTCGTTGGGTCGCCTTCGGTTCCAGGAGCTGAGGGAGATGATCGGCATGGTGGCGGTCAAGGGTTAACAGCAGGACTAGGGGAAGATTGTAAGACATAATCTGCTGCTGTCCTCTTCTTTTCTCCCTGATCAGGTCAAGGGCAATGTAGATGGATCAGCTTCTAGACATGGTTGTCCAAGTCCTTGTTCCTGTAGCTTGGTTGGCAATAGGCCATACCATGTACTTGCAAAGGTACACCAGCAGGTAGTGGGCTGGTACTATGAGTAGAAATGGCCGATCTAAGCCATGTACCTTAGGAGTAAGGAGTAGGTAGAATTGTACCATAGTTGGTACATGTTTTGGTGTATATATAGCAATGCAATGCAATGAGAAAAGGCAGCTTCTTTGCCACCAATTCAGTGTGTTCAGTTTCAGCCAACGCTGAAACTCGGTGTGTGCTGTGTGTGTGGGTTCAGAGAGCTCAGCTCTTCTTCAACCTTGGTCCAGGGGAGGAGAGGAGGGTGGGAGAGCAGGTGCTGCTCACCTGGGCGCAGGGTCCTGTGCCAACAATAAGTATGTCCAGAATTTCCTAATCGGGTTACAAAGCACTAGAGCAGGGGCAACACAACAGACAGGCAAGTGTACGATGTCAACTGATGAATGCGTAGGAGGTAACAGCCAGCGGATGCAAGCATGAGGATATGTGAGGTTGAAGGTAGCAAGGACCATGTTGGATTAGTGCACTATCTCGGCAAGCTTTGGCAGGCTTCTTGAATGCAAAGCCTTCCAATGAATGTCTCCTTAACTAAGATGGTGTAGGACCATTTGTTAGCAGCAAGGAGACTGGGAATTGGAGAAACGGGGACTGGGGTTAGAGGAATCGGATTTGGGGCAGGAAGAACAGCAAGTAGGTAGGTTCAGATGAATATTGGGAAAAGTTCAATACAATGCTGTTCGATGCCAGTTTCTCTCTTCCTTCTCTTACTTATACTCTCATGCTACTCCTCTCTATTACATTACTTGTTGGACCACGATGGGCCGACATAACGAGGATTGGGCCTCCGTGGACGACGTCCTTTTGGGCTTGACGTTTGGTCTGAAAATGCTGAACCGGGTCTTCATCGTGGCGATGGCGGGCCTCCGGGATCGACGACGCCACTGTCTGATGCTGGTTGTCATCGTTAGCCTTGGTGCTAACACCATTCAGCCTTCGATGCCTAATGCACTAACACAGTAATTAGAGCTTAACTAGCCTTTGATTTTATACTGAGCTGAAAATCTTTAGGCCACATACGCTCGTTGTGTCCTGATGTATTGTTTGATTGTGCTCTTTTGGCACTACCATGTTGGTGCTTTGTGCTCCTTGAACATATGACTGAACAACAACAACAACAACATAGCCTTTTGTCCCAAGCAAGTTGGGGTAGGCTAGAGATGAAACCCAAAAGAGGCATGAAAACAAAGAACTCATAAATGGTACAAGAAAAAGATTACGATTCAGGCACGTTAATTGCTAGTCTCCAAGCGCTCCTATCCATAGCTAAATTCTTAGGGATATTCCACTCCTTAAGGTATCTCTTAACCGACTCGTCCCAAGTCAGTTTAGGTCGACCTCTACCTCTCTTTACATCATCGACCCGCTTTAGAACCTCACTACGCACCGGTGCCTCAGGAGGCCTCCGTTGGACATGGCCAAACCATCTCAACCGGTGTTGAATCAATTTTTCCTCAATTGGTGCCACCCCAACCCTATCCCGAATATCGTCGTTCCGGACTCTATCCCTCCTTGTGTGCCCACAACACTATCGTAACATACGCATCTCTGCTACACTCAATTGCTGGATATGTCGCCTTTTTGTAGGCCAACATTCAGCACCGTATAACATCGCCGGACGAATCGCTGTCCTATAAAACTTACCTTTTAACTTCTGAGGCACCCTTCTGTCACAGAGGAGGCCTGAAGCTTGACGCCATTTCAACCAACCGCCTCTCCTCCGTGCTGGCGCTAGGGGCAGTGTGGGGCCACACTGTCTTTGCTAGCTAGAGCCGCCTGCCTCTTCGTGCTGACTCTTGGGGTAGTGCCAGGCCGCATCCTCATCACTCAGGCTGTCTGCCCGTGCTACCGACAGGGGTGGTGCTGGCCGCGTCATCACCGGCCAGTGCCACCCGCCCCTCCATGTTGGTGCTGTAAGTAATGCCAGGCCACAACGATGTCACCCAGGGCTGCTTGCGCCGCCTGCCCGTTCGTGTTGCCACTGGGGATGTTGTCAGGCCACACCATCGTAGTACCCCGCTGCATCCACGTCACCACTCAGAGGCCCTTGCCTCCTCTTCGTGTCTCTCTGCTCTCTCAATCTCTTCTCCCTCTCTCTGTGTTTGTTTGCTCCCAGGAGAGGCACAGCTAGGAGACAGAAGGATGAAGGACATTGCTAGGTGCACCTGGTGAGTTGTACACAGAGGATCTCACTACTGTTGTTGTATGTTGTGCTCCCCCAACACAAAATTTCGATGTAGGACCAAATCAAACAATCTCCACCATCACAAATTAGGCCCAATTCTTCACGTCACACATACCCCATGTGATCTCCGGAAGATGTTATCCGAGCCCCAAGACCAATGCTCCATGTCACACACAACCCATGTGACCCCTCCGGAAAACGATATCCGAGCCCCAAGTCCAATGCTCCATGTCAGACATGTGTTACCTTCAAGATGTTAACGGGAATGGGCTCCCCCATCACCATGTGACCCCTCAAATGTTTTTAAGGTTTTCGACCACGGGATCTGAGATCACAGTGCACAACATATTTGGGCCAGCTCGCTATAACCACGAGTCGGTGCACCCTCAGGCCCGAGTCCACTAGATCCCACAACATAAGGCCTCGGACCTAACTCAACCCAAAAGACTAGCGTGATGAGCTACCCCCGCTTTATATGTTGTGCTCCCCCACCATATGACTAGTGGCAAAACGTGGCAACTATCCATGACCTGGTAAAGTTTTATAACGATTTACACCGAAATGAGAAGTAAACCAGTAAACTGAAACATGCAAAGTATAGGTGTTTGCAATGCATTGCAATTTCATATTATGGGCCATGAACACGCATACAATATACATCTATTACGAAAACCATATGGATTCCACCAAGGTTATTATTTACGAGTCATAATTGTGAGGCTTCATGCACCAACCAAGTGAGCCCAAAAGCTTAAGCGATTGGGAAGAGGTGGGCAATCCACAAATACTTCACAACACTCCCACTCACGTGCAGCACAACAAGGCGCAAACATGGAAATAAATAAGGGAGTGGAGGACTTAAAGATGCCTCTACCAGGACTACAACTCAAGACATTTGGCTTCGGTACCATGTTAGGTTTCATGCACCAACCAAGTGAGCCCAAAAGTTTAAGCGATTGGGAAGAGGTGGGCAATCCACTGATACTTCACAACAATAATGTGTTTAAGTAATTGTTGTAAAACATCAAAAACAATGTATACAGCAATACTGAAAGCTACTTAAGCCAACAACACACCTCACAAATTTCATGATCCATTTTTTCCGTCATGCTCCTTGCTTCCTGCGTCTTCCCCAAAAGAGATTTAAAATTTTCTTTCTTCACAACAAATTCTTTCCTCAGTTCCTCTATAATGGCCTACATGACAAGGAAAGATCAATTCAGTTAACAACCAGTTCAGCATTTCAGATCTGGTACACCTGAATTATTAATTTAGCACACAAATTTTGCAGCATGAGTGCAACATCCTCAGTGAGTAGGGAAAACTGTAATATAAACTACTGAAAGGAATGAAACTTGAACCATGCCAATTCCATTTCAACAGGTTAGTTTGTACTGAACAAATGGCAGTTTCAAACTGCCATGAAATAACCAACTGCAAATTGTTTTTAAACAAATTCAGAAGATCAATGTTGTTAGCCATTACAAATTTTGGTATTATAACCTGCATTGCATATTTACAACATAGCTCTATTTAGCTGACCCAAATTTCTACATAGCTTTGATCAAAGTCCACTCCATTCATTGCTACAAATATCATATATGGCCATTCAAATGTATTAAAGAAGTGTCCTTGAATTCATCCTTTGATCTAACAAAACTATGACTACAGTACAGACCAAAAAATAGCAGTCTATTATGAATTTATATTTGGTAAAATGCTGGCTAATCAACATGAAGTTGTTCCAGCAATACTTGTACTGAACTAGGGATTGAATAAAGTTGGCAGTTAGATAACAAAAATATATATCACGATTTACATAGAACAGGACTGTTCTAAGAAAAATGAGACAGAAATGTTCCCATTGAAGTATCACTTACTGTATTTTGATCAATTTGTTCTTGGCATGCAGGGATACGCTCTTTGAGTTTCTCAAGTATCTCTTCTTGTCCCCCAATCTTTTTATCAACATCATAAATCCATGCCCAAGCCAACTTTTTCTTCAAATTTTCAATCTTGTGTGCTATTTCTTCAATATGTTCCATATTCTTTATCTTCTCCTGAATTTCATCAAGTTCTCTGAGCGCTGGCCTAATTGACGCTTCCAGTTCTTCAACTATAGAGTCCGCAATGTTCAGGTTGTCTCTTATTGTAGCAAGCAAGTCATTCACTTGTTGAAGAAGCGTAGCCTTGAAAAAGAACTGAAGCAAAACAGAAAGGTATGAGCAGTAAAAACCTAGAATGAGGCCAGTTATCAGTTATATTAGGAGAGCATACAGAATGCACAGGTGCAGCACGCTTTTAAATTCCAACTTAATGACTGAAGCCTAATTGCTCAAGTTTATCCAAAATGGTACAGTATATTCTGAAATCGGGCCTATCAATAAGTCGAGATTTATCTTTTTCATGAAACAACAATAAGCAAATAATTCAGAAAGAATGAAAATATACAATGGCCAGGCCACTGACAGGCACATGAATTTGCATTTGACAATAATAGATCACTAAAAGGCATATATGTTCCGTTGCATAGTTAAAATTGCAGAAGAGTGGTGTGAAACTAAAAATTTTGATTACTTTGAACTTATCCTTGTCATTTCCTGAATGTAAAAACTCTCTGCTTTTGTCTTGACTCATAATTACACAAGGGTTTTCAACTTCAATCTGAAAAGCGACACAGATGCATAACAAAGCAGACAACATATATCTAGTAATCAAATTACAAATAAGTACTCCAGCAGACAACATATATCTATAGAATGAACCCATGTTGAAGTACCAACTGTTTAACCAAAAGCAACCATAAATATACACCATGCTGTCAAGAAACTAGAAACGATTTATATTATCAACAACAAGGCATGCAGAGCTCCTATTGCTGACTGAATTTGCCCACTTAGCATGTTGGATTTGTGCAGTATAGCATAACCTCACCATGTGCCTTGAAGCACTCAAGAGAGTGTGGCAATTATCAACTTAATATTAACAATCATACGATCATATTTTGCCTATTTTGAACCAGTACTCCACAGAAAAACAAATAATGAAGAGGCAGCAAACTACCAAGCAAGTCAAAAGGACGAGTGTTCTAAGCAACAAGCAACTTACGTTAAAATGTTCAGTTATTTCATTTAGGTCATCCTTGCGATGTGCCACCTTCCTCCCTGTTCCAGCATAAGCAGATATTAACAGTAAAAATAACATAAGAGTTCTAGGGAAAATCTAAAAGAGAAGATAAAAAATAAAGCTATTCTCTTAGTGCAATATAGCAAATTTACCAAAACTATCAATTTATAATTCATACTTAATGCAACTTCAAATATTAGCCCGTTATTGAGGTCCAAAAGCCATTGTCATATTCAGGCATACAGTGTGTTGTTTAATAGAATTTTAGCTACCTATGATGGAAATGAAGGGTAACATATAAAAACTGGGCGCTCTGAGTATATTATATCGTGGGAAGGCAGAATGTCTGTGATTTAAAAACATGTAGTACAAAGCCAACAATTTAAGAGCATGTAAATTTTTTGCCTACTAGGAAGTGGATCATGATGCTTGTGTCAGTCTCTGGATCCTTGCTCTAGGTGTGAGCAGGATCCTTACTCTCATCGAGAATAGCACACAGAGAACTCAAAGGTGAGGCAATTTTCTGGGTTTATTTCTCACACAATGCTATGCCAACCTGAGGGGTTGGGGATACAAATTTATAGGCTGCTAACCAGCCAAGCATATGCTAAGATGCTAGTCTAAGATGTTGTCCTAGATGCTGTCCTAGATGCTAGTCAAGATGCTGTCCTGAGATGCTCCTAAGATGCTTGTCCTAAGATGCTAACTGTTGTCCTAAAAGTAGTCAAGGATGCTTTTACAAAGGACACAAGGACCATGTGCTACGCACTGCAGCCCACACACACAGAGACTTATCCATCACTCTCCCCCTAAGCCTTGTGTGACTCCTTGTGAGGTATCTGAGCCATCCCGATCCTGGCGCGAAGTTCCTGGAACTTGACTCGCCCAAGGGACTTGGTCAGGAAGTCGGCGAGCTGGTCTTGGGTGTTGATGTAGTTGGCCCGGACACTCCCTTCCTCCAGGCAG
>CM041631.1:32767690-32842175 GCA_023333625.1 Bothriochloa decipiens
GTCAGTTGGGACCCGGCAGCCTTGGCGTCCACGTTCAGCACCATGGCCCTGACTCCTCCTGCTGGCCCAACTTGGGTTGCTGACTCGGGTGCTACCTACCACACTACTTCCGGCTCGGGTATACTCTCCTCTGTGCACCCTCCTTCTCCTTCCCATCCTTCGTCCATCATGGTCACAAATGGGTCGTGTCTTCCTGTCACATCCGTGGGTGCCGCCGGCGTTTCTGGCTCTTTTTGTCTTCCTGACGTTCTTGTTGCACCTTCTATGGTTCACAACCTTCTTTCTATTCGTCATTTTACAGCTGACAATTCCTGTTCTGTTGAATTTGACTCTTCTGGTCTTACTGTGAAGGATTTGGCTTCCCGGCGTCCGCTCCTCCGATGTGGCAGCTCGGGGCCCCTTTACACCCTTCGGTTTCCGGCGTCTTCTTCCTCTTCTTCGCCGGCTCCTTTGTCAGCTGCTTTCGCCGCCACGCCTTCCTCCACTACTTGGCACCGCCGTCTCGGCCATCCTGGACGTGATGCTCTGATGCAGCTTAGTCGTAGCTTCGACATTCGTTGTACTCGAGCTCACGATGAGCACTTGTGTCATGCGTGCCAGCTGGGCCGCCATGTTCGCCTTCCTTTTTACACTTCTTCTTCACATGCGGCTCATATTTTTGACCTTATACATTGCGACCTATGGACATCTCCTGTCATGAGTATTTCTGGGTATAAATACTATTTGGTGGTGGTTGATGATTTCTCTCATTATTCGTGGACTTTTCCCTTGCGTGCAAAATCCGAGGCATTCCCCACTATTCTTCACTTTTTCGCTTGGGTGTCCACTCAGTTCGGCCTTACCATCAAGGCCGTACAGTGTGACAATGGCCTTGAGTTTGATAACTCTACCTCCCGCGCCTTCTTCCTCTCTCACGGTGTCCAGTTGCGCATGTCCTGTCCGTATACCTCCTCCCAAAATGGCAAGGCGGAGCGCATAATTCGGACCACGAATGACACCATGCGCACCCTTCTGCTCCAGGTGTCGCTTCCTGCTTGTTTCTGGGCAGAGAGTCTGCACACCTCCACCTATCTCCTTAACCGTCTTCCTTTCGCTACCTGCCCAGCTCCTACACCGCATCATCTCTCTTCGGTACCCCTCCTCGGTATGACCACCTTCGTGTCTTCGGGTGTGCGTGTTACCCTAACACCACTGCCACCACTCCCCATAAGCTGGCTCCCCGTTCGACTCTGTGTGTTTTCCTTGGGTATTCCCCAGATCACAAGGGTTACCGGTGTTTTGACCTCACTTCTCGTCGGGTCCTCATCTCTCGCCATGTGGTGTTTGATGAGTCTGTCTTCCCCTACTCCACCACCGCCACACCATCCTCCACCCCTGACCCTGACCCTGACTTCGCCTCTCTGTTTTCCACTGACATGGTGGTCCAGCCACCTTTGCCGTTTTCTCCTGCAGGTACTGCTCCTCCGTCGCGCACCAGTGCTGCTCCTGACCCTGTGCCCTGCACGGGTCCGGTAGCATCACCCTCCGGTACGGCCCCGGCTCTTCCGCCTGACACGGGGCCGAGGACACCGGTTCATGCGGCCCCGACGCGGTTTGCCCAGCCGGCGCTTGTCTACCAGCGCCGTGTGCGGGTGGACCCGGCCCCTGCTGCTCCTGGCCCTGTGTCCTGCACGGGTCCGGTAGCGTCGCTCTCCGGTGCGGCCCCGGCTCCTCCACCTGCCACGGGGCCGGGGACGCCGGTTCCTGCACCCCCGGCGCGGTTCGCTCAGCCGGTGCCTGTCTACCAGCGCCGTGCACGGGCGGACCCGACGCCTCCGTCACCACCAGGGGCATCCTCTCCACCGGCGGCGCGGCCGCTGCCGGTGGCCTCTTCACCGCCGACGACGCCTACACCACCGCCGCCGCCTTCGGCAGCCCGTATCGTGCAGCCGGTGTACCACCCACCGCTCCTTCACCGCCACCCGCGGCATGTTCACCCTATGGTGACGCGGCACGTGGCGGGTACCCTGCGATCCCGGGCTCTTGCGGCGATGCCCGGCGACACGCAGGTCTCTCCTGTACCCTCTTCCGTTCGCGACGCCTTGTCGGACCCTCACTGGCACCGCGCGATGGAAGAGGAGTACGCAGCTCTCCTCGCCAACCAGACGTGGGATCTGGTGCCCCGTCCGCCCGGCTCCAATGTTGTCACTGGCAAGTGGATCTGGACGCACAAGCGGTGGGCTGATGGTACCCTGGAGCGGTACAAGGCTCGCTGGGTTCTTCGGGGTTTCACTCAACGCCCTGGAGTCAACTACGATGAGACTTTCAACCCGGTGGTGAAGCCGGCCACCGTCCGCACGGTGCTCTCACTAGCCCTTGCTCGCTCCTGGCCAGTGCATCAGCTGGATGTCAAGAATGCGTTTCTGCGCGGGACTCTCACTGAGATAGTGTATTGCAGCCAGCCAGCGGGGTTTGTTGACTCTTCACGTCCAGACATGGTCTGTCGGCTCAACAGGTCTCTCTACGGCCTCAAGCAGGCCCCTCGGGCGTGGCACTCCCGGTTTGCTGCCTTCCTGGTGACAATGGGGTTTGTGGAGGCCAAGTCAGATACGTCTCTATTTATATATCACTGTGGAGCTGAGACTGCTTACCTGCTGCTCTACGTTGATGACATTGTCCTCACAGCCTCCAGTTCGTCATTACTCAGCCGCATCATCAGCTCTCTTCAGCAGGAGTTTCCTGTGAAGGATCTCGGTGTGCTCCACCATTTCCTCGGGGTGACTGTTGAGCCTCGTCCTGCCGGCCTTCTTCTTCACCAGCGGCAGTACACTCTTGATATCCTGGAGCGGGCTGGGATGACTAACTGCAAGCCCTGCTCCACTCCAGTTGACACTCAGGGCAAGCTGTCAGAGGCCGAGGGCCCCTCAGTGGACGACCCCACGGCATACCGGAGTCTCGCAGGTGCACTTCAGTACCTTACCTTCACCAGGCCAGACATCACCTATGCAGTGCAGCAGATTTGTCTTCACATGCATGATCCCCGAGAGCCCCACCTCACTGCTCTCAAGTGCCTCCTCCGCTACCTTCGCGGCACTGTCGACTACGGCTTGCTCCTTCACCGGTCTTCCTCCTCCGAGCTTGTCGTTTACACTGACGCTGACTGGGCCGGGTGCCCGGACACTCGGCGCTCCACCTCCGGCTACGCCGTCTTCTTGGGCGGCAACTTGGTGTCCTGGTCGTACAAGCGCCAGCCGGTCGTCTCCCGCTCCAGTGCCGAGGCGGAGTACCGCGCTGTCGCTAACGGCGTGGCTGAGGCTTCCTGGCTCCGTCAGCTTCTCATCGAGCTTCACAGCCCTCTCTCCCGGAGCACGCTGGTCTATTGCGACAATGTCAGTGTGGTGTACCTCTCTACCAACCCTGTGCAGCACCAGCGGACCAAGCATGTGGAGATCGATCTCCACTTCGTCCGGGATCGGGTCGCCATTGGCGATGTTCGGGTTCTCCACGTCCCGACCACCTCCCAGTTCGCCGACATCTTCACCGAAGGTCTCCCGTCCTCGACCTTTGCCGAGTTCCGCTCCAGCCTCAACATCACCGGTAGCTAGTTGCGACTGTGGGGGGGCTCGTGTGTTGTTCTTGCTTCTCTTCATTCATGTCCAGTCTGTAAACTCCGCTGCGCCGATAGTTCAGACTGCGGGGGGGTGTTGGAGTATATGAGGTTTAGGCCCATGAGGCCCATGTATGTCTATATAGCTACCCTCCCTAGGGTTACACCATCCATCTCTTTTTTTTTTCATGCTTCACACCATCCATCTCCTCGATTCTCTGAACGTCTTCATACTGGCCAGAGGATTACAGGCCACCCACCCTACCATATGCATGAAACCATGCATGCAGATTCATTCCAGCCAGATTACATCTCATATAAAAGCATATTGAGTATAAATTCTGTATTCAACTGATGTTAATTGACGATTTGTAAATAAGAGCGATCAAAAATACTTGAATAGTTATCTGATCAATTTATTTGTTTGTATTTTTTCTATGTTTAATTTGATATATGATCATCTTCCAATTTTCCTTACATAAAATAAATCTGGAAAATTTGAATTTCTTCATTGTTTTCTCTGTTTTTAATTTGAAATTCTTCCTATTTGCCTTCAATAATGATCTGTGACTTTGCAATTTGACTTTTTTTTTTCAAATTTATTAATTTTTTTCATATGTCATCTTCTTTTTTCCTAGTTGCTTAGACATAGATCTTGTGGTAATGAAATTCAGGTATTTTTAGGCACCTGTCACCCGATTCCCCCTAGATGCTAAATTTGGGTGATTTTAAGGTTGTTGTCACCCGGGTGACGGGAGGGTGAAAATCACCAGGGTGACGCATAGACAGAAACATATATTAACAATCATACGATCATGTTTTGCCTATTTTGAACCAGTACTCCACAGAAAAAACAAATAATGAAGAAGCAACCAATGAACTAAGCAAGTCAAACATACAAGAATGTTCTGTTCTAAGCAACAAGCAACTTACGTTAAAATGTTCCATCATTTCATTTAGGTCATCCTTGCGATGTGCCACCTTCCTCCCTGTTCCAGTACAAGCAGACATTAACAGTTAATATAACATAAGAGTTCAAGGGAAAATCTAAAAGAGCTGATAAAAAATAAAGATATTATCTTAGTGAAATTTAGCAAATTTACCACAATTATCAGTTTATAATTCATATTTAATGCGACTTCAAATATCAACCCGTTATTGAGGTCCAAAAGCCATTGTCATATTCAGGCATACAGTGTGTCATTTAATGTAGCTATCTATTGTGGAAATGAAGGGTATATGATGGAAATGAAGGGTAACATATAAAAACTTGGCATCGACCATCTCTTTTTTAATTGCAAGTTCTCCAAGCGTTGCTGGAATGCTATTGAAATTCACTGGAATAGGTGAGCTGCTTCAGAGACATGCCACACCAGGAATTAATATAATCTACCTTTTTTTGTGGAGAGAGTACTGATTGCGAGTTGGGAGCTTTGGAAGATCAGGAACGATAAAGTTTTCAATAGGGGTAGAGTTAGTTTTAATTTGTAGTTTTCCAATTTCAGAAATCAGTGCTTGTTGCAATCTGTTCGATTCAAGGAAGACATTAGGTCCTCATTTTGTTTCTGGCTGGATGCAATCAGCTAAATTTGTTGTAAGTTTACGTTTGTTATTTCTTTAATTAGTTGAAAATGTGCTGCCCCACAGTTTTTGCCTAAAAAAACATATAAAAACTGGGTGCTCTGAGTATATTAAATCGTGGGAAGGCAGAATGTCTGTGATTTAAAAGTTAAAAACATGTAGTAAGAAGCCAACAATTTAAGAGCATGTGAATTTTTTGCCTACTTGGAAGTGGGTCATGATGCTTGATGCTTGTCACAAGCAAGGCTGTGACAACTAATAAAGGAAAAATGCAACGGTCTAATATTTTAATGGCATTTGCATATTGAGGGCTAATTGCCAAAATGTTTGCACCACTGCCCCAACGTTCATTAGAAACCAAGGGCAATGGTACTAACATTTTGAAAACAGCTAGGTCTGCGGTGCAAAGTGCACGAAAAAAAGAGTGGACTCAATAGTCATGAGAAGCCTCTATTTTAAACCAAATTTACAAGTTACTAAACAAAGGCAATGATGTAAATTAATAATATCGAAAACTACAATAGTGAAAATCATGTAAATTAACAACATAACTTCACCCAGAAACACCACTTACAATAGAAGAACATGACCAACAATCGGGGAGGCTAGAACAAGTACTGTTACCATGTTGATCCTTCAAAACTGTAGAACCAGCTGATTAATTAATCTTGCGTTCCAATATAATAGTGTCCCCATATACTTCAGGCTTAAACGCATCTTCACCATGGTTATTAATATCCATAGTAATTGCTGCATAGCTGGAGTAGAAAAGAAGACTGAAAAAGTTAACAAGGTTACACATGATTACAAAAAGGAGACACGAAACCTTAAGGGAAGGTTGTGCGGTGAAGAGTATGTGTGGCAGATTAAGAATCCACCAAAAGGGGCGTAACCAGTGCCGTAGGCTCCCGCACTGCGGGGTCTAGGGAAGGGAAAATAGCCAGCAACCATCCCTGCACAAATGTGCAGAGGCTGGGGCTTGAACCCTGGATCTCTTGGTCACAGGCGGCAAAGCTCTACCACTTGCACCAGGGCCGCCCTTCTGAGATTAAGAATCCACTATATGAATGAAAACAGCCAAGAAAATGTCTTTACGTTTGACAGATACAATATACTGCAAATGCCTTTGAGCTTGAGGAGACTATTGGGAATATACTATGTGTAGGTGTGTGGCACAATATTTGCAGTTCTCCATTATCATTATATCTGTATCTATTAGCCACATCGACAGACCAGAGTCAAACAGCTCAACGCAGTAAAAAAAGTCCACATAGGCCGTTATCCCGAAAACTGATTTAACTCTTTCTTTAGAAAATCATTAAGTAAAATTAAATTTTCAGGGCTAAAACCTGCAGCCGGTCTTGATGAAATCCTTGAGGGAGGCGGCGAGCTGGGTGCTCTTAGCGCGGCAGCCGAAGGCGACGCAGAGGGCCGTGAGGATGGCGCTCTTCCCGCCTGCGCCGCCGCGTCGTACAAGAGAAGGGCATCGTTCGTCAGGAGGCAACGCGATAAATGGGGAGAGGGACGAGGGGTTAGGGTTCGGGAGGCGTACTTCCGTTCTGGCCGGTGATGAAGTTGACATGTTCGCCGAGGTCGATGTGGAGGCTGGAGTGGCACATGAAGTTCTCCAGCCGGATGCGGGAGATCGTCCCCGCCGCCATTGCCGGCGATCACGCGACGCGTGCTCTCTCTCTCTCTCTCTCTCTCTCCCTCCCTCCCGTAAGGTTGTGTAGTGGCCAGTGGGATTTTGCGGGGGTTTTGTTTGGGTTTTGGGGGCAGCGGGTGCTTCTGGCGGAAGAAGCCCGCCAAAATAACTGCAGGCCCCGGGGAAGGTGGGATTGGATGGGTTTGCGAATTGATCTACTGAGGGAAGAAAGGGGCGCTGCCGCCGGCCGTGAGATCCAGAATTTCAGATACTAGAGAGGTAAGTAGAGAGAAATGAGAGGAGACTAGTGTTGACGTGATTTAATATTTGAATAAGGGTGAAGTAGAAACATTTATTTGAAACTTGATAAATAGTGATTTTGGCCGTATGTAACATAATTTACTTCCTACATTTTGAATTCTCACACGTTTATCATGTATCTAGACTGTATATATAGGTGCATATAGTAAAATTAATGTATCTTAAAAAAGACAAAATATCTTATAACAAAGGGACTACCACGCAGGGACACTTATAAATATGCTTAAGGTTAAAGAAATATCCATGTAAGCGTATTTAACTTAAATGGTACCTTTCTTCAATACTGCTTAGAGAGCTAAGCATCTGTATATAGGCATCAAAAGCTACACCTAGCAATGGTTTACGGACCCAATTATGCAGAAACCAAGAAAAATCCAAATATATGAAAGTCAAATGTCCGGTCCATTCACTCAAAATCCAAGGTTCATCCAACTATCCATGGACAAATAGCATTTACAAAATATAGGTGTTCTTCCTCCTGATATTATGTCTAGCGCCTCTGTGACACAACAGTGGAGGACCTTATAAGGTCAGTGCTCTTGTCCATGGGGAATGACATTTGTCGCTGACCAAAGGTCTAACTCTCGCGCCGCCACCAACGCAGGGTGGCACAGGAGGCCCCAAACCCTAGCCGCCGCCGCCCTACCTCCTCTCCTGCCGCGCCGTCGTCGGAGCGGGACGCCGGCAGGGCCGTGCGGATCGCCATGATGGTGGCGCCGGGGCTGTCTCTCACATATGGATGGTGTGGTGGTGCAAGTTGTGGCGGTTGTTGGAGGCGGCTGATCTCGAACAACGTGTGGTTTGGCCAGCCATCTTCTATAACTGCGGCGGCGCCGGCCAGGGCCCGAACTGGCGGATCGGTGGCGAGGTGTTGATGATAGATAACTCATAATTTTAACCGTCAACTAAACATGAAAATGGATCTATATGCAAACATTTGGTAGATATAGGGTTATCACTAATAGAATTCCACGAGTTTTAGTGAATATCTGTTTCTGCAGGGTGTCAGCTGAAAACTACCAAAGAAGGTCCACATGTCGGGATTACATAGAGATAACGGACGAACGTGTACACAGGAACAATCTAGAAGACTCGGGAAGCCACCCCCTGCAAGCTGGGGCCCACTTGCCGGCATGGCTGGGCAGGCGCCCAGGGGCAGGTACAGCCGCCCAGAGCCCTCCACCAATCAGGTGGAGGCTCGCGGATCTGCCTCCACCGACTTTGAGGATGAATGTTAGTCGTCTATTTAGGTCGGTTTGATCCGAGGGCTGTGGTGCATCCTAGGGGCCTATATAAGCAAGGCCCCTAGCCCTGGGAGAAACCCTAATTCATTATTATTCATTTGATTGAGAGGTGTCCCTTGAAAGGATAACCTCTCTCTCTACCCTAGAGGATTAGGTCTAGACTCTTCAATGTAGTCAACTAGTTGCTAGGGAGAGAGGGTCGAGATGGGCTCTTGCTCGAGGTTCCGGATCTAGTCTTGGAGGCTTGGTAAAGCCTTGTATCTTCACTTCAACATTCTGTAAGACTCATACTTATTCTATTATTTATACGGCTATGCTTACTTTGAATATATCTTGCTAGTTGAGTGTAACAGAACCTCCCATTTTATATAAGCTTAAGTCCAAATTAACTTGTTGAGACAGCTTAAGTTGCTCCTAAGCCCATATAAACCCGATAGTCCGTGAAATCATGAAGGATTTTAAACCAACTTACAACCAAGAATGTACATAGTTCAGCAACCACAGTCCTCAGGTTACATAAAGTTCACACATAGCTCAAATACATTAGATTTTACACAAGATTATACAACACCTTTTTGAATAAAAGAATAGCGGAAGCAAGATACTTTGAAACACCTGCACTCACATTTTATTTAAATATAGTGCTAGCTCATAGTCAAATCCAACAAAAGCATCTGAGAGAAGATATAGGAAATGACCGTGCCCAAGGTCTGATTATCTCCCATAGTGGGATAGAATCCCATCTTACAGCCACAACAACCTAGATGAACACCTGCAACAAGTGGGCATAAAACCCTGAGTACGAGAATATACTCAGCTAGACTTACCCGTCATAATCCAAAAATAAATTGACTCCAAGGAGTATGCAAGGCTTTATAAGTGGGGTAGCTGACTCATACATTTGCAGAAAAAGCTTGAGCTTATTAAGAATAATTATTATAATCCTCTAGCATTGAATTTTAAAGTCATTAACCTGTTCATACTAGATTAGCACTTAAACTAAACAAGCATGGTGTAATTATCAAGCAACAATAGTAACCATTTTTGATTGAGCATCTTTCAGCATCAACATCATAACCATCTCATCTCTTTGTTTAAATTCTTACTATGATGTCGCTGCTCAAGTCAAGTTTTTACTATCCAGGAACGATGGTGATTCGAATCGATTACTAACCAGCTGGCGGGTATTCCCCACACAAATCAGCCATACTTTGCAAGAGCAGCCTTAGTCACCAACCGTCTGTTCGGGTAAAGTCGTGGGTTCAACAGGTACCATCGTACTCGGGGACCGCCCGGCTGCCAGCAGGGCGCACCACACTCTATTCAGGACTTACCACTGCGCCGCCGTGGCCCCCCATCATCTCCAATACGATGCGTACAGTAGGTCGATTCCTGGCCCAAATAAACTTATGGCTTCGTGGTCGGAACCACTTATCCTTCTAGCTAAATGTGGGGCATGCGTTCAATATGACTTGAGGACATACAACGGACGGGGCCCTAGTTCGACACAGACGGGATAAACAACACATAACCTCTAGTTCTGTCCATAGCACCAATCCCGCCTGGTCTCGATTTATTTTCTCCACATGGTTATTCTAGTATAACAATGTAGCCAACCATCTCTGAGTCACCACCTATAACTCACGGATGACAGAAAATCAACCGACTTCTACCGATTTAATTTAAGCAAGGCTAAGGAGATAAATCGATTCCTGAATCTAACAGGGTATAAAGAATATATCGAGGTAGGCAAGGAATATAAGTAATGCATCAACGGTTTCACGCAACGCCTATAACTTAATGCATCAAACAAGTAAAGGACACAAGTTAGATATTTGCAAACCACAAGGAGAAATGCTCTGGGGCTTGCGTTCCTCAGAAGAGCGAGGATGGATCTTCGAGCATTCGTACAATTCCACATCTTGCTTCTTGTTCCCGATCACCTCCTGTGCGAAAACTTCTCCATTTGGCTCCTCGGCATTGCGATAGGTGTTCTCACGTGCGGTCCTGTATGATGCGTATGCACGTATGAATACGAGGAATGCACATGGAATGGATATGGAATATGATGATGATCATGAATGCTTGCACATGACTTCTACAAAGCGGTCAACTTCGTCCAAGAACATATACTATAAGCACAAGTCATCTACTACATTCTCTTATCTAAACTATTAAAGATACACAAACAACAAGTCATGAATATATAAGACCAGCAAGTAACCATTCTCAACATAATCATAGCAGCAACTCATCGTGATATATTAATCAAAGTCAATCATGCATACAACCTTAAACAACTATGCATACATATTATATACTGACACAAATGCGAGCTTGCACATTTATTGAATTATAAGCATGAATATATATTCTAAACATCAAACTGAACCTAAACAATAGCTCTAATAGATTATATACTTTGCAAGAGTATAAAGAAGCATTATAGATACCATGAAATGATAAAGCAAAGCACTAACAAGCACATATATAATTAAGGACAGAACTGCATCAATATTTATATTGCACAGAAAATTCTATAGAAATTACAGAAGCTTAAGAATCTCTATAAGAGTCTACCATAAAATTTCAACCCAAAATGATAAGCCAAACACCCTACACAAAATGCTAAGGAGCCCGATAGAATGGCACCTAAAAATACTTTGTACTACCAAGCATGTCAAACCTCAGGTTTCATCATATCCAGAGCTAAATTATAGCATATAAAGGGCCTACAAAAACTATCAACCTCAAACTAGGCCTATATAATTCATTTATGAATTATTCCAAGAATAGCCTTTTTATCACACTTGAACTATAACTTCATAGTTTTACTCAGAAAGTAAGCCACATACATTTTTCATAGATAGCTTAAGGCATAAGAAGACTAACAAACACAGGAACTACATTTTTCTGAGTAATACATGATTTACTATGCATTTATAAAGATATAAGAATTTATTAGGAATAAATAAATTTACACAGAAAATTATCACAAAAAATTACATTTCATATTTTTCATGTATAGATCACAGCACCAGAAAATATAGCAACTTGAACCACCTCATTTGGACCATTATTCAAGGAGTTATGAATTTTGCAAGATTTATCAGCAAATCTGGAAATTCATTTTTGAAATAAACTTAAATTCAGATAAGACGAACACTTTTCAGAAAGGCCCCTGATTTTTCCTCAAATTGACTGAGCCCTGATCTGAA
This sequence comes from Bothriochloa decipiens, assembly GCA_023333625.1. Lineage (NCBI taxonomy): Eukaryota > Viridiplantae > Streptophyta > Magnoliopsida > Poales > Poaceae > Bothriochloa > Bothriochloa decipiens. Next base: position 32,779,286 of record CM041631.1, read on the forward strand.
CTTCTTTCTCTTTGGTGTATTTTCAACAGAACCCTTATCCTTCTTCGAATTCACGGATGACGTCCTTCATGGGGGAGAAACATGGGAGCTCGTCGGGCCCTCTGTTTCCGGTGAACCGGTGGCGCTCCAGCAGCATAGCAAGGACGGCGGAGCGGCAGGGTGCCAACTCTCACCCCTGGAGGGGCCTAGCATGGCGAGGTCGGCCCGTGGCGGCCCGACCACGACGACAGGCGGCCCGACGGCCAGCGCTCCGGCTGCGGCGGCCTCTGGCGACGTTCGACTCAGGTGAGCAGGCGCGCGAGAGGGAACGCGACGAGGCGAAGGCAGTGGTGCTTGTGGTGGGACACAAGGGAGGCTGGAGGCATGGGCACCGCGGCGGCGGTGCACGGAGCTCCGTCCGGCCATGGCGAGCGTGTGAGAAAAACCGGCCGATTCGGCCCATACTTATGTCGATTTGGAACACAGCGAGCATGGGAAGGTGGAGCAGAGGGAGGCAAAGCTGTGTGCACTAGCGGGGAGGAAAATGGCACGACGGCGAGGTAGATATGCCAGTGAGAATGATAGCGGTGTCCAGCAGCACCTGCGGGAGGAAGAAGAGAGATGGGGAGGAGCAGGGAGAGAGTGGGAGGAAGGAATGGGGATGGGGAGCGGATAGGCGCGCTGCGCCTTTACTCCCTCTCCCGGCCGCTGCAGCCCATGACCGCCGATACACAGCCTGCACGTGGTGCGCGAGCTCTGAGCTCGGTCGGCCACGATGCGAGGGAAAGGATTTCCCTGACGACAACATTAATCCGTCACAGAAACACTATTTGCATGCCCCAAAGTGTTTTTTCTTGCTCTATATCTCCCAAATTATGCCGAATTAGACCAAGTGTATATTGAATGAAATGTATCCCATGAAGAGTAGAACATTTCATCTTTCATAAGCATGGACAGATTCAGCCTATATTTTGAAATACAAAATTTCAAATGAAAATACCTCATAAAATCACTTTAATTGGAAAACAGCCCCCAAACCTGCCTTTTTCAATCTTTTTGAATATTTTCCAATCATTTTCATGAAAAGTGAGTATTACAACTTTTGTTACTTATAAAATTCTCTACAAAATTAATTAAGGGTGCACACAAAAGCACTCAAATGGTCCAATTAGGTCAAACCACACATGCAAGCATGATTAGCTAAGGTCGTTAACATAAACCTAGGTTCATTTGATGCCCAAAGCATGTCTAAGTTGTTTTAGTGATCAACCATCAAGCACTTGGACATTATTATCATGTTTTCACAAAAGACAAGCATCGACCCTAATAATTCTATCATCACAGGCATTGACACTTAAGTTAATGCTTATGCAAATGATGCTTTTGCTAATGCAATATGAGTGATTAGCATGCTTAACACCATGGGTGTTACAGCCCTTCCCTCCTTATAGAAATCTCGTCCCAAGATTTGTGTTATTAGACTTTGTTTTGAAAAGTGGTAACTCACATAATACGTTTTTCATCTCGAAAGTGGCATCTCTCCATTCATGATGGTTCTCAGCACTTTTTCCTACTTTGACAACTTGATTCCAAGTCACTCTATCTTCTTATCCAAGATCCAAAATGGTTTCTCTTGATATTCTATGGCTGATCCGATGTTGGGTCTACGTGACTTGATCCTTTCTTTTGAGAGGGGTGACATTCCTTAGCTATGACATATGGGACACGAAAATATTGTACTCATTTCTGAAGGTGGCTGCAAATTGTAAACCGCTCTGAATCTCTTTATGGGATTTGGTATGGTCCAATCATACCTTGGTATGAGCTTTCTCTTCACTCTGAACTATTGAACACCTCATTGCAGACGTTCTTAAAATTTGAGTTGTAATGGTGGTCCCTGATCACACATAACGATCCTCGAAACACCATAGAACTGATAAATTTTCACAAAGTATCAGTCATCCTGTTGAGGTGGTCGATCCTTAGCTTTAAAATGTAGGAAGTGCTGACTTGGTAAGGCGATCGACAACCAATAACATGTTAGCTAATCCTTAAAGATGCTTAGTTGGCTCCATAGGCATTTTCTTCTGAATATAAGAATATTCCCTTGTCAGCCTTTCGGCCTCTCATAGTTTTTACCTTTTAAGATAAAATATTGCTCTTGACATTCTATAGCACTTTAGGGTGCATCGAAAGAAACTATATCCAAATACAGTTGCAAGATATTGCACTGCAACTTCTGATTCAAGGTTTCTGCAACTCAAATTTGCCTTGTCTGAATGATAATGCACTTTCGCGTTACAATCCTTAATTGGCTCGAACCATCTTTCTTAGCTCATATTCTGCTTCGGTTGGGTGAAAATATACTTGAGATGCTTATGATCCTCATAGACGTTCTACACATTTCCATGTAAGTGGTGCCTCTTTACCTTGAATGCATGTGCAACAGCTATTAATTCCAAGTTATATATTGTGTAACTGGCCTCATGCATTCTCATTTAGCATGAGACACAAGGAACTACTCGTCCATCATGCATAAGGACATATCTGAAACCAACTTGGATGCATTAAAGAACACATCAAAAGGTTCCTTCACATCCAATTGCTTGAGACAAAAGTAGTGGTTAGCAACTTTCGTAAGGTACGAAAAGCTACTTCACACTTTTCTGTCTAAACAAGTTTAGCCAGATAAGACTCTCATTCAATAGTACCTTAGTTGAGTAGTTATCTTTTTAATTTATGCATCCCACTGCATGTTTACTTCCTATAATTCATGCATTCACTCCATTTTGTTTAAGTTTTCTAATATCAAATTCACTGCATGTTTAGTTCCTTGCACGCATTCATGTCCCTTGCATCTAAAAAGAAAAAAATCCTCACCATGATCATGCTCTTTCATCTCGACATGAGTAAATCTCTATAGTGCTTTTCATATTACCTTCATTTTCTATAGTATGCTTTGGTTTGTAAGTACTCGAAATACTTCCATTGGCTTTTAAATTAAGCGTGGTGCTTAGGTTAAATAGCCTTCCTTAATCAAAATAGACATGGAGTCTAGTTTGGTTATTGAACTAAGAATTGCTAGAGTAGACAATGGCTATTTTGTCAGACTAACCCTTGCAGAAAACTCTCAAATCCAATTCAAGTAAGTCAAGAGATGAACACACATGAGAGATGAAGTAAGGCATATGATGAACTCCAACAACTTTGTGCAAAAGACATGGCCCATTCATCATCGATGGAAGAACTATAAGTATCAAAGAGCACTCACCTTGTCTTTTGTTGCAAGTTACCTTTGCCTTGTACCATGCTAGAATGCAGAAAACAAATAAAAATGTGTTATGCAAATATGATGAACAGAATCTATGCTAAAATATTCCATCCTAAAAAAAATCATCCCTCTATTAGCATAGATGAAACTCAAATAAGTTATGGACAACATCCCCCACATCAAAATTGTTGCAATCCTTCGAGTATATGTCCATTAACATTTTGCAGGAAAGAATTCATGATGAGCCTAATCATGGTTTTGACATCGATCACTTGCAAAGACGAGTGCCATACACAAGATGTACATCAGTAGCACTCACCCAAAGGAAGTGGATGAACATTGTGACCATGAGAAGAGTGAAGACATCATAACATCGAGTCTTCCCAAAACTCAAGCTAGGATGTCGATGAGAAGCAGGGTGCAACTCAGCTCATATTTGCCAATCAGAGACCTGCTCTCATTGTCCTTGAAGACACCATCTTGTAAGTTGCCAGCAAGGACAAGGATGACAAGATTGCACAATATGCATCCTTGTGTCAACAAATCATTTATCAAGGGTTGATTGCTGACCAAGACCTAAAAGACCATGAACAACTATAATCGCAAGATGATGTCCTTAGGCCATTGGAGATAAAGCTTTCATGCAAGCATAATGAGGTTTCTTCCTTGATCATCAAGATGGCTGGCATATCATTAACAAAACAACTCTTTGCCATGTCACTAGAAGACAAAGACCACCAAGGAGGAACTCTAGTCTCCATCTCCAATGAACATCAATTCATTAAGAAAAAATGAAGAATGGTTGATGACAGAAGAGTATGCAATTGTCCGCATCATCATCTCCTGGATCGGATAGTCTCAAGAAAAGTAAAATGAGAGGGAGGTCCTGCTCAATGGACCTAAAAATTATGAGCCCTCGCCAACAGGTAATTCGGTATTTATCTCATATGTATTATACTACTTATCTTAAGTTATATAAAAAAATATGGGCACATGAAGGTCCATCCATATTTATATAAAAATAAAAAAATATTTGGGCACATGAAGGTCCAATTATAAAGAAAATAAAAAAATGTGAGCACATGAAGGCTCATGCTTTGATTAAAAAAACATGTTCCTAGGACAAGTTCCCTTCGGATATTCTTGGTCGCTAACCTTTGCAGATGAAGATTTAAGAACAAAGAATGAACATTGTCTACGGACATGAGAGTTACAACACACTCTAAGGGATGATTCAACACTCACGAGTGGCGAGTGACAGCAAGGCTCAAGCTTAGGGGAGGAAGGCCACCGACTCCTCTAAAGATGATCCAACAATGCTCTTCCTCCTCCCAAGCTCCAGTCGCTCTAACACTCTGGTTTGCAACCCCTCCACTCACAATTAGATTCTCTTTATAAGTTTGAATGTCTCTACAACTGACATACACAAAAATCAAACTTAAGACAAAATAAAATCAATCCTCTAGAAAAGAAGTAATTGTGGGTAAACGTGTTATGCTGACTAAAATGGTCAAACCAACTTTTCTATAACATAGAAAGTGACCTTTAGCTCCGTGATAAACTCTACCCTTGTTATTTCTTATACATTCCTTCAGGTATGTTTTGTCCACTAATCCTTTGTAGAGAAGAAACAATGAGTGGAGCAAAAGGTCTAGGAAAAAAAAGAAGAGAAAAAGAAGCAGAAGAAGGAGTGTAGATCTAGAAGACAAGATACTCATGAACCAGTGTCAAGGAGAGAGGCAAACTTCTAAGGAAAGGACCACTAGAAGCATCTACTCTTCATCACGGGGTGCTCTAGTGACAAAAGTAACATCTGAAGATGGACACACTTCAAGCAAAGTACAGGAAAGTTAGATTCCCCAAATTCTACAAGGGAAAGTTCCAAGTTTGCAAACAAGCACACTGAGCAAGATGCCGCCAACTTCCACAATTAGAGCTTCACTTCAAACCACTGGACAAACAAAGAACATGGGTGATACCTTCCCCAGCGTTACCATCTCAACAGGTGTAGTTATCAAAGTCTCCGCCTTCGGGATCAAATAATGCACTTGAGGAGCAGACATGGCAAGAAGTCTTGTTCGGAGGACTTAAATCACCGAACCCTCGCCAAGAGGTAAGCTTGGTAAGTTATCAATAATTTTCTTTTCAGCATTGCATTAAAATACTGTCTATCATATTTACTTTTCCTTATCATATTTACTTTATCGATGCTGTCATAAAAAAGAAAATAAAAATGTCATGCATTGCATTCATAAAAAATTGCTAAGCCCCATGCAAATAAATTCATGGGATAACACCCATGAGTATATTTGCTGTGGTGGCTTAAAAATAAAACAAATATGCATTCATCGTGTTTACAGTTCCTTGCATAGTATAAATATAAAATACCAAAAATATATGTTACAAGAAAGATCCTGCTAAATAAGGAAATATGTATAAAGAGGTTCGCTATACTCAAGACTTAGAGATTTATGACTAATATTTAATCAGTTACATAAGCTTTGTTGTCTATTTGAGCTTCACAGAATTGGAAGGATCAAAAGAAGCTAACAGATAAAAAGATGATTTGTCCTTCGTCGAAGTGCTGTCTCAACAGCCATCATCATGAACACTCCTAGAGAGAAAGTACACCTCCACTATCTGCATGATGCATCAATAAAGACTATGTCAATATCCAGCTTGGGGGAGAGCATCCTCCATGTATCCAGTTAAGTATTCTCTTACCTATATATATATTTATCTATTTATACATATTTTATACTCTGTTAAAATGGTTAGACAAATAAAAAGATGCATAACCTTTAGAAACCAAATAAATATTTCCCTTTTTATATCTATATTTTTTTGTGTGAGATATTAAGTTTGCTAAATAAAATATAGGAGAGTTTAACCTTGCTAAGAATAATCCCTAGAATAAACTCTTACATGGAAATGATGAATAGTTGCTCTGCCGTAATTCCTTTCAAGTACCTAGTTTTCTGTCTCGAACTCTTCTGAGTTTTGGATACAACAGTTTTGATTTAAGATGTGCTCTAAACCTGAACTTGTGGGTAGCAAATGCTTGATCTAAGTCTACGGATATGATATGGGAAAGTTTTGAGCTGCTGTTTATCTTGTTCATAGAGATGCTAGAGTTCTGGAGAATTTATCTTTTGAAAAATTAAATTGCTGCATGATGAGTTCCTGTATGACGAGATTTTAAATTCCTACCATAGTCATATACATGCTTATTAGATTAGGAAACCCCTACACTCATTTTGTTACTGCTTGTGAGCATTGAGTGTGGTCGAGCTGTGTAGACCATTAGGAGCTGGTCATGCGGTTAAAATCAAGATCCACATACACTCCACCTATTATGTGCTACTTCTATCCTAGAAGTATGCACCTGCATTATCCACCATTCATGCCACTTCTGTCATGGAAGTGTGCATTCCACTTAGTTCCAACCAAAACTTGTTCTACTCCTACCCAGGGAGTAAACTATCCAAAAAGATATTCTATCATATTTATCCCTACCATTTTCTTGCTAACCTATAAAGCTCCAAATATTTTAGTTGCTACCTCTTATCAATTTATCTATTTTAAAAGAGGCTTGGGTGTTGTTTGCTCTATTAAAAAAAGAAAAAAACAGGGGAAAGAAAAATATTTATACCCCCATTCGAAAAAATAATATATATAAATAAATAAAAGAGCAGCCCAATGTTCTCCTCCAAAGTTTTCAAAGTTCAAGAGAGGTATGAATTTCCTTCAAAGGAACTTTAGTAGAATTAGGTATCCACCATTATCACTTCTTCACCCCTTACCATCACTACTATTCTATCTACCCCTTATCCACTTCATGCCATAAATCCCATACACATGCATATCTTGATTTGACTGTATGACTTGTTTCTCTGGATCCATGGTTTGATTATGCAATAAATGTTTGCAAGTATGTTTTCCTTGTCTCTCCACCTATGAACTCCATATAAGCTTATTAGATTTAAGGTGATAGAGAGGGCTTAATGATTACTATGCCCAAATACCAAAAATACTACATATCTTGAGAGAAGAGAGAAGACATACGCCATTAATGCCTTGGTGAGAATCCAGAAATACCACAAAGGAGAGACTTGAGAGGGTCATACATAGGAATCTCTAGTTTTATTTTGAAAATCTTACAAAAACTCCAGAATAATAGTTGATCAAAGAGCTTCAAACATGGCGCTTGACTTGAGTGTTCTGTCTTTCAACTGCTCAAGACCCAAGTAACTACAACAAGCCCCATGGTGGAAGGAACTATGAGTAAGTCTATAATCAGAATAATTCATTCTAATCCGGAGGAGAGTTCTTGTTTGAATGCATGTGTACACGTTCATCCGTTGTCTCTATGTAATCCCGACATGCGGACAAATCGTGGCTAATGCTGTGCACGGGGTTGAGGCGCCATGGCGAAAGCTTTGCCCTCTAGGGATGATGACGAAGACGTCTCTAGACGCCATTTTCTTTGTTGGAAGCATTATCATTCGGGCCTCTTCCCTTTGTGTGGCTTCCTTCATTGGGTAAAAACCTAGGCCCTATGGTCAGGCGACGATGGTGTCAGTGGCATCACTTTCCTCCTTGGAGGTGTCATTTTGGAAGATTGTGCTTGGTCAGTCTATTGCGTTGTCCAATGTCATAGCGACGAATTTGGAGCTCTAGATGAGGATTCAAGATTGCGGTGTAAATGATGGAGGAAGGCGGTCAGAAGGAAGGCATTGGCGTGGCGATTTAATGGTCTCGCATCTGTTGGTAGTGGACCACAAATTTAGCGAGAGGCCAGCATGGGAGACGCCCTCGAAATTGGCAATGACCGACGTGGGAGGTGATGGCCAACATTTGAGTTATTTGAGATGACCTGTGTGATTTGGTGGCAGACGGTTTCGCATTGTGGCGGCCATTTTCAGCGTGAAGAGGTGTTCTGGAGAACGTATGTAGCACTTCTATATTTTGATGAGTTAACTATTTTGAGGACCATTGGTGTGCGTGCCTTGAGTTTAAGTTTGAGTTTGAGTTTGTGTGGGTTTAAGGTGTTCTATAATAAGAAATAACTATATGTAATAGTAGATGCAAAGGCTAGGATATTAATATATTCATTTTTTAAAAAAATGGTTGTTCGGTTGTGGAGCACCACCTCAGTTGGACCTAAGAACCTCCAGGTGATCAACCTCTATAAATTTGGCATGTTGATGTTGCATAGGATCTGTCGTAATAGGCCACCAAGGCAGATTGAAGGGGAGGCAGACCCGACAAGCCTCAACGACAACACCATTGGGCATGCCATGGTATTCATTTTTGGCACTAGAATGAGAAACAATTGTTTAGCGTTTGCAAAAGATCAAGAAATATTGGCAGCTTGTTGCCCAGAAGAAAGAGGCAGGGGGCCTAGGGATCCCTGACCTGAGAAGTTTGAATTTGGCTCTCTTATCTTCCTGGATATTTAGATATCATCTCCATCAGAATGTCATCTGGGTTAAGATTGTGGATTTCAAATATAGAACAGAGGCTCCAAACATGCTTTGTTGCCTTGATGTAGGGTCTTCTCCTTTTTGGAAAGGAGTGTTATGGGCTGTTCAAGCAGCCCGCATGGGTATCAGATGGGTAATAGGTAGTGGGAGGAAGATTAGATTCTGGGAAGACCAATATCTAGGTAATACTAGTTTAGCTATCATTTTCTGGCCTCTCTATGTGATTAATGAACAACAAGGAAAAACTGTGGCTCAAGTTTGGGATGGGTTGAGCTCAAACTGTCCTTTGAATCTGTGAACTATGTTGAGGACCTATGTGAATCTCAAATGAATCTTTGGCTAGAATTGTGTGCTCTAATGGATAATATTATGCTTACTAATGAGGAGGACCAAATCCTGTGGTCTTATGCATCTAATGGGAGATACTCGGTACAATCTCTGTATGCTGTTATCAACTGCAGAGGAGTGTTCCCCACTTTTGTTCATGCTGTCTACAAGCTGAGTATACCACCAAGGATCCATTTCTTTCTTTGGCTGTTGTCTCAAAACAAAGTTCTGACCAGGGACAACCTGATGAAAAAAGGGATGTTAATGATCCCACATGTTTATTCTGCTCTGATAATGAATCTGTGAATCATTTGTTTTTTGATTGTTGTGTGGCATCTAACATCTGGAGGACTATTTCAGCCTTGTTAAAGGTTGAGGTTTGATCTAGCTTTGAATCTGTAGCCAAGTTCTAGTTAGCAAATAAGAAACATTTGATTACCAATGTGATCTCTTCTGCGGTACTGTGGTCTATTTGGAAATTACGAAATGCCTTATGCTTTTAGGGTCTAATTTGGAGCGGAATGAAGTTGGTGCTGAGAAGAACGGCAAAGATGATGGGAGGTTGGCTACCCATGTTCAAGAGGGAGGTTGCGGAGTAGCTGGAGGACCTGATCAATCAGATGGAGGTGCAATCCAAGCTACCGCCGCAGATCGCATGGACTACAACGGTGCTGTCATCAGGGTCGGCTCATTAGCTGTTCCTTCCTCAACAATTGCTAGGAGTGATTTAGACCATGTTCATTGTAATGCAGTGGCAGTATGCTAGAGCTTGAGCTCATGACTTTTTGCTACGCTTATGCGCGATCCTGTCTCCTGAATACTTTTGCTTTGTAATAAAGCAGGGGAAACCTCCTTTTCTTAAAAAAAGATCAAGAAATGAGATTGTTTTCAAGGAAGATGCACACTACTGCAAAAACGAACTTGCACAGCGTCTCAAATAAACCCCCGGTAGCGGCTCTTTTTTTTGCCCGCTGCAGTAATCACACAATTTACCGTAGCGGGCACTTTTTATTTATCGCAGCAGGCACTTTTGCCCACTACGGTAAATCGATTTACCCTAACGGACATCTTAAAATTCCCACCATAGAAAATTTCATATTTACCATGGTAGACATATTAAGATGCCTGCTGTGGTAAATTAATTTACCGCTGTAGGCATCCTATAAAGCCTGCTGCCATAAATTAGGCCCAACAGACAACCTATTTAGGCTCATTACCAGGCTTCGAGTATAAGACCAAGACACTTAGGTTTTCTTCCACTCTCACTTCCCTCTCCATCTTAAGCCGCTCACCTCTTCCCTCATTAGCTAACATGAGCGAGCGGTTGCTCCTTCCTCTCACTCTCTCCACCAGCCCCCTCTCGGCGGCCTACCTCCTCAGCCCAGCCGGTCCTCCTCCCTCCACGGCCCACCTACCTCCCGGCGATGAGGCGGCGCAGGCCCAAGCGATGCTCGACCTCCCTGTTCCACTCGCGGCGCCTAACGCGGCCTCTTCCACTCACGTGTCATTCTCCCTGGCCGGTCCTCCTCCCTCCTAACGGCGAGGTGGCGTGCATGGCCGCGTGCGGCGAGGCGGCATGGGCTCGAGCGGTGCTCGACCTCCCTCTGCCACTCGCGGTGCCCGATGTGGCCTCTTCCACTCGCACGTCCCTCTCCCTCTTCCACTCTGACACTCAGATCCAGCCCATCAGGAGTCCCCACCCACTCGGATCCAGGCTCCCACACGTGTGGATCCATGGCGGGGGCGCGCGTGGATCCTCGACATGGTGGCCTTCTGCAGCGGCCTTGCAGATGGGCGGGCGGCGACGCTCCGGGTGACAAAGCAGGGCTAGGGTTTCGGTCTCTGGCGGCGGCGCATCCTCCGGCCCCGTGGAGGTTGAGTCGATTATGGTGCGGTGGGTGCGATGGATCGACGGCTGCGCGAGGCCCAGATCTGGGCCATTTGGGCTTTTTCTGGAGCATTAACCATGGCTGGCGAAAAAGTACCCGCCACAGATGTATTTGATTTCCTATGATGTTCCCGCCACAGTTAATACAAAATGTCCGCCGTGGAAAATTAGTACAGTAGCAGTGGCAGTATCCATATATATATATGTTGGACCGACAGGTGTCAGGGCACACGGCCATATCGGCAACAACATGAAAGCGAGGAAGAATTGTGAGTGAGGTGGAGTTTGAGATTTGCATTGACTTTGATGCACCTTAGTAGTTAGGACTCCGTTCCAAATTATAAGTCACTTTGACTTTTTTGGTTCACTCACTTTGCTATGTATCTAGACATAGTTTTATATCTAGATACATAGCAAGGTGAGTGAACCAGAAAAGTCGAAGTGACTTATAATTTGAAATGGAGGGAGTACATGCTTGACGAGGCCAAAATGAGAGACACTAGGGTCAGGGCTCAACCTGCTAATGGATTGGGCTAGAATGGGTTAAACAGTTTCGGTTTATCGTCAATTGGCTGTGGGCTGGGTACAACAGGTTTCATCTCGTTTTGGGTCGGATTGGCTTGGGACGAGGAGGTCATGGATTGGGTTAGTTTAGTAGTAGTTATACTTTTTTGGGTTTCAATACGTACACAACCCGTGGGTGTTAACGGGCTTCACCGAACGGTTTGCCTATACGCTTTGACTTCACCGCCGCCGCGGCCGCCGTTACTTCGACACATGCATCACCGCCGCCGCCGCTTCTCCTCCATGTCACAGGATCCCAAGTGGGCGAAGCTGTCGATAGAGCCCAGTGGCCTTTCCTCCATGTCGCATGATCCTAAGCGGGGGAAGCCGTCGGTAGAGCCTAGTGGCCTGTCCTCCACAGCCCTACTCGACTACTCCTAACTGCGTGACTGCCGTGAACTCGCGCCCTCGCAGGTCGCAACCCCCTCCACTTCTCTTCCTCTTCAGGAATGGCATCGCCAGGAGGCCCCTCTCGAATCGCCGGTAAGCCTCGGCTCGTCTGCTCGCCTGCTTCACTCTGTTCATGTGCCAGTCTATCCGTGGGTTGGGTGGATTGAAATTGAAACCATTTTGGTACGGGCTGAAAATACATAACGTTGGGGGCTGAGTTGGTTTTTGTAGACTGCAGATGGGACTAGGGTGGGTTTAATTTTTGTTGAATGCTAATATGGATTGGTGTGGTTACAGTTTGGATCTCAACCCACTAGCAGGGCGAGCCAGGGCCATGCATTATGCATATGCAGGCAAATTTATTGGACAACAAGAGAGTGGTATCACGGCGTGTGAAAAGTTGGAACAGGCAAGACCGAGCCTCCGCTCGGGTGGCTAGCGGCGATAGTGGCCACGCAGCCGGCGCAGGTTCGAATCCTGGATTCGACCGCGTCCCTCACCGGGGACACTGTTCATGGGAACAGTGTTTCCCAAATAAAATCACATTGCCTCCTTCGCATGATACCAGAATAGTCAGAACGATATGCCCGTCGTCTACGAAGCTCAGAGTAGTTTCGTCGATCTCTAGAAAGACGCGATTTGTAGTGTGTGTTGTAGGTTTATAGGCGTGTATAGCGGTGTTGTGTGTGGTGTGCGTAAGGTGTGAGTGTATACGCTGAACAGATACTATAGCTGTACCAGTAAAAAGACAGTAAAAAAAAGAGTTGAAACAGGCTCTGCAACTCCGTCAACCACTTGTTGTGTCGAAACGAAGGTTCATAATTTGGACACGGTTGGAGCATCGCTTGGAATCATAGGTCCCAAAGTACAAGCAGCACTTCAGCAGGCCTTGAATTGGAAGCAATACTATACTATCTATCTATCTATTTATTATTTATTTATTTATTCATGATTGAACTGCAGCCTGATTGGCCTGAGACACGTCGGACGTGGCATGTGTGCGGCAGGGGAGTGAATTCTTACGCGTCGGAACCACAAATTACAAATTATATAATCATACATTGATATCAAAACCAATTGACCAAAACTAAATAAAAACGCTATAAATTAATCACAACATAAAACTGCTCGACTGTTTTTCCTACAGGCACGAAAGTGAGTAGAGCAAAGCACTTAACAAACTCTTATAGTTTACCTTAACTGATCGAGCACCAATAATTAATACAAGTTAAACAAATTTAACACTGAAAGAAAATTCTAAAGACCGGACATAATTCAGGTGACTGATTGATATAGATGTTTAGCCCATCAACGCATATGCAGCTACCGCCGTGGCGGCCGCGGTGACTACCCACCGCGCGAGCAGAGCCGGTGCCGCGTCGCCCTTCTCCGCATCATCGGCCGTGGAATCGTCCGAGGAATCGTCGTCGTCACCCCCGCCGCCACCGGCCTTCTTCTTCTTGGACGACGGCTCCGGCGCGGGCGCGGGCGCCTCGACGACCTTGAACAGCTCCTTGGGCTGCAGGAACTTGTCGACGGCGTAGACGGCGAGCGGCTCCAAGTCACCGACGGTGGCGGTGACGCTGGACGTGACGACCCTGGTCTGCAGCGTCACCGTCTCGTCCTCGTTCTTGACGTCGTAGCTGTAGTCCATCTTCTTCTCGCTGGCGGTGGCGAGCGTGGTGACCATGCCGTTGTTGGACTTGAGCAGCTGCAGCGAGAAGTAGTCCGGCACGCAGTGGTACAGCAGGATGGCCGTCTTGGCCTTGGCCGTCAGGTTCTTGTACGCGGGCAAGAACGACGCCACTGCCGCGTCCACGGGGCAGAAGAGCGTGAGCCCGTTGTCCTTGGTCTCGTTCGCGGCGCGGAACGCCTCGGCGTTGGCCGAGAGCAGGGCCGCGAAGGACTTGCAGTACCGCTTGGAGAGGAGCTCCACCAGGTCCACGGGCGCCGGCGCCGGCACCGGCGCCTCGGCCTCCGCCGACGAGATGATGGAGCTCACCTGGAGCACCGCGATGTCGTAGGGGTACTCCTTCACGGACTTGACGTACCGGGACGGCTTCGCGGTGTCGTCGGCGTCCTCCGTCATGAAGCTCACCTTGCCGTCCTTTCTGGTGATGTTTACGTACCCCGACATGCCGGACGCCGATCCGGTAGCCTGTTGTATATACAAGTTCAGTGTCAGCAAAAGGAGAAACAGTTTTATTTGTTCCCAGCAAAGGAAAACTTTTCACGGTGTGATTGCATCAGAATTATGAGGTGGTTCGGCCGATTAAATTAATCATGCACGAAATGCACTATTGTATTGTATATAGAGAATAGGAAATTTGTTTGCTAAAGTTGACGCTTGATAGCAAGTACTGGGTGCATGAAATTCGAAGCCTAGCCCACCAACCATCACTGTCGGTTAACCTTGTCTGACTGGGCGTACGTGTGCTCTTAATCAATGATGACATGGCAACTAACTGCATGCGGATTTTCAATTCTCACTACATGATAGAGCTTCCACAGCAATCATGTCAGTGTCATGGCTTTAGCATAAAGAAGCTCCTAACAATTGAGTTTGAAAAATTGGAGGTTTCAATCAATCTGCTTGGTTCTCAACTAACAAGCTATGATCAATACCTTACAGAAGCAATCGGCTGCTGGGAACACAACTTGTTCAATCATATTATAACTGGGAGTACTGGACAAGCTGTACATGCTCTCCAGCAAATTGTTTATTCATGGTTATTTGCAGGTGGTTGATAGTTTTCGTACACGCTTTTGGTATATTTTTAAGAGAGACCAGCAATTATTTCTCCAGTATACATTGTATCTTTCTCAACAACTCTAACAAATGATGTCACAATATAATATTATTCCCCACAAGCTAATCCATGGTAATGGTTGGTATTTAGGTTAATACAACTATTTGTCACTTACATGTACAGTAGGGAAAAGTTGTTAGTCCTACGGATAGCACATATAAAGCTAAGTAAGCTAGCTATATGTTAAAATCAAGTAATTCACTGCTGAGGACACGAAATCTAAGATATACAAGAGAAGCTAAATAAGAACATTTTTTCGTGTGATGTAAAATTCATTACTTAATATTTGGTAATGAGTTTTCATCAAAAAAAGTAGCCAAAATGCCAACAATATATAGTACTGTGCAGTCCCTCCATTTCAACTTATAAGACACATATTGACTTTTTCAAAATACATTGTTTTACTATTTATGTATCTAGCAAACATAGCTATATCTAAGTACATAGCAATATATCTAGAAAAATTAAAACATCTTATAATTCAGAATAGAGTATAGATTAATTACTGCTAATTAATACTATTAATTTTCTGGTCTCGTCTCATGAATGAAAGTATGCAATCCTAGTTTTGTTACTAGTCAAACTATCTAGAGTTTGATCAAATTTTGGATGTGTCGATCAATTAACCAATGCAAAGATGCCTACTTTTGTACTAATAATTAATTAATGCTCTAACTGTGCAGGCTGTGTGCTGCCATGCATAGGATAGGAGTTCAGACCTGGAACATGGAGGAGGAGGCGGTGGCACCGTGGGCGAGCTTCTTGAGCTTCTTGTCGCCGTAGTAGTCGACGAGGACGTGCAGCGACAGGATGTGCCGGATCGTCTGCAGCGAGTAGTGGTCGAGCGCGGACATGGCGGAGTTGTCGACGGCCAGCACGGTGATGGTCTGCCGGCGGTTGATGTCGTACGCCAGCCGCGTCTTGGACAGCATCTCGTTGAACTTGGAGTACTCCTTGTAGGGTGCCAGAATCTTGGTGATGTTGTACTTGGTCGCGGCCACTGGCGCCGGCGCCAGTGCTGCCACGGCGGCCATGGCGAGGGCCAGGGAGAGAAGGATGGCCGGCCGGCTTCTTGCCATTATTTCCGACGACCACACAGAGAGTAGGGGGGTGTAGGAGAGATGTTGGAGGGCTACAATGAGAGGGGGATGAAAGGTAGGGAGCTGTGCCTGTGCTTATATAGTACTCCAGTGCAGTATGTATGGCCGAGAATTTAAAAAGGCGATGAACGAAGAAGGTTGGCGGGTCGCTGTGAAGACGCGTCCAGCGAGCGGGAAAGACGTTGGAGCGATCTACATAGGCAGCTGCCAATCCGGTGGCCGGTCACGTCCAAGCTCTTCTGTTTAGTTCTTCGATCGTTTGGTATTTTCCTGTTTAATAAGATTTTTTTTACAAGTTATAGGAATCTCGACGTTTGTTGGGGGAGGCAAATTTAAGTGACAATGATATGCCCGTCATCATTCGTTGCGGCATCAAGCCATCATGCATGGTTTGTTTGAGCTAGAGCTAGCCGGTGCCGCTTAGAGAAATTGCATTGGGCTCTGTCTACTGCTAATTAACTCGGTTGTTTGGAGTCTGTGTCTATACTATATTGATGTGTTTAATTAGAAACGACCTAATAACACTCGGTTGTTAGATCAGCCGTCAAGTCAAAACACTCTATTTTCATGAGCACCACAATTCGGATGTTTCTCAAGCACGTTGCACACGACTTGTAGCAGCGAGCGTTTGGTTTTAATCCAACGCCTGCCCATACAATTAACAGATAAAATATAATGCGTTTGGTTGGTGGAATCAGGTGAAATGGAGCTATTCCATCCTAATTTCTATATATATGGTGATCCGTTCGTGGCGATCACGAGCCATTCCTGACTTGGAATATTCTTTTGAGATGTTGCAGCAACTCGTTCTCGATCGATCAAAAAAATCAGTCGAACGAGTTGCTCCACTCAAACCGCTGTAATAACGTCCTCTACTTCGCTGTAGTTGGGCAGAATGTCGGTGTGGCAGATCAGGTGCCGCTTGCCATGGTCGAATACGGGACTGCCATAGCCGCAGAACGCGAAGGAAGCTGGGTGGACAGAGCGGTGAGCGAGGAAACTACTGCATGCTGCAGGCCGCGGGCAACCAGTTACCGAGGAACCGGGCCAGCGCTTGTGAACAAAAACGAAGAGAATGGGGAAGAAGTGCATGTTTGTATGATATGTGGGCCCACGTCTAACAGGGTTAACCTATGTGTTATCTGCTCATCCCTCCAAACAAACATGAAAATTGAACCATACTCTGGCCTTTAAACCAAACACGAGGTAGAACCATCCCATCAATGAAACCATGATGTTCTATCCTTCTCTAACCAAATGCATCCTAATTAAGAAAAAAAAAACTAATGCAAGTCAACCCCAATTCCGATGAAAGAGCTTCAAACGAAATAATAGAAAAAATTAAATATAAGAAATTCACCACATTGATGCTAACAATGGATGGACAGATGCAATGTAACCACTGCTATATGCGGAATTTATAGAGGCGGATTGTCTAACTGCCTCTGCATATATCCGTCTAAAAAATAACAACCTGTAGTTGTACAGGTTGCTATATATCCAATAGCCTCTTAAAATGGATTCACAAAGACAGCTCTGAAATATTTCTCCCCTAACTTTTCAAAAATCACAAACTGGGCAAAGAAATATAGCATTTTTTTAATAATTTAAAGATGTCCTCAATCCTTGCAGGTCCCATGTCATAAGTTACATTTTTCTTTTGCAATATACGTATGCATGCTTCCTCTAACTATACTACAACCTAAAATCACCTGTGACTAGAGTTGCACATGCCTCTTTGAAAGGTCTCTATGTGGTCTTGACAATTGAATGACAACTTTAAGTTGGACTAATGTATTTATGTTAAGATACACAAAGATTAGTCCAATGTGATTATGTGATGAAGAAGCTCATTGTATATGAGACATGACATGGAGTCAGGTGACCATGATGGAGAAGATCGAGATGAGGCTTGACTCGATGAACCAGTTGGATGTGTGAAGGGCAAGTCAAGGCTTTGAAGCGATGGACCTAGGAGATGGTGAAGCTTGAGCAAGACTTGGCGCCGATGGACCGACTCAAGGGTGAAGAGCAAGTGAGGTTAAGATCGATGTACCAAGAAGGTTGCATGATGATATGAAGTGGATCATATCATTTGGTGATCGTGTCGGTGTGTGTGTTGCATTGGCACATTGGAGGAAGACGGTGGAAATGGAAATGCGTAAGGCAAAGGTATAACCTAGGGCATTTTATTTCACGGGTCATGAGGAGTGGAGAGAAGTTGATGACCAAATTTAGAATTGATAGCCATACTATCAAGAGGGGAAAACTTATTTGCATATCGGTCATCTAGTGCCACTTGAGCAACCTAACATTGCGACATGCTAGGATCGAGTGGCATTGTGAGAACAAGTGAAAATCCTTTGAAAATGATTATGAAAATGCTAACACACATGCACATGGTGATGTACACTTGGTGGTATTGGCACATTTGCAAAGGTGGAGGTGTTTGCAGGGTTGAGATGGGTTTAGGTACCGCTCATCCTCCCGTCAGGTTGCGAGGCGAGATTCGATGCTTTTGGGAAAATGAGATGGATATTTTCCATTGCGTTAGATGCAAATTGGTGGTATAAACATGCTAACTCGTGGCTACAAGGTGGTACACTTGTTGGGTAGCATGGTGGAGATGTTTGCGTTTGACGGTGGCTCAAAATCATGTATCTGTGAGCGTCGAATGCTGAGGAGTAGGGCGCCAGACGCTGCCCTAGCGTTTGTCGCGTGTTGGCTGCTCAATGCGCGAAGGGAGGGGGCACCGGAAGCGTCCACCCGTGCCTGCCGCGCGCCGGATGCTTGGTGGTGTGGAGTGCCGGATGCGTCCGCAGACCGCCGCACGCAAATCAGAGAGGTCCGTGGTCTGCACCGAGCGCCAGACACTGGGTAGACGCACCCCAACAGTCGAGTTCGGTGCCTCGCAAGTTCAACGCGTTGGACGCTGAACAGTGATCGGCCAGCATCCGGTGACCCTCAACTGACGCGTTCGGAGCTTGTGTTTGGATGTCCCGCGTGATGCTTCAACGCGACGGACGCGTTCGGCGGGTGGCGACTGACGCGTCTGGCCACCCCGTGCTGTGCTGGACCGAGGCATAACAACGAGTTTTAGTTGTGGGTCTATAAATAGAGGGGTGGCCGGCCCTTGCTAGCAGCTAAGCACCTTGGGGACTTTGTGTCTTCCTTGGAGAGTGCTTGGAGAGTTCTCTACTCAGTCTAACTTGATAGTGTTCATCCGATCGAGTGAGAGAGTGATTCTAGTGTGTTGCTTTGAGAGATAGCATCGAGTGGCATTAGGTGTTCGTGTTGCAAGCCGGTGGGCTTGTTACTCTTAGAGGTTGTCACCTCCTAGACGGTTTGGTGGCAAGAGACTCCGTCGAAGCACGCAAGAAGATTGTGCATTGCTCTAGAGAAGAGATTGTGAAGAGTTCTTGAGCCTTCCCCACGGAAGTCGCAAATTGGCTACTCTAGTTGAGCTCGTGGCTTGGAGGATCCTCATCTTTTGTTGGTTCATCGCAACCGAGGCTGTGGGTTTGGCTAGGTGTCGCCAATTAGTGAGTGAACCTCCAAGTGGGTGTATCGCCACAAGATGACGTAGCTTGGTGGCAACCAAGTGAACCTTGGTAAAAATCACCGTGTCATCTTGTGTCCACATTTCTTGGTGGTTTGCAATCTCTCTCACAAGCTTGTATTTACATTCATATTTATCTTGCTTGTGTTATTGCTCTTGTGTAGCTTGTTAATCATCTTCTTGCTTGTGTAGCTAGAAGTAGAGTTCTTGCTTTGCTTGGCTTGTGTAGTTAAGTAAGGTTGAGCTCTTGGATTCAGTTTGTGTAACCTTGTCCTTGAGCATCTAGTGAGTTTAGGTTGGCTTTGCGCTTTGCTCATTAGAATTGTGTAGGTGCGCTTGTTTGTTAAAGTACTAGTTGCTAAGGTTTGTGTGATCTTGCAATCTAGAATTGTTTAGGAGAGCACTATCTAAATTGGCATCTTGCTTTCTTGTTTAGAATCTTTTGCAAGGTGTATCTAAAGTCATAGTTAGAGGGGTAAAGTCTTGGCTAGGCCAATGGTTTTAATTCTGCATTTGATTCGGTTAGCCGGTGCGATAAGTTTTAGAAAGGACTATTCACCCTCCTCCAGTCCGTCATCTCGACCTTTCACTCTTGTATTCACTTTCTTGGTTTTGAAATAAATATTTGGGATGTTGAACTAATTTAAATGAAAAAGTTTCAACTAGAAAGTTATAGATATCATTGAGTACTACAACTTTTTATTTTGGTTGTTTCCTCTTTAGGAGCCATTTGAAGTTGTCCATATAAAGTTGTACATCTCTTCGAGATCTATAGCTTTGTTTTTTGTTGTTTCTCCATCCGAGCTCGTTTAAAATTTTAAATTTCAAAATATGAGGACTTCAAGTTGATTTTTAAGGCTATAGATTATTTCAATTGAACTAGTTATTAACCAAAATGTTTTAGATCTTTTCGATGTACATAACTTTGGTTTTGATCATTTATCCATTTGATGTTACATAGGAATTTGAAAAAATCCAGAATATGAGAATAATTATTGAATCTATAAGTGCAATTTGAATTTGTTTGTCAGTTAGATTTCAAACACTTCAGCACATGACATTAGCAACCTATCCGATGAAGAATGTATACAATTATGACCTCAAATTTCTCAAATGTATGTCATAACTCATATTACACTCCTAGACAAATTCGTGTTGTCACTTCCTCTGCGTCTCCGCTACTTGATCTAGCTCCCTCTTTGCTATTTTCAGTTTCACTAAAAAACACGATTCTACAAAACAACCTCCCTAATTAACACATATGGACACATCAAGAGACTGCCCTCTGCGAGACTGCCCTCTGTCTGGTGGTGGAGCTGGCGGAGGGCTCTACGTGTGCTGGGGCTGATCGAGGCACCCGATGGCAGTGATGGGGAGGCTAGTTTCATTTGTTGCGGTTGATATTTTTCATTGTTGTCGATGTTTTTCATTGTTGCAGTGGTTGTTTTATATTGTCGCAGTGGATTTTTTTCGATCATATGTTTCAATTTTTTGAGAGTTGCAACATGTGTTTTCTAGATGTTTCATAGACAATTTAAGATGTTGCAACTGTCGATTTAAGATGTTGCAACTGTTGATTTTGAGCTGTTGCAAGTTCTTAATGTTGCAATAGTTGATTTAAGATGTTCGTAGCATGTTTCTTCGGTGTTGCAGAGTGTTGATTTAATATGTTGCAACTCGCGGCGTCCTCCCCAATTCTGGCATGGCATCCCACGCTGATGCGCCTACTTGCTCCGTTGTAGTCGTGCAGCCCTGTTCGCATGCTGAAGATGGGTGTGTGGCATGGCCAGTGATGAGGGACAGCCAGTGCGATGGGGAAAGGCCACGGTGTAGAAGGAGGGGGGTGGGCTCGTGGCGAGGGGAAGCGGATGCGGACATGAAAAGTTTTGAGAGGTGCATCCGTACAATACGTCTTATGAGGGCGGGGCGTGTTAGGCGGGCGGGCGGGTGGGTTAGCTGGGCCGCGCATACGGACTTTCTATGCATAGTACGTCCTAGCACCAGCACATTCTTTTTGTTTTATATGGCCTGCTTCTATTTCTTGGATGTAGTTGTGCCCTTCCTTCTTTCACATATAACTACTTCTCCAATAATTCTCGTTTAGCAGTTTTGTTTTATATTATTCTACTTCATCTGTTTATGCATCCCATGACGAAATGGACATATATGAGCTTTCCTAGCCCCGTTTGCACGCTGGAGATGGGTGTGCGGCATGGCCTTTAATGGGGGACGGCCAGTGCAATGGGGAAAGGCCATGGTGTAGCACGAGGGGGGATGGGATCGTGGCAAGGGGAAGCGGATGCGGACACGGAAAGATTCGACAGTTGCGTCCGTACAATACTTCTTACAAGGGCGGGGTGTGTTAGGCGGGCGGGCGGGCGGGTTAGCTGGGCCGCGCTCACGGACTTCCTATGCATAGGACGTCCTAGCACCGGCACCTTCTTTTTGTTTTATATGGCCTGCTTCTATTTCTTGTACGTAGTTGTGCTCCTCCTTCTTTTTACCATCTTACTACATATAACTACTTCTCCAATGATTCTCGTTTAACAGTTTTGTTTTATATTATTCTACTTCATCTGTTTATGCATCCCATGCCGAAATGGACATATAGAGCTTTCCTTTGAGATCCGATCTTTCATCGCATCGACGGACTAGGCGTGAACTTATTTCATGGGCACGTGGCTGACAATGACCCCACATCAATACCTGTTGATCTTCTTGTTAATGATAGCAATGTATTAGTAGTGGACCCTAGCAACCACCTCCTAATGAAACAAACTCTGCCCATTTTGGTGATTCTCTATATCTATGATTGTAGTTCTTTTATTATCTCAATTGCCTTGTTGTTGCTACTCATGTGCCTTCCCTTATTTTGTTCTTCCACTTTGGGTAATGGGGATTGATATGTTCTTTTTTCTCCTCAAACTATTATAATTTTCTTGGAGAGCATGCCCTAGGTTCTAATTACTTTGATGATGGCCAGGTGTGCAGAAAGTGCATGTCATCTGTTTCTCTTCAAAGACAAGAAGGTCGTTATTGTTCGGCTGATAAGCCAGCTGGTTGATGTTGTATTGTTGTAGAGAAAAAAATGTACAATACACAGCTGGTAAGTCCATGCTAACCGAAAGGTATGTCACGGAGAACACAATGCTTGACATTCATATCACCGTTGAGAAGTCCTAAAGAGCTAGAGGGGATGAATAGCCTAATTAAAATTCTTAACACTAGAGCAATTTGATAGATAATAATAATGCACTAATTGCTTTTTTCTCTAGCTCTACTTTAAAAGGACCGAGCACAAACTAGTAGTTATGATCTCTACCGCACACAACCAAGAAAGCTAACTAGGTTGTTCTAACTACAACTAGTGAGCTAGTAAGCTAAGAACAACCAATTAAAGCAACAAACTTTAACCAATTTCTTAACTAGCAAGGTAAACAAGTACGACCACTACACAAGTATCATAGGCAAGTAAGATAGAGAGATATACCAAACCAGGGAAGCGTCAATCAAATGAATACCAAGAATACCAATTGACACAAGGATTTATCCCAAGATTAGTCCCCGTCATATATGATGACGCTCTTACCATGTGGTTGACGCATTTATAGGCATCACACGCATAGCTAACCCAACATTAGGTGTTGCACAACCAACACAAGATGAGGGTACACAAGTCGCGAGCATTTATCAGAGTTGTCTTCGGTGCTTCGTATGGAAGGCACAAGAACCCCTCACAAAAATGTCGGATGTGGCCACGAACAATCACTGGCTCATGCCAATACTTCCCCACTACCTTAAGAGGTCTAGGTGGCGACAATCATCAAGAGTAACAAGAAATCCTATATCAACACATATGCAAGTTCAAGTGGCTACAGCCAATGGTTTGCAATCGATACGGGTTATCTCCATCAAATGAAAAGTTAGGTTAGCAGTGAAAACGTTTTTCATTACCAGTTCAATTGACCACTACATACTGTAGAACCGGCGATTTTAATATAAAAAGGATGCAAGAATGTCTATTTCTGGACTAGTGTAAATTTAACCAAAGTAGAGTAGAGTTCCTTAAAAAAAAAGAAGAATAGAGTTGACATTAAATGCCATATATGGAATTAACAAGGAAATCCAAATTTACTAGTTAGGCACAATACATTTTGCATATATTTTCTCCCGACGAACTGAGAAGAAATTAATTAGACGCGAGACCGTCCATGGGATCGATGCGAACAGAAACTAAAAAAAATTAATTAAGAGTGGTGCCGTTGCTGGTGACGGCGCCCTTGAACTGCATCCACTCGTTGAGGACGCCGCGCAGCATGTGCACCTTGTTGCTTAGCCCGAGGATGCAGTTGGCGTGGAAGGTGCACAGCTTGTTCAGGTCCCTCGCCTTCCTATTATAGTAGGTGTCGCAAAAGGTGCCGAAGTAGTCGGTGTCGACGAACTGCAGCGTGACGCCGAGCCTCGCCGTCAGCTCGTGCTTGATCATCAGGAGCACGTCCTGCGTCTTGTTGCCCGGGAACAGGCTCCGGGACTCGTACCACACGCGGTAGAACTCGGCCGTCCCCACGCTGGCCCTGGCGTACACCAGCCCGGTGTTGGCGTCCTTGTCCAGGTCGTAGGGGTTGTTGCCGCGGAACTCGTCGCACGCCATGGTCAGGTCGGCGGCCACCGGGACGCGCAGCAGCGGGTTCCGGAACCACACGATGTCTACGTCCGTGTGGAGGAAGCTGTAGCCGAGCTCCAGGACGCGGCCCTGGAGCCTGATCCGGCGCCACACCATGTCCAGGTAGTCCCGGGCCATGTACTGCTGCTCCGACGTGAGGTTGGCGCCGCCCACGTCCAGGGCGTAGCAGAGCGGGTGCACCCGCTGGCACCGCTCCAACGACTTGGCGTCCACGGTGACGATAAGGAGGTGCTTCAGCAGGGGCTCCGTCTTCACGCCCCGACGGAGGCTCTCCAGGAAGAGGTCCGTCAGCGAGCCGGGGGCTGTCCACGCTTCGTTGGTGATGGCCATTATCACCGTCTTGTTGTCCTCCATGGCGGCTCTTCTCAGCAGCTTGGAAAGCCTTCTGTCGTCGTCGTCGGATGGTGACGACGACGCAGCAACGGCTTGATGATGAGCCGTCGTCGTTGCATTATTGCAACCTAGCAGGGGCGGTTGTTCTTGTATACGCCCTGGTAGGCTGGGGTGGTGGTACGAGCACGAAGAACGCTGCAGCAGGATGATAAGAACAACACTGGAAATGGTGGAACTGGTAATGACAAGGAAACGCAAGAGGTTCGTCACCACCTTGTTCATCTTGAGAAATGACACCGGGATTAAGCCTTGCGTTATATTTAGCTTGTGCATGATTTCTTTTTTGCTTGCATGCGCATGAGCACCCGTGTGTGGTCGCCGTGCGCATAGGAAGAAGTGGCGAGTGTCGCCGGGCGCGTAGGAACAGGTGGCCGAGAATAGCTCGCCACGGGCTGAGCGCTCAGCCGTCAGCGATGCGGTGGGCGTGGCGCAACGTGCAGCAAGCAGCTTAACGCCTTGCTCTCTGTGGAATTCCTGTATGTATTCAAGCATAACACGACAGAAAACGCTGCCTGTTTTGTTCCAGCAGCACCAAAACCTCTGTGTTGATTGTGTTCCAAGAGTTTGTGTGTGTGTGGGTGAGTTAAGCAGGCTGTTGAGTTCTATGCACTAGCATGTGAGGAATGTTAGTAACATCTTGGGCTTTTGTGGTGCCTACGCCATTAGAATGACTTGAGAACAGAGACAATATGTGGGCCTCAATATTTCTGTTTTGATCTGCTGGTGACCAAGTCTCGTTCCTTGTCAAGCCTGAGACGGCGATGAAAGACGCCGGCGAATGCAGGCACACACAGGAGAGGACACCCATCAACAAAGTTTATTATCAAGAACATAGTTGATTAAGATAGGTTATACCTCAAACATTTTTATTAAACACAAATGGTCACCATGACCGATAAACTAAGTTTATTATCAAGCTAAAAGTATCATCATTAACTCTAAGTATGGGTGGATCAGTAAAGATGGGAATTACAAGGCATGACTTGATCACCGGCAGAATATGTACAATATGTTATCTTTTGTATCAATACTTTCTGACCTTATATCAAATATTTTGGCTATTAAATGAATTCGAATGAATAAAATTCAGTGACAAAGTTTTAAATCATGTCATGCACAACAACTTTGGTATGGATGAGTCTCCATCTGAGATTTTTTTTAAAAAATAATAAAATTTTGAGTCTGACGCCTGACCCAGGGAGTGGAGGCCCTTGCCGGATCTGGATCCCCCAGATGTGCCGCGGCTACTGCTCTGCCCTGGCTGGTTGATGCCTCGTCGCCGCTGCCGGCGTTGCTCTACCATTGACAACATTGGAGCTCGGACACGTCAGGGTGCGGGGAAGGAATCCACAAAGAACTCGAGGCCAGCGTGCTGTCTCTTGCGGCGAGTAGATCCACGTGTAGTCCACGCTCAGGTGAGGAGGAGGGGGCTCGCTCTTGCCATCCGCGCTTGGCGAGGGGAAGGGCACTTGCAGAGGAGGAGGACAGGGAGCAGGGGAGAAAAGTGCGATGCAAGGGGAGAAAAAAATGGAAGGGAGAGAGTGAATGAATGTAGCACAGGCCAGCGGGCAGAGCAAAATGATTAAAATGGCTATAACACCTTTGGTTCCCAAAGGAAGACCAGAGACCGTCATATGTGCGCCCAGAAAGTCTACACATATAACAGAAAATAGTATATCAAAAAAACAATGTATTATATAGAGGAAACTTAATTATATCAACACTTACAAACATCAGAGTATCACAGAATTGATGGCTACAACTTCTCTTCAGAGCTCCATTCTTCTCAGGGACAGTTGACTGGGGCCTCCGTACGTCAAACACTTCTAACACTCAACCTCTTTATCCTTCTTAAGGGCAGCACCTTACTACAAACTATAGCAAGGGTGAGTTCCATGTCGAAACTCAGCAAGTACACGTGGAAAGTAATGACATGCATGGCTTATACAAGGTACAGCTGAAAGGTAGACTGCGGTAGCATTTTAATGTAACAATTAAGACTTAACTTATTGCAACTTGTTCTCTAATCAACTTGGTTGAAACACCCAACCCTTTATTAAGGTTCAAATAGCAATTAATGTGTCATTTAACATCTCAGAAATAAGCATATATCCCTTAAAAACATGAACCTTGAGACTGCCATCTCAAGTAACACATGACTGACATCCCGTTCAGAAACAGAGGTATGCCACCTCCTCAAACAACATCACTATAATTTAACAATTTATTCCATTTAGCTAAGTCATGTGAGGATCTGGGCCGCTCGTGACCGTGAGCACGAACGATATATCAATTTTAACTCTGCGCAGAGGTGTACACATTCACTCCAAGAAGCAATTCCCATTTGCCTGGGGTCATGACTTCCCAAAACACTTCCAAGGTGAGCGGGCAGGGTTTCACTACAAGGCTGTTCATAGGGCATAGGCAGTGGTAACCCGCTAGCAATGAGTGCAAGCGTATGGGAGACTTCCCCGTAAGGTCGCCCCCTTCTCGGATCTACAGCCCCTCCCATAATAAATACTTGAAAACACCCTAGTCAACCACACCTATAGCTACCCATCGGTAAGCTGTCCAACCTGCCTAATGATGGTCCTGCTAATAAACCAAGCCAGAGCTCATTAGTATGGAGCTGTACGAAAGTCCCAGGTTGCCGCTCCATGATAAGGTCCACAAGGGGGAGGAGATACGAATACTCTCGTCAACACGAGTCCCACTAGCATCCTTTTCCCCCGTCATTCACCACCAACCAACGATGCGGAACAACATCATCTTCTCCAACGGCCGAAGCCAAGAGCCCACGGCTCCAACATCTTTATTAAGAAGAAAGTTTTGTCTTCATTAAACAAGTGAAAGATGGGGTAGAGCACTAGCAATCTAGTAACCTATCAACTATAAACCCCCATAGGTAATATTTGGGTAAAGTGGCTAGTCATTCCTATGGTTTACTGATTTAAGACACATGCAATGAATTAATTAAAAGTGAATAGGCGCAAAATGATCCAAGGGTGTCTGCACTTGTCTTAAATCCAAAGTCTAGCTGCTTGGTAGACTTTACTTGTTATATCTTCTAGTCTCCAATTCCAATTGCACTTGTCGGTCCTCAGCTCCCGATCTTCAGCTCTCATGAACTATTCTTCGTCTATTCATAGCAAACAAGCAACACAAATAGACAAAACTAAGAACATACATCATACAAAAGAAACACTGAAGAATGAGTGGTCTACATGGTAGATCTCATCACTACGATCATGAGAGCGTAAGAATGACCAACAAAGGAGCTATCGTTGTGGTGGCACAACTAACGAGGTTGATCTAGGCTATTCACATGTTAGAAAAGGCGTTGATAGATCCTTATTCTAACCCGCAAATAAGTCACATTTTGAAAAGCCTAGAACCTGGTAAATGTCACTATGATCACGTAGCTTACGTCGATACGATTCCAAAAAGTATAAGTTTGCTAAAAACAGAGTTAAAACGTGAAAGTTATGGCTAAAACAAGGTCAGGGGCATAACCATAAATAAACAAAACTATTTTTGTATTCAAAAATAATTTAAAAACTAAAATAATACTCGCTTTGGACCTAAAACATAAATACCGATGACTTCGGGGTTCAAACTATAAAAACAGCAGTCTGTTTTGAACTGCGTGGACTAAATCATAATTATAGAAAAATCTAGGGACCTTTCTACAAATATGCCAGAGCTGACCGGCTTGTTGACCAGATTGACCTTCGTTGCTTACGTGGCGCTGAGGTGGCGCATAGGTGGCGCCAGCGGGGCTGCCACGTCGGCGGCCGACTGGGTCTGTTGACCCGCGGTTGACCGGTATGTCTGATCTAATCTAGGCCATCCAGATTGGATCGGGCGGCCAAGGTCGGCCGGCGGGGTCGGGTCGCCGGAGACGGCGGCCGGGACCGCGGCGCGGCAGGGGAGCTCGCCGGAATTCGCCGAAACGGCGCTCCAGGGCTCGGCCGAAGGCTCGGAGGGTACGGGAGCGACGAGCGTGACCTTGCGGACTCCACCGTGGGGTCCTTGGCGGCGAGGGAAGGCCGGAGGCGGGTGGCCGCGTGGCAGGTGCCATTGACGTCGGCCGGAGGTCGGTGTGGAGCAGCTACGCCGCACGACGGGGCAATGCGAGTGCGCAGGCGCGTTGCGCACGCGAAGGCAAGCGTGTTGCGTACTGCGGCCACGATGGCATGCGGCGAGGCGTGACAATGGCACCGAATTCAAGAATTCTCATTTTGAAGTCTTTTTCAAATCTTTGGGTCTTGAACTTTAGTTTTCTTCACCTTATGTGCCTCAGCAGAATGGGGTTGTTGAATGCAAGAATCGGACCCTTGTTGAGATGGCCAGGACGATGCTCGATGAGCATAGGACTCCTAGGCGATATTGGGCCGAAGCGATCAACAGAGCTTGTCACGTTTCAAACCGCATTTGTGAGGTTGATGCACTTGTCAAGGGGGAGTTGCACTTTTGCTTTGCTAGACGTGTCGAGCCGTTTGCCTCTGCCTAGAGGGTCTAGCCGCTTTCAGGTGTTTTCAAGCTTGTTGTTGTTGCTCTTTGCTCTGCTTAGGGCAAATGACCATTTCGAGCTTTTCTTTGGCTTTTGGTCCCTTGAATGGGTTTTCTCTGGCTTTGTGTTTGTGTTGACAATGCACTCATCAAGGGGGAGATTGCGGACACATGATTTTCCATATCATGGTGTAGCGTCTTTTGGTGGTGTGATGAGCGATTGTCAACATGTCCAACACTTTGGTTGGTAGTCGGTCTTGGTGGTTTCACCGATCCCCTGGCACAGGGTTATGTGTCAAAACGTGTCTCTTGGCTTGTGATGTGCAGGTGTGGAGTCCGGAGGTGGTGGCAGCGGTCAGGTGAAGGTCAAGTAGAGGCATGTCATGCTGATGGACCAGGTGTGGTGAAAGGCAGACGCAAGGCTTGGACCGAGGGACCAGACGACCGGGTGGTCGGCCGTGGTGGCTGGCACTTGGGACATCGACAAGCGCAAGTGTACACGATGGGGGACGCGTACGGGCTACGCTACTCGCGAAGAGGTTTGATGGTTTGTCCTCAAAACCATCGACGGGGGATGCGTATGGCTACGCTACTCACAGACGGTTTGGTGGTTTAGCCTCAAAACCATCAGTGGCGGGTTTCACAGGTTTGCGCCTCAAAACCCGGGTGGTCCCAGTGTGGACGGATGGCACGTGGCAGCATCAAAAAGATTGCATCGAGGCAAGGCTACCGGTGAGAAGGCGCGGTGGTCGTCGGAT
Organism: Bothriochloa decipiens; assembly: GCA_023333625.1. Classification (NCBI taxonomy): domain Eukaryota; kingdom Viridiplantae; phylum Streptophyta; class Magnoliopsida; order Poales; family Poaceae; genus Bothriochloa; species Bothriochloa decipiens. Next base: position 32,809,007 of record CM041631.1, read on the forward strand.
CAAGAAATCCTGAGTTAGACCATAGTGCCCTTGGCTAGGTGGTTCGCTCTAATAATACCTAGGGGCAAAAGTGGTATTTGGCAAGGCATATAAATAGAAGTGGACAGCCTCCACCAGAGTCACCTTTCTTTTCACCTCTCCACTCAGCTGCTGCTGCTGTCGCTCTGCTGCCTGTTGTTTCCTTTTTCTTTTCGTTCATGTTCTTGTAGAGGTCCAAGAACAAGGATTTACTCTTGTATTTGTGAGATATTTTATGTGGGAATGGAGGCCCGAATCCTCGTCGTGCCCTCTGGGCTTTTCGATTTTGATATGTGAATTTTGTTCCATTTTCTGTGCACCGTTGACCTACTATAGACGAACTTTGATTCGTCAATTTTGGTGCGATTTGGCTTGTTCTTTTTGCACAGATTGATTCTTTGTTGAGTGATGAACTAGATCCTCAAAGGAATTGAACCAATTTCACTCATGCATCAAGAAATTGAGCAGTTTACTTTTTGGAGAAATACTGTGCTCGTCGGCCTAGTTTTGCTATTCCCTGTGACTGTGTTCAATTTTGGTGTCGACTTCTTAGGGTCATCTTTCTTTCTTCCTCGTGAATACCTGTGCGAAATTTGGTGCCAATCTATGCTCGTCAGCTTGAGTTTTTCTTGATTTCTCCTCCCGTTTCTCGCTGGCATGTCCCGTTTTCATGTGCTCCCGAGCAGATGTCGAGGGGTCGAGGGGCCGAGTGAACTCTATCGAAGCGGGGTCAAGTGCACTCTATCAAGGGGTCGAGTGAACCCTATCGAGGGGTCAAGTGAACTCTATCGAGGGGTCGAGTGGACATTGTCAGGAAGGGGTCGAGTGAACTCTATCGAAGGTGGGGTCGAGTGAACTCTATCGAGCCGAGGGTCAAGTGAACTCTACTGATGGGTCAAGTGAACTCTATCAGGGGGGTCGTCCGAAGCAGAGTTCCGTCCGTCACCCGTGGTCGAGGCCTTTGTCGAGGTCAAGGCTCCCATGGCAGTCGAGGGCTCCCGACCAGTGTTTTTCTCTCAACTGTCTTCGACTTGGTTCTCTGCTTTTTCCTACTGCTTTGCATTTGCTTCGAGGGTGCTCGGCTGTGTTTCCTTCTGGTAAGGATGTTTGAAGAAAAGTTTTAAGGCTCCCATTCACCCCCCTCTGGTCGCCTTTTTGGTCCTTCAGGATCATACTTTGCCTCGCCCCTACCCCTTGCTTATATAGGCGTCCCTATGCAACCTCGACCTGGAGGCCCATCAGGAACCCTAAGCCTTGTCTAATCGGGGTCCAACCTGAATTAGGCTTCCAGCCCTTAAGCGTGCGACCATATGGGTTCACGCACACATAGAATGGACCGAGTACTCCTACTCGCCCAATAGTTGACAGCGGCATCTAGCAAGGCGTGACAACTCCTATGCATACGCAAAGATCATATCAGACGATCCACTACGACCCACCATCGATTGTACAAGACTTATGATAGTGCAAAGTTTGGGAAAGCATGCAACTTAAACATTGTCGAGGGATCATTCTACTTCACTACCACACAAACGTAGACAAAACATTATAGCTTGTGAAAGTAGAACATAGTAAGAATGACATAAACACATATATGACTTGGTATAGCCCATTGTTCCTTTGAAATCTCCATCTCAATGTCAATCTGTTCATCATGGTGATCTCCATCTCCATGGTCCGTGTATGTCATCCATCTGTGATGCATCCACCAAGACTAGCTATCACTACCATGAATTAAAATTTACATAGTCACGGATCATCATAGATTGGCACGCAGGCCATTACATCAAATTGACAATATCTATAATGCTCCTGCCCATATTGTCCTCATGACGTGCAAACCATGAATTAATTACATACATGCATCTCATACACATAAGGGCCATCCAGTCATGAATTTCTACAAAATAGAGTTAGCTGATACAGATGTCTAACGTTGCAAGGCCCAAAACTCTTTTTTCAAGCAATTTTTCGCAAATCTAATTTTGCTGAACCACGGCTTCATTTAGAGTTCGTCTCAATCCGAGTTACGGTTCAAAAGTTACAGTTGTTTTATCGAACAGCACTTTTCTCGGCAACCCAGTGCCCGGTAATAGATCCCATCTACTACCGCCGCACATCGCATGTGCTTGGCACTTGACCTAAGGCTCAAATCGATCATTCTGATTGATCTCAAACTCGCCATGACTAGTTTTACATGTATCACTTAACTCGGATGGCAGAATTCCAATCGGTATGAGTAGATCATTACAAGACCAACGTGGCAAGACGATGAACCAAGATCAGAGGCTCATCTACAACAGTGCATATCACCATATGCCCACAGCCGGACCTATAATAAAGCAGCTACTGCTTTGATACCACTGATGGGTTATGAGGGTGCTACGCTAGCAGAAAACAAAACTTTTCTAGCTCATAAACCAGGATCTACTGTTAGATATAGGTCATGGGATTACCACTAGACGCGCAGGTGCAGCGAAAGACTCGATGTAGTCAAACGCGTCGTAGTAGTGTTGTGTAGTTGCGTAGTCATCCGTCAAGTACACCCTTCGCTTTCGGATCGTCCAAGCACGTTCTCGACCAGTCCAACTAGTCGCCGACCAGTCCAACTAGTCACTGACCAGTTGCCGACCACCGTGATCGACCAGGTCCATCCTTGTGCCACAGATACAGCACCTCCGAGGTATCACACACGTGTGGGAAGAAGCAATGCGCAACCAGACTGCTAGATCCGCGAAGAGCAAAGGCGTGAACGTGGGGTGGGCGACGGTGGCTCAATAGATCAAGCGGATCAGTCGGATCATACTTTGCCTCGCCCCTACCCCTTGCTTATATAGGCATCCCTATGCGACCCCGACCTGGAGGCCCATCAAGAATCCTAAGCCTTGTCTAATCTGGGTCCAACCCGAATTAGGCTTCTAGCCGTTAAGCGTGCGACCCTATGGGTTCACGCACACATAGACATGGACCGAGTACTCCTACTCGCCCAATAGTTGACAGCGGCCTCTAGCAAGGTGTGACAACTCCTATGCATACGCAAAGATCATATCAAACAAACCACTACGACCACGTACAAGTTATTCCCTTTGCCACTAATATATGGTTCAACTCGTGGGTTAACACTTAACCCAAGCACGGCCATGCATTTATTGATCCAATCACTTGAGCGATCTAGTGATACCTCTCTCATGCAAAGAGGGGCAAATTCCATCTTGACTGTCTATGTCTCATAGTATGCTTCCCGACCACCCGAAGACTACCTTTATAACTACCTAGTTACGGAGCAGTGTTTGGTAATCTCTAAGTAGGCCTTTCACATCTTGAGTACATACCACAATCTCAGATCTAAGGACATAACGTACATGATGTGAATAGAGACAATCTCATGTTGGGTCAGTCCAGCCAACATGTCTCACATGTGCCCACATTATTAGTTTGACATCTCCATGTCCATGACTTATGAAACTTAGCCATCAACTAATACATGTGCTGGTCTAATATTCAAGTGTGTTCTCACAGGAACGCCGACCAGGAACAACTTTTGAATAACCATTCAAGTAATTGAGTTCCACAAACAATTCACATAATTGCCAATCAACACAAGTTGTCTATAATGGATATTCAATGAACATTTAATGCATGTCATAGATACAATCGGAATATCATCATCTCTATGATTACCTCTATGGCATATTTCCAACAATCTTCCACTTGCATTAGAGTTAATCTCTAAGATGTCTAATCCCCATAGACCTCATGTGCGCTTCATGCTTAGGCTACGAAAGAGCTTTTGTCAAAGGATCTGCTATATTCAAATCCGTATGTATTTTACATAGTTTTATCTCTTCTAGTTTCACAAACTGTCGAATGAGATGAAACTTCCAGAGTACATGTTTGTTCTTCTGGTGATCCCTAGGCTGCTTAGCCTGTGTAATCACCCCACTGTTATCACAATATAAATTCAATGGGCCCGACGCACTAGGAAACACACCAAGTTCAATGAGGAACCTCCTCAACCAAACACCTTCCTTTGCAGCTCCACCAGCCACAATGTACTAGGCTTCTGCTGTAGAATCGGTGACCGTTTCTTACTTGGAACTCTTCTAGCTTACTGCACTACCATTTATTGTGAACACAAAACCTGATTGAGATAGTGAATCATCCGCGTCGGTTTGGAAGCTAGCATCGGTGTAACCATTTACAACGAGCTCCTCCTCACCTCCATAGATTAGGAACACATCCTTAGTCCTTCTCAAGTATTTAAGAATGTTCTTAACTAGCGTCTAGTGACTCTCACTAGGATTGGCTTGGTACCTGCTCGCAACACTTAGAGCATATGCTACATCAGGGCGAGTACATATCATGGCATACATGATGGAATAACTGCCGAAGCGTATGGAACTTTACTCATGCGCTTGTGTTCAGCATCAGTGGAAGGACACTGCTTATCACTGAAGCGCACACCATGTGACACAGGCAAGAACCCTTTCTTAGACTGTTCCATGTTGAACCGCTTCAATACTTTTTAAATGTACGTGTCTTGGCTTAATCCTATTAGCCTTATCGACCTATCTCTATAGATCTTAATGCCCAAGATGTATGTTGCCTCTCCTAAATCCTTCATAGAAAAACTATTATTCAGTGAAGTCTTTACGGATTACAACATTGGAATGTCATTCCCGATTAGTAAAATGTCATCCACATATAAGATCAGAAACACAACAGCGCTCCCACTTTCCTTCTTGTAACAAGGTTCTTCTTCATTCTGACGGAAGAAAAAACCTTTGACGACCTCATCAAAATGAATATTCCAACTTTAAGAAGCTTGCTTTAACCCATAAATGGATTTCTTAAGCTTGCATATTTTTCCAACATTTTTAGAATCAACAAAGCCTTCGTGGTGTATCATATACACGTCCTCTTCTAAATACCCATTTAGAAAGGTTGTTTTAACATCCATCTGCCATATCTCGTAATCGAAATATGCAGCAAATGCTAGAATGATCCGAATAGACTTAAGCAACGCTACCGGCGAGAACGCCTCATCATGGTCAATCCCTTGAACTTGCCAAAAACCCCTTACAACCAGTCGAGCTTTATAGACGTGAACATTTCCAACCATATCCTTCTTATTCTTGAAGGTCCATTTGCACTCAATGGGTCTAACCCCATCAGGCGGGTCAACCAAGTTCCAAACCTGATTGTCTCCCATGGAATCTATCTCAGATCTCATGGCACTGCCATTTCTCAGAATCTGGGTCCATCATTGCTTCCGCATAATTTGTAGGTTCGTCATCGTCTAATAACAACAGATCACCACACAATTCGCGAAGTCTTGCTGATCTTCGTGGTTGGGACGGAGTACCGACCACAGGTGGTCGGGAAATACCGACCACAGGTGGTCGGGGTGGTGTACTGACCACAGGTATATCAACTTGTTCTGCTACATTAGCATCACTCGTCGAGTCATTGACTAATGACTCATCTTGAATCTCTTCAAGATATACCTTCCGACCACTCCTATCTCCTTTGAGAAACTCTTTCTCTAGGAAGACACCGTTCCGAGCATCAAACACTTTGTCCTCTGATTGGTTATAGAAGTAATACCCTAAAGTTTTATTTGGATATCCCACGAAGAAACACTTGTCCAACTTTGGTGCTAGCTTATCAACCGTTTGACATAAGCTTCGCAACCCCAAACATTTAGAAAAGACAAACTGGGACGCCGACCAGTCCACATCTCATATGGTGTCTTCTCTACGGACTTAGATGGTGCCCTATTTAGTGTGAAAGCGGCTGTTTCTAGAGCGTATCCCCAAAATGATAAAGGTAGGTCGGACCGGCTCATCATAGACCAAACCATGTCCAACAAAGTCCAATTACGGCGCTCGGACACGCCGTTTCTCTGTGGTGTTCTAGGAGGCGTAAGTTATGGAATAATTCCACAACTTTTAAGATGATTGCTAAACTCGTGACTCAAATATTCGCCTCCATGATCAAATCGCAAGGCTTTAATTTTTTTATCACGTTGATTCTCTACTTCATTCTGAAATTCTTTGAACTTTTTAAATGTTTCAGACTTATGCTTCATTAGGTAGACATATCCATATCTACTAAAGTCATTAGTAAAAGTAATGAAGTATTGGAATCCGCCTCTAGCTGTCGTGCTAAGTGGTCCGCACACATTCGTATTTATGAGTTCTAACAAGTCAAACGCTCTCTCAGGAAAACCTGTGAAAGGCGCCTTGGTCATCTTGCCGAGCAGGCAAGCTTCACATGTCTCGTAAGATTCAAAATCAAACAAAGTTAGAAGCCCATCACCATGGAGCCTCTTCATGCAATTTTCACTTATATGACCCAAACGACAATGCCATATATATGTAGGACTTAACTCATTAAGCCGAGGCCTTTTAGCAATAACATTATAGACAGGAGCATCATCAAGATTTAAAATAAATAATCCATTCACAATGGATGCAAAAGCCACAAACATGTCATTCTTAGAGATCACACAACCATTGTCTTTACTCGCAAAAGAATAACCATCCTTCATCAAACATGAAGGTGACACAATGTTTTGACTTAAGCTAGGAACAAAATAACAATTATTCAATTTCATAATAAATCCTGATGGTATGTGAAGTTGCATCGTCCCGACGTTCAACGCAGAACTCTTGCATTGTTGCCTACGCGGAAGTCAACCTCTCCCTTTTCAACGCTTCTACTTCATATCATTCCCTGCATCGTATTGCAAATATGAGCAACCGATCCGGTATCGAATACCTAGGAATTGATATAGGAGTTAGCAAGAAAAATGTCCATAACATGAACAACAAGGGTACAAGTAGCAGTAATACCTTTACCGCCGCCATCCTTCTCTAAGGACACCAAGTACTCCTTGCAGTTCCTTTTCCAGTGACCTTTCCCCTTACAGTAAAAGCAATCTAAATTTGCAGATGGTCTAGCCTTGGCAGCAGATGGGTTTCGCTTAGAGATCTCATCTTTAGCCTTGCCCTTCTTCTTCTTCCAAGAATTCCCTTCCTCTTGAATCAAGGCCTATTCTAGACCGCCAACACTTGGCTACTGCCGATACATTTCTTGATGTTGGCTTCTGTTGTTTTCAACATGCCACACAATTCACTCAAGGCTCTCTCCGCCCCATGCATATGGTAGTTTGAGATGAAGTTTCCATAACTGGGTAGAAGAGACAAGAGGAGAAAATCAGTAGCCAACTCTTGGCCGATTGGGAAGCCTAGCTTCTCCAACCTCTGAGTGTAACCAACCATCTTGATTACGTGTGGTCCGACTGCTGCGCCCTCTGCAAGCTTGGTCTCAGCAAGCACCTTGGAGATATTAAACCTTTCAGTCCTGACTTGCGTGCAGAACATCTCTTCAAGCACCATGATCATATCGTTCGCTGAATGATTATTATCGAATTGCATCTGCATATCAGGTTCCATGCAAGCAAGCATAAGGCAACTCACTTCAAGGTCAGCATCTAATGCTCTCCTGTAAGTGGTTCTTTCAGTAGTAGTTGCATTTTCTTTAGGCTCATCTGGTAATGGGGTGTCTAGAATTTCTTTCTTTTTCTCAGCCCTGAGAACAATTCTCAGGTTGCAGATCCAATCCGCGTAATTTGTTCCATTCAACTTATCTTTCTCAAGAATTGAACGCAAAGTAAATGGTTGACTGCGGACAGCCATTTATCTACAACAAAAGTAATGCAAAATACTAAGACAAAGTATCTATGAAGAGTAAATCATATCAAATAGATTCTAATCCCACTAAAATCAATATCCCTCAATTGATACTTAGTGATTCAAGACCCACAACTAACATGCCGACCAGTGAGCTTTAGTATCATCGCCGATCAGTATGGTAGATCGGTAAGCAACACCTTGCTAATCATATCTCATATGACTCTTGTTGTTGGGCTAGCATCTCTATGCCGAGCACTCAACCTTCCCATGCTTCAAGATCCCTAACCGTTAGGATGACCTTGTTCAAGTAACCAAACCTTCTTGCAGTAAGTATCCGATAAGAACCTGTCTAGTTAAGGAAAACCAGTGGCACCCTAATTTCATAGACCCACCATCGATTGTACAAGACTTATGATAGTGCAAAGTTTGGGGAAGCATGCAACTTAAACATTGCCGAGGGATCATTCTACTTCACTACCGCACAAACATAGACAAAACATTATAGCTTGTGAAAGTAGAACATAGTAAGAACGACATAAACACATATATGACTTGGTATAGCCCATTGTTCCTTTGAAATCGCCATCTGATCTCCATCTCCAAGGTCCGTGTATGTCATCCATCTGTGATGCATCCGCCAAGACTAGCTATCACTACCGTGAATTAAAATTTACATAGTCGCGGATCATCATAGATTGGCACGCAGGCCATTACATCAAATTGACTATATCTATAAGGCTCCTACCCATATTGTCCTCATGACGTGCAAACCATGAATTAATTACATACATGCATCTCATACACATAAGGGCCATACCAGTCACAAATTTCTGCAAAATAGAGTTAGCTGATACAGATGTCTAACGTTGCAAGGCCCAAAACTCTATTTTTCAAGCAGTTTTTCGCAAATCTAATTTTGCTGAACCACGGCTTCATTTAGAGTTCGTCTCAATCCGAGTTACGGTTCAAAAGTTACAGTTGTTTTATCGAACAACACTTTTCTCGGTAACCCAGTGCCCGGTAATAGATCCCATCTACTACCGCCGCACATCGCATGTGCTCGGCACTTGACCTAAGGCTCAATTCGATCATTTTGATTGATCTAAAACTCGCCATGACTTATTTTACATGTATCACTTAACTCGGATGGTGGAATTGCAATTGGTATGAGTAGATCGTTACAAGACCAACGCGGCAAGACGATGAACCAAGATCAGAGACTCATCTACAACAGTGCATATCACCATATGCCCACAGCCAGACCTATAATAAAGCAGCTACTGCTTTGATACCACTGATGGGTTATGAGGGTGCTACGCTAGCCAGAAAACAAAACTTTTCTAGCTCATAAACCAGGATCTAATGTTAGATATAGGTCACGGGATTACCACTAGACGCGCAGGTGCAGCGAAAGACTCGATGTAGTCAAACGCGTCGCAGTAGTGTCGTGCAGTTGTGTAGTCATCCGTCAAGTACACCCTTCACTTGCGGATCGTCCGAGCATGTTCCCGACCAGTCCAACTAGTCGCCGACCAGTCCAACTAGTCGCCGACCAGTTGCCGACCACCGTGATCAACCAGGTCCGTCCTTGTGCCGTAGATGCAGCACCTCCGAGGTATCACACACGTGCGGGAAGAAGCAATACGCAATTGGACTGCTAGATCCGCGAGAGCAAAGGCGTGAACGTGGGGTGGGCGACGGTGGCTCAATAGATCAAGCGGATTAGTCAGATCATACTTTGCCTCGCCCCTACCCCTTGCTTTTATAGGCGTCCCTATGCGACCCCGACCTGGAGGCCCATCAGGAATCCTAAGCCTTGTCTAATCCGGGTCCAACCAAAATTAGGCTTCTAGCCTTTAAGCGTGCGACCCTATGGGTTCACGCACACATAGACATGGACCGAGTACTCCTACTCGCCCAATAGTTGACAGCGGCCTCTAGCAAGGCGTGACAACTCCTATGCATACGCAAAGATCATATCAAACAAACCACTATGACCACGTACAAGTTATTCCCTTTGCCACTGATATATGGTTCAACTCGTGGGTTAACACTTAGCCCAAGCACGGCCATGCATTTATTGATCCAATCACTTGAGCGATCTAGTGATACCTCTCTCATGCAAAGAGGGGCAAATTCCATCTTGACTGTCTATGTCTCATAGTATGCTTCCCGACCACCCGAAGACTACCTTTATAACTACCCAGTTATGGAGTAGTGTTTGGTAATCCCTAAGTAGGCCATTTCACATCTTGAGTACATACCAGAATCTCAGGTCTAAGGAAATAACGTACATGACGTGAATGGAGACAATCTCATGTTGGGTCAGTCCAGCCTACATGTCTCACATGTGTCCACATTATTAGTTTGACATCTCTATGTCCATGACTTGTGAAACTTAGCCATCAACTAATACATGTGCTGGTCTAATATTCAAGTGTGTTCTTATAGGAACGCCGACCAAGGACAACTTTAGAATAACCATTTAAGTAATTGAGTTCCATAAACAATTCATATAATTGCCAATCAACACAAGTTGTCTATAATGAATATTCAATGAACACTTAATGCATGTCATAGATACAATCGGAATATCATCATCTCTATGATTACCTTTAGGGAATATTCCCAACACATCCAAGGTACACACATTTCAAATGCAAGGCCCTCACAGCCGGAGAACAGGTACCTTATCCACATGTCGATGCTAATCCAAGGAATCACATGCTACACCAATGCTTCTTTACCTCCAGACAACTCTACCCAAATATCTAGAACAGCAAGCCTTGGAATTCTCTTTGTCAACCCACAGGTTCAATCGACGCAGACTATCCACATCAAAGCTCAAGTCTATGGAGTCCATACTATCATCATGGCGGAGGCTGCAGCGCTTGCGCTTGCTGCACTCATCAATGACCGACTGAACTTCGACCACTACATTACTGTCAGACTCCCAGATTCTTGTGCACTTCCTTAATGCAGATGATTACACTTACCCTCCGGATTGGAGGATGAAGCCATTCACCCAATTATTCCAAATTTACTGCTCCTAGACGTCAAGGCAAGATTCTTCAGATCAATAGAACAATGAATTCTACAGCAGATGAACTAGCTAGACTTGCTTTCTTAGCGCCGGAGCACTTGGCTAATGTGTTTCAACATGTATGTTACTATGGTTCACATATTGAGCAGTGCTCTCTGTTAGAGGCACTTTCCGATGTAAACCTTCATTCTGTTAGACTAATTGCAGTGTTTTGCTGCTGATATAAATGGTATATTGTCAAAAAAACAAAACCCTGTCATCCTTGCCTATAATATCTCAATCATATCTATCCTAATCCTATGTGAGCACAGGGCCCAAGGAAGGTCCGGATGTGCAGCCCAAAGGGCCTGCCACACCCTGCTGTCTAACAAATCATGCCTAACAGTTCACAGTACTATGTGTTTGATTACAAAATTTTCATATGATTTTCAAACATGGGTTATCAGTTTATCACTTATTCTTTTCCATGTTGAATTAATGCATAGGTAACAGTTAGCACTAGATTTGCCACATAGATATATATCCAATCATAAAACATAATCCAGAACTAATAGAAATGGCAACCCGCATTTTGAGTTGTGGATCAACAACAAACGGGATAAACTAAACAGTATATGATAATAACGTTTGCCTTTAGGTAAAATAAAAGTGATTCCCTAGAATTGTTTTCTATATTTAATCAAGAAAAGGGCGCAGATATACCATAAAGCCATAATGGTGAAAAACAATTAAAAGAATTATGTAGGGTCCACAATTTGGATTATGGCATCCCAACTTTAACCAAGCAAAAGGGTGTCTGGATTAAACAGTTCAAAAGGATGGCAGACACAACTAAAAACCAAATTAAAGGTGTCAGAACTCTCGTTGTTTTTATTTCTTTTTTTCACCCAGTTGATATTTCAAAGAGAACATTTCCTTCTTGTCTTTTCATTTCAATGATAGTATTACTCATTTTTTTTACTTATACATGAATGAGAGGATAATGAAGCAAAACAGCAATACACTTGTGTTAGTTAAGTTTCGCGTTTTAGAAGTATTGCATTATAAGGCTATAACTTTCAGATTTTCACTATTCGCCAAACCATTCATTTACAATTGTAGGTAAGAACTCCAGTTGATTAAACATTTGATATATATTGATAGCACATTTTCTCATTGTAATTCCAACTTGACAACACAAGTTGGGTACAACTCCAAAACTATATGTATTAGGTTTCACATCAACCCAACAACTAAACTCAATAGAAGAATTTTGATGTCCTAATTGGCAACAAATGCAATTAACCTCGAAACCTTGACTTAAACTTATTTAGCCACACTAATTCTACATTAACTCAATATTCAACACTTCTCACAAATGAATAAATATGACTCCATTGCACAGATCAAGTTCTGTCTCCCTCTCATATTCTCAATGTTCAGATGAAGCAATGCTCCAAAAAAAATCTCCATCGTGATTCTACTGGCTGAGAGATACAATTAGGAAGTGGAAAAGGGCTACCTAAGCTCCAAAGTGCCCCCATGCCAGCTCTTGGAAATGGCCACATCCAATGTTTTATTCCTCTAATAAACTAAGTGAATCCAAGAGACAAAGATTTGATGGCAGTACATGCAGCGAGAACATTTTACTCAGGACTACACAAGGCAAATGAACAGCACTCACAAGTATTTCGAAATCGCAAGAAAAGGATATGCATGAATCTCTAGGAAAATTAATGAGTAAGAACAGTGTTATACATGCATATGTCATGGTGCATCAACTTTCTGGTTTCACATTATATCTAGTCATTTGTGAACCGAGTGTGGATAAGCACTTGTTGAATCTTTTCAGCAACAATCCTGGCAACAACTTCTGGAGAGAACCTCTCAATCATGTCCTCCCTTGCCTTCTTCCCTTTATTCCTTGCCTCATCTCTATCATCAACGACATGTCTCATTAAATCCCTCAGCCGATCAATTGATGGCTCAGCACATAGGTGGCCCTTGAATGGCCCTTCTGTGACCCCAGTCAGCTTGTCTACATCCAATGGATACCCATTCTCCTCAGTCAGGTACTCTGTTGGACCCGACCAATTCGTCACAATCACAGGCAGTTCCATGGCCATGGCTTCAACCACAGGCCTGCCCCAGCCCTCACCACGGGTTGGCAGCACAAATGCATCTGCACTTTTGTACAGACTTGGAAGAGCAGACTGAGGTATATGCTCATCGATGACCCGGATTTCAGCCCATCCTTCCACTGGCTCCTCAATGCTGGATTCATCCACAAACCTACGGATTTTCCCACTGAAGTTTGTGTCAGAGTGGTAGGCATTGATTAGAAGATAGAGCACGACATCATCAGCTCCAGAGAACTCCTGCAAGAATGCTCTCAACAGCACATCCCAGCCCTTCCTCTGTTCCCATTTGAACACACTAAGAAACACAAAGCCCTTGCGTTTGGAGTCACCATGTCCAAATCTTGAACCTTCAGGCACCATGACAGACACTCCAATCGGCAAAGGAAGAGCGACATGCTTGGCGGGATCAAAGAAATTGACATCCACAGCCTGCACCACCTTGACAACTTTGGCACGATCCACACCGCTCTTCACAAAGGTTGACACATGGAAATCAGTAGGCACCCAGACAGCGTCCATCTGGTTGCACCTCCTGACATGCTCGGGCGAGACGCGGTCGGTCTCGAACATGGTCCGGCCAATGACGAAGGCAGGATCGCCGTACCCGGTGGGCGGGCACGGCAGGGTCTCGTACATCGGCGGGTACCACGCGCCAGGCTCGCTGTGGCAGACGACGACGGCCCTGGCGAGCTCGCACCGCGCGGAGGCGAGTCTGTACGCCAGGTTCTTGGACTGCTCGGGCAGGCCGAGCCAGAACTCCGGCGAGTCGAGATCGCCGTGGTGCGCTATCGCGAGCGTGAAGTTACTTTTCTCGGCGGCGGCGGCGGCGTGCGCGTCAAGCGCGGCGACGTAGGACCATGCCTCGGAGCAGTACCCGCCGCCGGAGGCGAATGGGGCCATCCATAGAACACATGGTGCGCGTGCCGTGTCGGCCTCGTAGGCTGCGTCAGGAGGTGGCGAGGAGGGGAGAATGGAGGGCTTTGTCCCAAGGAGAAGGCGGAGGAAGCGGCGGGGCAACTGGTTGGTGGGTACGCCCAAGAACAGGGCAACGGCGACGGCGAGGAGAAGCGGCCCCAGGAGGAGGACGAGGCGGCGGCCGTTATGCTTGGGTTTGGGTTGTTCTGCAGGGGGTGTTTGGGTAGGAGCTGAGCCTGGCCCTGGCATGGTGGATGGAAAGAAAGCTAGGCCACGGCGAACTCAATAGTCGGCAGAAGCCATCGGCAGATCGGCGGCTGGCAAGCCGCGCCGAGGTGCCGGAGTCAGGGGAGAGAAGGGGGGGCTACTTTGAAATTAAGAACAATTCGGGCGCGTTTGGGAAATAATTGAAATTGGGCACCGAATTCGTTGGATCCAATCCAATCTTAGTTCAAACTTTTTTAGATAAAATTGAAAGTTCTAGCAGCTCTTCTCTTATAGAGTACTTAATAACCAAATAAGAAATTATTGTTGAACAACATTGATGTATTTGGATCTTCTCTACCGATGATGTGCTTGGCGAGCAAATTTCGCTCACGTGCGTAAAGCAAGGCTTACCTTGCTCGATGAGTGAACCAAACTTACCATCGCTTTTGTTCAGATCAAAATCCACATGTGCACTCCACCTAGACGGAAATATGCTCAAACTAATATATATTTTAACAAAAAACAGCACTTCACTTCCTTCATCCTCTTACGTATGTTGTCACTCTGCCCTTATTTTCTCTATATAGACCACATTTTGCTAAACAAACTATGTATCCAAGACACTACACCATTTTGCAAAGTCATTTTGACACAATGCAAGACCACTTACTCCCCCCTCTCTCTTCTACATAACATTCGAGACTATATGGCACTATGAAACCACCTAACACATAATGGAGGATTTTGATTGGTCTTTCTCAGCAAGGGTGTACTCTCTTTGTCCCAAAATAAATATATATCTTAGTTTTTTATGAGTCAAAGTTTTCTAGGTTTAACTAAATTTATAGAAAATAATATTAACATTTATAGTTTATGAAGATATGTTTTATATAATTAATATGCATCATAAATAATATATTAGTATTTTTATGTCAAACTTTAAAGTTTGTCTCGATGAATGAAATGTGCTTTCTCTTTAGAAACCATTCATTCAAAACTATATTAATTGTACCTAAATTTATGTAAAATGATATTAGTGCTTATCATACTAAGTAAATATTAGATTTGCCATTGAATACCATCCTACTTTAAGTCTTAAATGTTGTTATGTTTTCCATAAACTCATTCAAGCTTGACTCCGATCGACTAAATCTAGAATTGTATCATTTCTAAGATAAAGGTAGTATCACCTTCGGGGGTGGGGTGGGGGGATAGGTTTACTATACTTTAGCCTTATTGGCTTTACGTACTACTACTATATTGATATGTAAGGATGGCAACGGGTCGAGTTTGGATCGGGTGGAGTCTCCGTGCACCCAAACCGAAACCCAAAACAGAAACCGAACCCAAAATAAAAACCGATTCAGGTGAAAATCCATCACCAAAACCAAACCCTCGGATACCCAAAACCCGAATGGATACCCGAAATCCGCGGATATGTATACACATATTCACATGTATAAACAAGAGGCAACAAATAATAAATATTTTCATGAGTCAACTTTAAATAAATTTAATAATTTAATTAAATAAGTTATTATTAACATATTATAAAACATGATTTTTTTTTAATTCCAAATGATTTATTTCGGATATCCATGAGTGAAAAATCAAACCCGAAACCAAACCTGAAAACCGTGGGTGAAAAATCATCACCAAACCCGAACCCACAGGACCCGAAACCCACGGATATCCGCCCCGAACCCGATCCGCTGCCATCCATATTGATATGCCTCCTAACAGTAGGAAGTCATGATTAAGTACGGAAGTGTATTTTTTTTTAGCAAGAACCGTGGACCGTGGGGGCAAAGCCCCCCGGAAACCGAGATATATTAAAAGGTTAGAGAGTCATAAGAACAAACTTACATGGGTGGTCTAACCAAGTGTTAGACAACAAAGGAGGGGTGCAGGGACTAAAAGCTTATCTATCTAACTGTCTAAAGAAAGCAAGAACAGGGTCTAGGGAGGGACTGAAAAAAGCTGGAAATACTAAAAATTTACAAGGCATCGAGCCACTGAATAATGGAGGAATCTAGGCTTTGCTTGATTCTGATCAAATGGTCAGTGACTTCAGCTTTGAAAGAGCCCTTCCATGACGCCAGACTTGGCATTTTATTGCTGAAGATGTAGTCATTTCTTTCCTTCCGAATACACCAGGCCCCCACCAAGGAGATCTCCATGAAGAAAGGATATCCAAACTCCTGCTTGGCAATATAGAGTCTCTGGTGAATGTTTGCATTGTCATGCCAAGAAATGCCTAGAGCAAACAATCTGCTGATAGTCGAAGGGCAGTCAAAAGACAGCAGTTTCTTCAATACCATCCTGACAGAGCACACAATTATAGCCTTCTAATAAGAATTTCTTCCTTCTTCTCAAGATGTTTCTAGTGTTGAGCCTATCATTCAGCAGCAACCAGCCAAATAACTTGATCTTTGGCACACATTTTGTTTTCTAGATCCATAGGACAGACCTGTTTGGCATGATGGCTCTGAAGTGATAATGATCGAATTTGCTTGAAGTATATCTTGATGCCCCCAAATAAATATCCACTTGTCTTTTTCCATCAGATAAATGATGAGATATATTAGCCAGTTTAGATTGTAATTCAATGAATTCGTTGTATGCCTGTCTGGACATTGGGCTGTGAAAGCAGTCCATCAGATTGTTTGAGTTTCTGAGCTTGTGCAGGGAAATTTTCCTGTCTTTAGCATACTGAAACAGGCTTGGATATACCTTAGAATGGATCCTTCCATCAATTAGATCTTTCCAGAACTAAGAGTGTTCCCAATACTAGGGACACAAATGGCAACTCCTCTAAAATCAATATGTAGTCTCAGCAAGTCCTTCCACCAGAAGGATCCCCCTCCCTAGCCAAATGAGGGACAACATCACTATAGTATCTACTCCAGATGAGCTTGACCCACTAGATATTTTCTTTTCTGTAGAATTTGTCAAGTTGCTTTAGGAGGAGAGCATCATTTTGGAGGGTTATTTATCACATCTAGACCACCTTTAAACTTAGGCCTCATTACCATTTCCCAAGCAGCAAGATTATAGCCCTTATTTTTAAAATCTCCTCCCCTCCAAAGACAATTTTTTCTATATTTATCAATGATCTCAATCACTGTCACACACAACTTGAGAGAGCACATAAAGTAAGTTGGGAGAGACAAGAGGACTGAATTAACCAGCTGGAGCCTACCAGCATGATTAAGGAATTCTTTGTCCAATGATGTATGGGCTGCTGATGAAGACTAGATCCCATCAAATGGAAACCCTCACCCAGAAAATGCTCACTTCCTGAATGCCAACCAGGGGAACCCATTTCCTGGATTCTTTGAAGATGTTGGTGATCTTGATCAAGTGCAACAAGAAAATGAGAACCATGGATGGCAGGCTCCCCCACAGGCCCCAAATGGCAATGGCAACAATGAGGGTTGGGCCCCCTGGCCACAACAGGAGGGAGAGCTGGTGGGAGAGAATGAACTTGCTACAGTTAATCATTTGGCTAATATGGCAGTGGCAAATGCTATAGCTAATAGTCTCATGCAGCACCTAGATCAGCCATAGGATTGTGAGTCAGTAAGCAGTGACCTCCTAGGGCTTTATAGAGCACAAGGAACCCCTGTTACCTTGGAACTTCCACTACCCACAGACAGTGCAAATGCTGACAGAGTTCTGACCATATCAAGGTTTGGGGTGCAAAGGTATGATAATGACTATTTAGTCAGAGAGCTTGCCAACAAGGCTGGGCTGCATACAGGTTTTGGGCCTTCCCCCTCCATTCAAATGCTCCTGCCAAGATCTGGCTTAGAGAGCCAAAGTGATTCAGTCCATTCTACCAATGAAGAACCCAATCCTTGTTAGCAGCTAGGTTCAGCTCCACAGGAGGAACACCACAGAAAGAGGATCCCAACTCCACTAAAGTAGAAGCCTGAATTGGCTCCACCTCAACACCTTCCATGCCTTCTTCTAGGTCTCTACAGATGATAGCAGATCTCAGCTCTTCAACTGTAGAGATGGAGATAGTTTTTTTAGCAGCACCTTTCTTCCTTCTAGGCTCATTATCAAGCCGGTAGCAAGTCTGGTTAGCATCCTTTTTGAACCTCAGGCATCTCATGACTTCATCATCAACAATCAGAGTCTTGCACTTACCCCTTCTCTTCATGGCAGGAGTCTCCTTTTTAGTTGTCATAGGGTCAACATGCTGATTGCCACGATCATCATCAGGGTCAACCTCCATTCTAATTCCATGTCAAACTCCATGTTATCATCTTCAGCAGTCATCTCCACTTCATTACCCCCACTGAGGTCAATCTGATCATTGTTGGCAGCATACTCAACAGTCAAGTCAGACAGCTCTGGATTGGTTTTGGCCTGAAAAGCATATCCTACCATATCTAGATGCAGGTTGTTCAGAATCTAAGTGACAGTAAATTCCTGATCATAAAGAATGATGGCTCTATCATCTGCAACATCAGCATGTTCAGAAACATCGCCAGCATTTGTAGGAGCTTCCACTATTACAAGATTGGGTTCTTCAGCTCTTATCAATTCCAGCCTGGGCCTTCTGTACCCTGTGGAGGTAGAAGAAGAGCCATTATCTCTCCACTTGGGATCATCAATAGTCAGGAACCAGGTGTCAGTTGTCTAATTGTCTATAAAGTTCTAGCTACTAATAGGGATTGGGTTCTTCATTGGCAGAATGGACTAAATCACTTGGGTCTCTGAGCCAGATCTTGCAGTAGCATTTGAATGGAGGAGGAAGGCCCAAAACCTGTATGCTGCCCACCCTTGTTGGCAAGCTCTCTGACTAAATATTCATTATCATATCTTTGCACCCCAAACCTTGATATGGTCAGAACTCTGTCAGCATTTGCATTATCTGTGGGCAGTGGCAGTTCCAAGGTAACAGGGGTTCCTTGTGCTCTATAAAGCCCCATGATTTCACTGCTTACTGACTCACAATCCTGTGGCTGATCTGGGTGCTGCATGAGACTATTAGCTATAGCATTTGCCACTGCCATATCAGCCAAATGATTAACTACAGCAAGTTCATTCTCTCCCACCAGCTCTCTTTCCTGTGTGGCCAGGGGCCCAACCCTCATTGTTGCCATTACCATTTGGGTGTTGTGGGGGAGCCTGCCATCCATGGTTCTCATTTTCTTGTTGCACCTGATCAAGATCACCAACATCTTCAAAGAATCCAGGAGATGGGTTCCCCTGGTTGACTTTCAGGAATTGAGCATTTTCTGGGTGAGGGTTTCCATTCGATGGGATCTGGTCTTCATCAGCAGCCCATACATCATTTAGCTAGTTGAAGTGTATAAGCTCAAACATTTTTCTTTGTCCTCCATATGACTAGAAATTCTTTATATTATGTAGCCCCCACTTTCTGTTAAGCTATGAGGATTTTCCTGATGAATGTTTCACTTTAGTGTATGTAGGTAGCATAAGATGTACAGAGTGTATGTAGTAAGATCTATGAATAAAATATAGTTATTTTGATCTTTTTCATGTAGTTGGACTCGTGTACATGAATGAATAATTTTCAATATATTTTTCAATCCCTTGGTTAGCTCAGTTTAGCCATATTAATAAAACTTTTTCATGAGTTTAAGATTTACAATTATATTGATCAAAGCCACACAATGAATTCTCTAAAGATCTTGATGGAAAGGCACAACATAACTTGTCACTGTGTAAGAGAAAACCTAGCCTATCAGCGGTGGGGTGCCGCCCCAACTACCAGATGTTGAATCTACAAGTGCAATGCTTAGCACCACATCAAGATGGTTGCGTTGGTGAAACTAGGCATCTAGGGAAGGAAGAAGATTGGTGAAGGGGTATAAGCTTTTGCATAGATTTATCACACCCTCTTCTAGTTCTAGTTGAAAAGACCTCATTTTCCTATGTTTCCCATTAACCACTAATAGAAAAGAATTTATGTTTGCGTCACCTTCGAGTAAGTTTCCATTGGTACCATTTGATCCTCCTTTAGGGAATGTTGTTAGTCTTTCATGTGAACAATGTTTTAGATTAAGTTCATCAGAAGCATGGCACTTTCCCTTTTTGTCTAATTCGTCAAATTTGTCTAACAATCTCTCATTTTTGTCTTTCATGATCCAGTCGTATTCTTAGCCTGACTCCTCAAGTCCTAATGAAGGTGCCAACATTCTAAGGGAGTGATGCCATCTTATAGTCCTAGCAAAATATCATTTGTATCAAACAAACCATCACGTAAAAACCATCCCAATCCAATTTGAAAAGAGCATGTGTTCGTAAGTTCTATAGATGTATCACCTGAATGCAAAAATAAAGGATTATAGCTTTAATTTGCTGCTAATAGCGAGAGAAGCTATATTACTTCCCAATTTGTGAAAACTTCTACTTTCTCAAATATTTAGGCGTACAAGTGATTATCCTTAATGCATTGTTTGCACAATTAGATTTCTGTAAAATTCAAAGAGGTTCAATTATTGCATCATGTAAGCATAATTCATCATGGGTAATGAGAACTAGGCACTCCTCCACTACGACTTCGGTTTTAGTATTTCCAGGCTGTGTTTGGTAGTCTATTTTGGAGTTTTGATGCAATAAATGTTGTGGTTTTGTGAAGCTTGACAACAACAATTTTGTGGTATAAAACATTGAATATCATGGTCCCGATGCAAAGCAAATGAGTAGGGAGTTTCTCCCTAAGAACTCTGAAGAAATTTATTTAAAGATGAAGTGTATGCTTTCGCCAAAACAAAAAAATTGATTGCAAAGCACAACATAGGTGCAATAAGTTGACAAATATGTAAACCAGTGGAGTCAAAATAATTCAGCAGTTCTTCTTTTCTATGTTCCATTATATTGAGAGAAATTGCTATTTTTATTGCAAACTTCTCCTTTTGACAACTACATGCATCGACAAGAATCCACCTATCAATGCATGTGCGTTTGACAAAGGAAAACATACATATACTTCAATTTTACATAAGTAATGCTTATTGGATTACCACCTATATTCTAGCTAGGTAGCCAATCTCTTATACCTTACCATTATTTTCCCCTTAGGTTCTAATGCTAACTTGCTCCGGTCAGTCTTTGGGTAGGGAGAGACCAATTTGAGGTCAAAGTTTCTTAGCAAATAACTCCATATTATCTTAATTTGTATATACGCGTAATCTTCTCCAACACAAGCATGCCTTCCACCACCAAAAGCTGTGTAAGAGTACTTGCCTCCGACTTTATCCTCCTCTCTTCCTGGACCAAACCGATCAGGATCATATAGATCATGGTCCTTGTAAATGTGAGGTATATTGCCATTGAATTGTATGGGGCTCGCTATGATATGCCCTCCTGGAATCTCATACTCATCACCTTCTTTAGTTTGCACTATGAAGTTCTTGTGTACCTTACGAAAAGTTGCTGCTGTTGGAGGATGCAATCGTAGTGCCTCCTTGATGCAGCGGTGTAGGGTCTCCATCTCTATCAATGCATTGTAGTCTATATGGTCTCCATGTTTTTGAATAATTTGCTTTTGCTCATCACAAGCAGCCCTCATGAACCTTTCATGGCTGAGTAGGCACACTCCAGTCCATGCACTAGCAGTAGAGCTGGTGTGCATTCCAGCAAAAACTAAGTTTATGATCAGCCCAATGACCTCTGCTTCAGTTGTGGATCGATTATCTCTGTACTTGGAATCGATCAAGTTTTGTAGCATGTCCCGTTCAACTTGATTTGAGCTCTTGCATGATCTCACAATCTTCCTAAATATTTCTGAGAGCTTGGCACGTGCTTTGTCACGTAATTTGCTAGAGTAGGAGCATATGGGAATAGTATGCTAGTCAGGGATAGGCCATTATCAGTGAGCTGATGAAATAGAGTATTGACCTCTTTGACCATCTTCTCTCTGATAACCTCCCTTCCGATTAGGCATCTGCTTGAGATTAACATGAGCAATTGCGTGAGTTCACCTTTTAGATCAACAGTGCCTTGCTGCTCCCATTTCAAAAAGTAACGCTATTCACAATTATCAAAATCTAAGTTAGATTTTCATGCACATAGTAGAATATATGTACTTCTAATGTTTAATGCTTTTATAACTCTCAAAAATCAACCAAATTTCAATATACATGCCTCCTTAAAATCAAACACTTGATCTCCACCTTCCGGCTATATTTACACTTCAATTTTGAACCTAGCAAATGTATTATGGCACTCATGTGTTCTTCATTAATTAGATGTTGATTTATCTTCCAACTAAGAGAACAAGCAGGTGGCAATCAATTCTTCCACCTTTGACATGTTGATGCCTCTTGATTGCTCTCGCTCCCAATTAATGGCAACCCTTGTACATTCTCAGATCCAGCTTCTAGTAGCTTTAAAAATATGTGCATATTAAGAAGCATTAAACTTTGATAACATAGAACTAGAAATATTGATAAACAAGACCAAATTCCTTCAAAGACACCAAGGGTATTTTGTTAAGTTTCTTTCACCCTCAACAATGAAACCTGACATCTTACACCATAGATTTTTTAAACTCTCTAGATGAAATGACACCTAACCAAGGTCAATGATGGTTTTCCATGCTGACAGATATATAGTTATATGATGACACAGAGAAATTAACCATTTTGGTGTGAAAAAAATAGAAAGGTGATTGTCAAGTTGCTAATGACTCACATGATTGTCAATATCAGTTCAAATTATCATGAATTCTAAGAGACTGTCGATACCCTGGAAACAGGTATCCCAGACCCCTTGCTTAACAAACTAAAGCCCCGCAAAATCAGCATCTTGACCCCTCTAATAAACTCCCGCGCTAACGTATTAAGGCCCATAGGCTGAGACGTATCGGACTGGCCTGCGGACGAACAACGACGCCCCAGAGCCAAAGCCTGCTCGGGAGGCAACCGAACGGACTAGCACTGTATCACCGAGAGGTTACCGAACGGACCAGTACTGTTCACCGAGAGGATACCGAACGGACAAGTACTGTATACGCGAGGGTACGATTCGAGCGACCCCTCGAGGACGGAACTTCATCCTCCGAACGAGCCTGCCCTCGAGGACATAACTTCGCCCAGCGAACGAGCCTCCCCTCGAGGACGGAACTTCGCCTGGGCGAATGGGCGGCCCTCGAGGACAGTGCACCCCTCGGCCACCAACTCCCCCGTACGGATCCAAGCGCATTTAATGCGATCTATCTACCCCCGCCTAACCGCATGGCCACAGTCACGGTAACAGTCACAGGCGTGGCAGTCAAATCTACTTTTACCGCCCATACCCCGGAATCCTGCAAGTCATATTACGCTGTTGCGCCATACCGAGCGCTGTGCCACGACCTGCACCGCCTCGAGATGTATAAACTAACATGTTTTTCGTGTTTTCCGGGATTCGATCTTATCCAGCGAAGCTCAACCTCCTCAGTACAACACCCTCGGCTTCGGCCAAGACCCTCGACCATCGCCCCTCGACTTCACCGAGCGTACCCTCGAGCTAAACTTCAACAACTCCCGATGCGACGGCTGCAGGGCCTCCCATACCGACGTACATCACTACAGCGGCACCGACATGATCGGCCTCAACGTCGTACGTCATCAGCGTCATGCGGACTCGAAATACATGTACACCTGTGCCCCTCCTTCGTCTATAAAAGGAGGCGCCAGGGCGTTAGAAAAAGGGACCGAACTCAAATCGAGAGAATCTAGAGCATAGAAACGTTAAGGCCCTAGATCACAGAGCAACACCGTGAGCCTGTGCAAGGTCGAGAGCAAGGCGTCCGGATGCCCCAACTCCACCTTTCACTCCTCACACCAGCTTGTATTTTCCCCTGTACTAGCACTTCGGTGCAAGATAACACGAATCATCCTCCCCCCGCTGGACGTAGGGCCTTCTTTGCCCGAACCAGGATAAATCACTGTGTCATTCTTGCATCACCCACGTGATTAGGGAGCACGCGGATACGATATTACTCGTTGGTGTTAACCCCTCGAGGGCTAGAACACCGACAGTTGGCGCGCCAGGTAGGGGAACCGCGTGTCACTAACGATTTCCCGCCATTTTTTCGGATGGGCGATTTCGT
Organism: Bothriochloa decipiens; assembly: GCA_023333625.1. Lineage (NCBI taxonomy): Eukaryota > Viridiplantae > Streptophyta > Magnoliopsida > Poales > Poaceae > Bothriochloa > Bothriochloa decipiens. The sequence continues at coordinate 32,833,088 of CM041631.1, forward strand.
TTCACCACTTCCGCACGCTACGGTGATCTGGCTTGGGAGCCTGGAGTTCATGACCCTCGGCCAGGGCTACGACATGACCCTGCTCTCGATCAGTGACCCGAACAAAGGTTGCGGTACACCCCCACGTTCATGGGGAGCCGCTCGCCAGTCTTATGACCATGCTTCCACATCCAGAAGGAGGCACGGTCGGCGCCGTCATCACCGTCAACCCGAGTCGAGAAGGGTCCTCGCCGTTTTCCCCACGCCTCAGACCGGAGATGAGAAACCTCTTGTTGAGGGCGTATCTGACCCGAGTTTAGAGGCAGAGGGCAAACCGGCAGGATCCCGGCACAACCCTGACTCCGCTCTCACCGTGCGCTCGTCGGGGAAGTACGACGAAACCCCCGCTTGATCAAGCTCACTTCTGCACGGGCTGTTCGAGCGTCGTCGGTGGTCTTCGACCGACTCCAACAATCCCACGACGACGGCTACGACAGCAACCCACTCCGTCACGAGCGCGTTGGAGGACCGCCCAGACACCCTTCTCCGCGCGATGACGAACATGGGGACTGTCACACCGGCCTCCGAGGGTTTGGCTTTCGCAAAAGTGCCCGGCCCCCGGAGGTACACCGTCGGCACACTCCGACGGCGGCTGCAGGAGGTACACCATCTGCACACTCCGACGACGGAGGTTCCTCGATGCTTACTCCGGCTACCACCAAATTAAGATGAAAGAGTCCGACCAGCTCGCGACTTCCTTCATCACACCTTTTGGCATGTACTGCTACTTGACAATGCCCTTCGGCCTCCGAAACGCTGGGGCAACGTATCAGCGGTGTATGCTCCATGTCTTCGGCGAACACATAGGCGACACGGTCGAAGCCTACGTCGATGACATCGTGGTCAAGTCCAAAAAAGCGGACAACCTCATCCGAGATCTCGAAATCGCGTTCGGGTGCCTTCGAGCCAAAAACATAAAACTCAATCCCGAGAAATGTGTTTTCGGAGTGCCTCGGGGCATGCTCCTCGGATACATCGTCTCCCAGCGCGGGATCGAGGCCAACCCTGAGAAGGTGGCGGCCATCACGCGAATGGGGCCAATTCAGGATCTCAAGGGCGTGCAGAGGGTCACGGGTTGTCTCGCGGCCCTCAGCCGCTTCATCTCACGCTTAGGGGAGAAGGCCATGCCTCTGTACCGTCTCTTGAAAAAATCCAAACGATTTACGTGGACCGCGGAGGCCGAGGGGGCCCTCGACGAACTCAAAGCCAAGCTGACGTCCACTCCGATCCTCGTCCCTCCTCGACCAGCGATGGCGATGGAACCGCCTGAGCCCCTCCTCCTCTATGTCGCCGCAACCACCCAGGTGGTCAGCGCGGCCGTAGTGGTGGAGAGGCAAGAGGAAGGACGCGCCTTGCCAGTCCAGCGACCGGTTTACTTCGTCAGCGAGGTGCTTTCGAAAACAAAAATCCGCTACCCACAGGTGCAGAAGCTGCTCTACGCCATCGTCCTTACGCGTCGCAAGCTCCAACATTACTTCCTCGGCCACCCGGTTACTGTGGTATCCTCGTTCCCCTTGGGGGAGATCATCCATAACCGGGAGGCAGCTGGAAGGATTGCCAAGTGGTCGGTCGAGCTGATGGGCGAGACCATCACCTACGCACCGCGGAAGGCCATCAAGTCTCAAGTGCTGGCGGATTTCGTCGCCGAGTGGACTGACACTCAGTTGCCACCAGTCCAAATTCAAGCCGAGCTGTGGACGATGTACTTCGATGGGTCGCTCATGAAGACAGGAGCAGGCGCGGGCTTGCTCTTCATTTCACCCCTCGAAGTCCACATGCGCTACGTCATTCGCATCCACTTTGCCGCTTCTAACAACATCGCCGAGTACGAGGCACTTGTCGCCGGATTACGAATCACCCTTGAACTCGGGGTCCGACGCCTTGACGTCCGAGGCGACTCGCAGTTAATCATCGACCAAGTGATGAAGGCCTCGAGCTGCTATGACGCCAAGATGGAAGCATACTGCAACGAAGTGCGCAAGTTGGAAGACAAATTCCACGGCCTCGAGCTTAGTCATATCGCTCGACGGTACAACGAAGCCGCGGATGAGCTCGCGAAAATCACGTCGACTCGAGGTACGGTCCCTCCGGACGTGTTCTCGAGGGACCTCTTCGAGCCCTCCGTCGATTTGGGCTCGAGGGCTTGCTCTACACCCTCGAAGCCCCACCCCATGACCTCGATTAGGGCCCCCTCGACCGGGGCCCAGGTTATGGAGATCCAGGAGACATCCCCTCCGTCGAACCCGCCACCGGATTGGCGAGCCCCTTTACTCAACTGCCTCATTCGGGGAGAACTTCCGGAGGACCGAACCGAAGCTCGACGGATCGCGCGACGGGCCAAGTCCTACGTCATCTACGGTGATGGCAAGGAACTCTACAGGCGAAGCCCTTCGGGCGTTCTTCAGCGCTGCATTACCATCGAGGAAGGCAGGAGGCTCCTCGAGGACATACACTCAGGAGCCTGCGGCCACCACGCAGCACCAAGGACCCTCGTAGGCAATGCTTTTCGACAGGGTTTCTACTGGCCGACCGCCGTTTTCGACGCCACGAACATCGTCCGCTCGTGCAAAGGGTGTCAATTCTACGCCAAGCAGACGCACCTCCCAGCTCACGCCCTACAAATGATCCCCATCACCTGGCCGTTTGCGGTCTGGGGGCTAGATCTTGTGGGGCCTCTCAAGAGGATGACCAAAGGGTACACGCACCTGCTCGTTGCCGTCGATAAGTTTACCAAATGGATCGAGGCCTGGCCCATCAGCAACATCCGCTCCGAACGGGCGGTCGAGTTTTTCACCGACATCATCCATCGCTTCGGGGTCCCGAACGTCATCATCACCGACAACGGCACGCAATTCACCGGCAAGAAGTTGTTGGATTTTTGCGATCGCCATCACATCCGTGTGAATTGGTCCGCGGTTGCACATCCTAGAACTAACGGCCAGGTCGAGCGCGCCAACGGCATGATTTTGCAGGGCCTCAAGCCAAGGATCCTCAAACGCCTCGGCAAGCACGGAAAAAAATGGGCCGTGGAGTTGCCGTCGGTCCTATGGAGCTTAAGGACAACACCTAGTCGAGCCACGGGGTTCACCCCATTCTTCTTGGTCTATGGGTCCGAGGTCGTCCTCCCCACTGACCTCGAGTATGGTTCCCCTCGACTAAAGGCGTACAACGAGCAAACCAATGAAGAAGCCCTCGCAAACGCCATCGACAAGGTCGAGGAGGCTCGAGACATGGCGCTGCTTCACTCCACGAGGTATCAGCAAAAACTTCGACGCTACCATGACAAGCACGTGCGCCCGAGGGACCTCCAAGTTGGAGACCTCGTCCTACGTCGACGGCAGAACAACAAAGGACGTCACAAGCTGACACCGCCATGGGAAGGTCCATTCGCCGTAGCTGAGGTGCTAAAGCCCGGGACGTACAAGCTCGCTAACGACAAAGGCAAAATCCTCACCAACGCGTGGAACATCGAACAGCTACGTCGTTTCTACCCTTAGGGCACCAGTGCCCTTGTACATTCTCGCATGTCTTGTACATTTCCGCATGACAAATATAAGGACTACTTTCGATTATAAGTTCAAACTCGTTATTGTACATGCAAGAGGTAGCCTCGACCCTGTCTCACCAAAGTCGAGCCTCCCTCGGGGGCTAACGGGGGGGAACCCCCTAAGTTCCTAAAAATACGAACGATTTTTTTGCACGCTCCCCTCTTTTTGCTTCCCAACTAAGTTGACAACGCCTCGGACTCCCTAGGGGTCGAGGGCTGTCGAGCCGGAGCTCTCCTACGCTTCCAGGCTACGGTACCTCCACTCGCTCCCCCCTTGAGGGATACGAGTTCACGTCAAACGCTCAGTCGGAAAGCAAAAGTAAGGCGAGCAAAACTCGAGCGCTTCTTCTTTCTCACACCTCGATACGCTTCGTGACTAAGAAAAATGCGCCTCGAACTCCCTTGGGGTCGAGGGCTGTCGAGCCGGAGCTCTCCTACGCCTCCGGGCTACGGTATCTCCACTCGCTCCCCCCTCGAGGGATACGAGCTTGCGTCTAAAACTTAGTCAAAAAAGCAAAGTGTAGGTGAGAAGAAAGCAGAAAAGGTTCGAAAGTAAAACGACAAATCGCATTACGATAGATGCATTCATGTTCAAAAAGGGCTTTCGAAGCCACATTGAATATAATTTACAAAAAATTAATTCGTTACATGGGCACCCTCGCCCAGTCTTGCCCTACAGGCTTGCCCCGTCGCCGCCCTCCTCGACATGGTACCCTCCATCCGCCGGGGGGAGGACTTCGTCCTCGAATAACTTCGCCAGCTCTCCCCCCGGCCTCTCGGCGTCATTGATGAGCCCTCGGCAGCGCTCCTCATTCTCGGCGTCGGTCTTCGAGATGTCAGGAACAAAGCCTTGGGCCACCATGTTCATATCAAAAACGAAGCCGGAGGAGACCACCGCAAGCGCCCGCTTCACGCCAGTGTGAAGCGCCTCCCGCACGCGATCGCGAAGGGTGGCGTCGAGGTAGTAGATCCGGTCCACGAGCGCAGCACCGGGGATGTCTTCTTTGGCACCCTCGACAGGCCCGACCTCCCAGAGGGCGTAGAGCCTGTCGAGGGCAACCCAGAGCCGACCAAGAAGCGCCCCCTCCGCCGCAAGGCTCTCCTGCAGCGCCTTGGCGGCGGTCTGGGTCGCAAGCAGCTCGGACTCGATGCCTGAAACACAAAGCAAGAATTTGATAAACCATACGGAAAAGAACAAAGATCAAAAACCCTTTGAGGAACTCACCAGCACAGCGAGTCTCGAGGGCGTTGCGATCCCCCAGCACGGCGTCGCGCTCCCCCCGAGCCTCGTCCCGCTCCCGCTGGGCCTCTTTGAAGGCTCGGGTCACCTCCGTCTTCTCGAAGCGGAGGGTCTCGAGGGCACCACCAGCTAGGATGATGGCTTGCTCCTTGTCCTGGAGGGTGGCCTTCATTGCCCCGAGCTGGATTTCCAGGCCGGCGGCACGGCTCTTCTCTTCCTGGACCAAGGCGGAGAGGGCATTGCGCGTGGCGGAGACTTCAGCGAAGCAGGCCTCGAGCGAACGGATGCGCGCCACGGAGCTCTGAGCCTCTGCCATGAGCAGCTCGACGCGCTCCTGGGCTCAGACGCTCTCGACCCTGGCCTTCTCCGATTCGGCCTTTGCCGCGTCAGCCTCCTCCCTGGCACGCTTCAGCTCCCCCTCGAGGCGGGCGGCTTCCCCTCGAGCGGCGTCGGAGTCCGCCTTTGCCCGAGCGGCCTCCTCTTTGGCCTTGGCGGCCTCCTCCCTCGTCTGCTTCAGCTCCTCCTCGAGCTCGGCCACCCTGCTCTGCGCAGAGCCGCCGGCCTCGAGTTGGCGAAGCACTCCCTCCCGGCTGTTGTGCGTTTCGTGGAGGAAGACTGACTTGGAGTAGGATCGCCTCCGCGCCTCCTGGGGACAAGAAGTCAAGGGTTAAGGCATCCCATATGAAAGAACTTAAAAACTACATATGGCCTAACGCAGCAACTCACTGCGAGGTTCCGGTCAAGGCCTTCGGCGAGTTCGGCGCCCAGTTTCAGCAAGTGTCGCAGCCACGCCCGGGACCGCTCGGCCTCCTCCCAGCACTCGACCTCCGCCGGGTCGTTCATCTCGATCCCCGGAGCGCTGGAATCACCGAGTTCCCGGAGCATGATACGCTCCTTGCCCCAATCCGGAAGGACCATCTTGACCTTGGCTCGTGCCAAGGACTCGATCTCCTCCACCACATCGCCCGGAACGCCGTAACCCACGGCCAATTCCCCTGGGATGTGGAACTCAGACGCGGCGCGGGCACCCCTCAGCCCGGGGTCGGACGTCGACCTCCTCAGCACGCCGACAGCCGCCGTCTCCTCTGGCTGCTTCGTCGACGGTTGCGGCGCCTGAGCCGGTGCTGCTTCCGGCGCCGTCGGGGGCAGCGGAGGGATGGAGGCTGTCGCTTCACCCAACGCCACAACTTGTAGCGCCGGTGGGACCTCCGTCGGCGCGTCTTCCGCCGGGCTCGGTACCAAGGCATCCTCCGGTTGCACCCCCGGCAGCCGCGGGACCGTCGACGCCTTTGACGCCGTTTCTTGTTCGGACAGCAACTCGTCCAAAGTAATCACGGACACCCATTGTTTGGGCAGTCCGGAAGTCGCCTCCGCCTCAGACGTCTCGGGCGGCTGCTGCGCCCGCTGATGCTGAGTCTGGTCCCCAGCTTTCTCCTCCTCCTGCTGCGGCCGTGGCAGCTCCGCTTCTTGCAGGGCCCCCTGCTCCTGCTCCCTCCGGGCCTCGAGCTCGCGCAGCCCCACCGGCCAGGGCCGCCGCTCTCCCGTCGAGGGGGGAAGGGTCGAGGCCTCCTCACCCTCGAGGCCCACGACGACAGCCTCCTCTCCCGGCTCATGGCCCTCGGGGGCTCCCGCCTCAGGTGCGGGGATCGAAGCCTCCGGGCCACCAGGAACTGAAGCCCCCGACGTTGGGGCGCCGCCTCCTGGTGCCGGGTCGAGCTCGAGAGCCGCGGGCGGTGACGTCAAGGCGGCGCTCCCTCCCTCATGCGTCCTCCCAGGCACGGAGTCGCCACCCGCCGCAGCCCCCAGGACGCTCGACCCTGCAGTAGGAGTGGAACCCGTCAGCCTACCGCGCGCCATAGCACCAAGGGCGGAGGACAACCACTTGGCTTCCCACGGGGCCAAGGGCCTCAACGACGCACCTGTAGCCGAGGCCTCCATCTTCGAGGCTGCATCCATCTTGAGCCACTTGGCCGGTGCGAGAGACGCCTCCTCGATCTGAAGCTTGGGCCTGAATGGAAAGCAGAAAGGCAAAAAGTTTATTAAAGCGTACAAAGGCGACGCAACGAAAAGAAAACGATTCGACGGCACTTACCCGAAGGGTATAGAGGCCTTTCGGGCACCCCTCGAACTGCCCGCAGATTTCGAGACCCCTCCCGAAGCCGAGCCCTTCGCAGGGCTGGGGCTGCTCGGGGCCGTCGGTGGGGTCGCCGCGCTTCCCTGCTTCGACGGGGCCTCCTGGGCACGCCTCTGCTCCGCGCGCGCCGATGACCAGGACCGGGTCTCCCGGATCGAAGTGGGTGGGCTCCCGCCTCGAGTACGACGCGAGGTGGGTGATCCCCCCCGAGGCGAGGCCTCGGCCCCCTTTTTCCACGTTGGCGCTCCGAGGCCGACGCCGCCGGCTGAGGGGCACGCTGCTCCGCCACCTCCTCCTGCACGAAGGGGCGGTCAGCATGGGAGGATTCCGGCAGGATGCGATCGAGGCGCCCCTCGACCCCCTCGACGTCATCACTGTCATCATCATCATCTTCATCTCCCTCGGACGAGGGAGACTCCTCCTCTGGGAGCCCGTCGCGCCTCTGCTCAGCGCGGCGCTTCGCGAGCCTTTCACGCTCCCGGAGCTTCTTGGCTTTCTTTTTCTCCTCCTCGTCCTTACTCCGCTTCTCTTGCTGGGCGGTGAAGCGTCTTACCTGACGATTGGGAGCGTCCTCCCTCAGTGGAGGCCTCGATCTCCGGTAGTTGATTCTCCCCTGCGCAAAGACATTTAGTCACAGGGACATAAGGAAGGGGAGGAGGGGGGAAAAGAACTCGAAGGGCACGAGCCGGGGCACTCACCAGGTCGAGGCAACCCTCCTCCGGCCGCATGGGGAGACGGTTGACGTCTTCCACCTTGAACGAGCCAGACACCATCCACTTTACCCGCGCGACGACTTCCGAGGCGGACGGCCTCTCGCCGGACATCCGGCACCTCCTGAGAAGCTCGGACGTCGTCGAGGGGAGCATCTCGTCCAACCACAACGGGCGCTCCATCAGAGGGAGCACCCGTCGACTGTGAAAGGCTGAGGCGACCATCCCCGCCGACAGGCCCGCTTCTCAAAGGGTCCTCATCACGACGACGAGGGGGTGAAGTCGACACTGAAGGTCTCCCGCGACACCGAACGGCCAATTGTATGGACGCTCGGCGATGAGCTTCCCGGTGTACGACGGGAGATAGCCGCCGTCGTTGCGAAGATAGAACCACTGCTCGTCCCATCGGGAGTGGTTAGTCGCCAACCCGGTGAGGATGTACTCGCGTGGCTCCTCCGACCTCCCGGTCTTCAACGCGAAGTTGAGGCATCCCGCCCTGACGATTCGCCTTACTCCGACTGACACCGGGGAGGCAAACCACTCCCCCTTGTAGAGGTGGAGCCATAGCTCCCAATGTGGCTCCATTCCGAGATAGCCCTCGCAGACGGCCGCGAAGATGGCGGCGTTGGAGATGGCGTTGGGGGAGAAATGGTGGAGCTCGACGCCATAGTAGTTCGTCAGCCCCCGCATGAACTCGCTTGGGGGAACGCCGAACCCGTGCCGATGGAACTTGAGGAAGCTCACCACATACCCCTCCGACGGATTTGGCTCTTCGTGGTCCCTGGGCGGCGCAATCCACTCCGGCCGATTTGAATCCGTGACGGGGCGGAGAAGTCCTTCTCTCACCAGCTCGGTCAGCCTCTGTCGCGTCACGGTCGACGGGCGCCAGGGCTCGGCAGGCTGGAGGACTGGGGCCATGGTGGCGGCGGTGGCGGCACAGATCTGCTCGGTGGGCGCGGCGGCGGCAACAACGGCGCGAATCTCCTCGGCAGACGGTCGACCAGGAAGGTTCCCAATCGCGACTTCTCACTCTAAGTTTTTATCCTCACGCGCGCAGGAAAGCGGGAGCTCGGCAGAATGGCAAAGGTGGGAGCGAACGCCTGCCCCCTCCGTTTTTATACTCGGGAAGAGCAACGGGCGGAGCCCGGCGGCAGGGAAAAGGTAACTTCCCGCAATTAATGCGTTCACCTGACCGTTCCCCCCCTCGCCCCTCGACCGGACGCACGCGTCACACCTCTGACAGAGAGCTATTGCTCAGGCCCACCACGATCGCTCTGGTAAGCCCTTCTCCTCAAAAGGCGTGCCCAACGGTAAGAAAAAAGGACCGTTACTCGCTAACGGAGTTTTCTACGTAAGGTAAAACGCACCTCAAAGTCTCGAGGGAGCGAAGGCCGGTCCTCGAGTGAGGGCTTAACGAC
>CM041631.1:32842185-32859141 GCA_023333625.1 Bothriochloa decipiens
CGAGGGAGCGAAGGCCGGTCCTCGAGTGAGGGCTTAACGACCGCCCTTGAGCACCACAAAAGAGCGTGCTCTGACCCCGCCCCAAAGTCTCGAGGGAGCGAAGGCCGGTCCTCGTGTGAGGGCTTAACGACCTCCCTTGAGCACCGTAAAAGAGCGGGCTCTGACCCCGCCTCGAAGTCTCGAGGGAGCGAAGGCCGGTCCTCGAGTGAGGGCTTAACGACCGCCCTTGAGCACCGAAAGAGAATGATTACTCGTCGACAGAGATTTCCACGAGAGGAGAAAACGAGCTCTGACCCTATCTCAAAGTCTCGAGGGAGCGAAGGCCGGTCCTCGAGTGAGGGCTTAACGGCCACCCTTGAGCACCAAAATCGGGCTCCGGCCCTAAGTCTCGAAGGAGCGAAGGCTGACCCCACGAACAAGGTTCGACAGCCGCCCTCGAGCACCCGAGTCAGGGGTGACCAAGGGGGAGCCAAAATGAGGCCCTGCTCGAGAACGAACTCTCGAGACCCCTTTGGACGCATCCAAGGTGAAACGCTACGGACTTTATGGAATCCCCCCGAAGGGAGGCATCGAGCCACCGCGACCTATCGAATGGAATCGGAATCCGTAGGACCATTGCGTTTCGCTTTAATGAGACCGCCTCCGGACCTCCTGCCGACCTCTATCGAACGAGGAACGGGCTCTCGCTTGGATTTTCCCGTTACCAGCTCACTGAGAACTTCGCGGCTCGCCCTATCGGGGGTAGTCCGATGCTTCTCGCCTCACACCCGATCGAAAGGACTCGTGAGAGGAATGCCGAGGCCAGCAACGCCCCAGCCGCACGAGGCTCGGGGGCTCGCCTGTGTCCGGCGCCCCTCGACGAAAGAGGGTCGAAAAATCCCCCGGGGGCTCCTCTCGGTAAAACGCTACGACTCCAGTTCAGGCCTATACCCGACTGGACGAGCACCCTTAACTAAATATAAAATAAAGCCCTCACAGGAGTCTTTCGACTCCTACGAGGCCTCGGGGGCTACCCCCGCGGGGGTCGCTCGCGCGCCCCCCGCGAAAAAATCCGAATCACGTCTCATTCCTAAATTCCTGACCCCCTCCCTGAGTGACATCACTCGCGCAGGGGCTCGGGGGCTACTATCGATACCCTGGAAACAGGTATCCCAGACCCCTTGCTTAACAAACTAAAGCCCCGCAAAATCAGCATCTTGACCCCTCTGATAAACTCCCGCGCTAACGTATTAAGGCCCATAGGCTGAGACGTATCGGACTGGCCTGCGGACGAACAACGACGCCCCAGAGCCAAAGCCTGCTCGGGAGGCAACCGAACGGACTAGCACTGTATCACCGAGAGGTTACCGAACGGACCAGTACTGTTCACCGAGAGGATACCGAACGGACAAGTACTGTATACGCGAGGGTACGATTCGAGCGACCCCTCGAGGACGGAACTTCATCCTCCGAACGAGCCTGCCCTCGAGGACGTAACTTCGCCCAGCGAACGAGCCTCCCCTCGAGGACGGAACTTCGCCTGGGCGAATGGGCGGCCCTCGAGGACAGTGCACCCCTCGGCCACCAACTCCCCCGTACGGATCCAAGCGCATTTAATGCGATCTATCTACCCCGCCTAACCGCATGGCCACAGTCACGGTAACAGTCACAGGCGTGGCGGTCAAATCTACTTTTACCGCCCATACCCCGGAATCCTGCAAGTCATATTACGCTGTTGCGCCATACCGAGCGCTGTGCCACGACCTGCACCGCCTCGAGACGTATAAACTAACATGTTTTCCGTGTTTTTCGGGATTCGATCTTATCCAGCGAAGCTCAACCTCCTCGGTACGACCCCCTCGGCTCCGGCCAGGACCCTCGACCGTCGCCCCTCGACTTCACCGAGCGTACCCTCGAGCTAAACTTCAACAACTCCTGATGCGACGGCTGCAGGGCCTCCCATACCGACGTACATCACTACAGCGGCACCGACATGATCGGCCTCAACGTCGTACGTCATCAGCGTCATGCGGACTCGAAATACATGTACACCTGTGCCCCTCCTTCGTCTATAAAAGGAGGCGCCAGGGCGTTAGAAAAAGGGATCGAACTCAAATCGAGAGAATCTAGAGCATAGAAACGTTAAGGCCCTAGATCACAGAGCAACACCGTGAGCCTGTGCAAGGTCGAGAGCAAGGCGTCCGGACGCCCCAACTCCACCTTTCACTCCTCACACCAGCTTGTATTTTCCCCTGTACTAGCACTTCGGTGCAAGATAACACGAATCATCCTCCCCCCGCTGGACGTAGGGCCTTCTTTGCCCGAACCAGGATAAATCACTGTGTCATTCTTGCATCACCCACCGGATTAGGGAGCACGCGGATACGATATTACTCGTTGGTGTTAACCCCTCGAGGGCCAGAACACCGACAGAGACCTTATCATTAATATATAATTTCATGTTGGTTGTAGTGTATGAAAATAAATCATAGAATTGAAGATTGAAAAAACAAAATCAGCATGATATATATGATTCATACTTACTTCCACTTCTTGAAGCATAGGACCCACAAGGCTCCTCAAATTTGAAGGTTTTAGTGCATCAACATAGAAGCGAGTTTGCTCATTTCTGTGGCGATATCCATGCCGTAGAGAACCTCTTTACCAAACATGGGCGCTGCAAACTTGAGAACATCACCAAGACTAATATCTGACTCTGACCATTGATAAAAGTGGCCTAAGACCTCAGGCCCAATCAAGAATGTTACTTTCAACCCAAAGAAGTTTATCGTGAACACGCTCCCGAACCGTGTATATTGATCATGGATCATAGCTGGCATACCCTTTGTAAGAAATGTACGTAAAATCCCTATTAAAGAACCACTGCTCCGCACAGGTGGAGGTGGCCTATTACATGTAGGATTGACAGCAGTTCTATGTCTTCCTGTCATGATGATTACAGATATGATGCAAAGAAGTGCTATGGAAAACCACAAAGCACTATTTGTCTGATCCATTATGCTATAGTCACGACGATGATTGGAAAATCACAAAAGCCCTCAGCTTATCAATAGTTGTAGGAGTGTTGCAAAACCACAATGATTGGAAGCATACGTCAAACCCTTAAAAACTTGTGATTTTACACGTCCAAACAGAAACAATGCCCAAATGGAACCACTAGAACATGAAGATATTGGTGTGTATAATACAAAAGATTGCATGCATATATACACTACGAGTCTCAGGACACATTTATTGCAGTGAACAAGAGATAAAAGGTTTGTTATAACAATGGAATTACATAAACAAGTACCCTTACGGTGAGATCAGAGTTGAAATATTGTTGGACCCTAATGATACCAGTTAAGATCAGCGGAAAATAAATCGCATATATTCAAATCAAATGTGGGTTTTCTTTTTTTTTTTTGAGGAAAATCAAATGTGGTTTTTCTGAACCAAATAAATATAGCGTTAACCTCTGTTTTTTTCTCCAGCAGTCGATCCAATTGCCACAACAGTTCAGATCATCCATAATAAATTCAAATGCTTATAATTAACAAAACCATGCCACTGGACCAAACATTCATATGTTGAAAGGATGGGTTTTCTTTAAATGTATTTTCAGAAACAGAAAGAACTCATACTTTTCCTAAACGTAAGGATGATAGAACTCATACCTTGGGTTAGTTCAGAAAGAAACTCCTCTCAACTAGAATACCTAGCTTTAAATGTAGTGCTAGTTGCCGTTGCCACATACATAAGGCTGTGGGATCAGTTATATATAGCCGCCGCCGTAGAGAGGACGATGGTAGTAGTCTAATATACTATCAGGAGGTGATGTGGATTAATATTGGATTACCTGGCTGTCAACATTGCCGCCGGCCGATCAGTTTTAACCCCCGGAGACAACAATATACGCTTAAATGTCTGCGCTGGCATCTTGGCTCCAAAGATACCATTTAGACGAATATCTACTAGACATCATCTGGAATTAGTTGATTGAAACTGTAGGTAGCATCCAGTTCAGCAATGAAGAGTATTCGTGTATACTTTTGGTATGGAAATTTAAATATACTATCCCAATATCAGAGGGGTATATGCTGGCAAAACATGATTGAAATAAGTTGGATAATCTCTATATCTATATTTATATCTAATATTAAAAGGCCTCCATCTCTCGGTGTCTCTCGGTCTGGCACGCTCTTCCCCATCCGTTTGTCCCTGCACTCCTCTAAGCATAAGAGTACTGGCCGGTTTTACTAGTACTGCAGTAATATAAGATGATGAATTAGAGATAATACACTACAAGGATCAGAAATTACCTTGAGTACCAAAAACTGTCAAGAAAAATACCTAAACCATCAAGAAAAATATTACTGTCCACCTACTTTTAAGCATAATCCGCTAAGGATAGAGAGGATAAAGCAGTTTCTCGGCCCTCAAAGTTGATTTCCTTGGAGGCTAGACGCCAAGATAACTGCAACCGCACTTAATTGGCCAATATGTAAGGAAATGTTTTCGTTGGTGGTTCATATATAAACCTCCAAGGTATATATGAGTATATATAGATATATATATATTTCTTGACGGTTCAGTATTGGCCTTTTTTTAAAAAAGGAGTTTCCTCCGCTTATAATGAAAGCCCAAACGGCAAACGAGTACATAAAGCCGGAGAGTGCCAGCTCATACAGTACCAAATGTATGACAGGATAACGGAAAGCATGATACAAGACCACTAAATCTTGACCACGTCTGATGGCACCACACTTGATGTCTTGAAGTTAGCCAGTCGATCACCATCTCGTTAATCCTGCCCAGACGCTCCCTGTCCTTCTCCTTGAGTGCACTCCCCCATTTCTGCATGTATGAAAGTGCATGATAGATAACATCAGTTGGCGCTTCAGGTACGCTCTTGATGATGGACATCTTGTTTCGTGAGTTCCAGACTACCCACGTTATCCCTACAAATAAGAACATGATCAACTTCATTGGCAAATGCACTCCTCCCCTGAGCCATGACTGCATAAAAGCATCAGTCGAGGTTGGATATGAGTCTAAATGAAACACCTCCCTAATGAAACACCAGACAAAAGTTGCTAAGTGGCAGCCAAAGAAAATACGGTCATTAGACTCAATCTCCCCACACAAACAGCAATGTTCATCTCCTTTCCATTCTTTCTTTACCAGGTTTTGGGTTGTTTGTAGTTTGTTGTTAAAAAATTGCCACAGGAACACTTTGATTTTCAATGGATTTTTGCATTTCCACACAATACCCACCACTCTACTGTTAAAGCCCCTGTTGGTGATGAAATTGTATAGGGACTTGGTAGAGAACACCTTCTTACTACCTAGCTCCCGCACTACAGCATCTGCCTTGTTATCAGTCAGGGTGATGTCCTGGAGCTCCTCCAGGAGACCAAGCCATCTATCATACTCCTATGTGGACAAGGTTCTTTTAAACTCCACATACCATGTGTTATCCTCCCAACAATCCCTAACAAAGCATTTGGGATTTCTGACTAATTTAAACAGATCATCATAGAAGATTTTTAGGGGCACACTCTTAAGCCAGCAATCCTCCCAAAATCTACAATGATAGCCATCATTAACCTTAAAGCTTGATCCCCAATCAAATAGGTGTTCGACACTATGCAGTCCCTTCCAAAATTGTGAACCCCCAGCACTGTCTATGTCAAAGAAACCATGTACTCCTAGGTATTTGGCTTGTATTATCTTGAACCACAGTTCATCGGGCTCTTGAAAAATTCTCCAAATCCACTTGGTTATTAGACATTCATTCATTGTTTTGGTATTGATGATCCCCAAGCCTCCCTGGATCTTAGGTCTGCTAACCATCTCCCATTTAGCCATATGGTATTTGAACTTCTCTTCTGCTCCTTGCCAAAAAAACTTAGCTCTGATGGAATCCATCTCCTGATGATTGCCATCTTTCAACATATAGAATCCCATACAGTACAAAGGCAAGCTACTAAGACAAGAGTTAGTAAGGATATGTCTCCCACCAGAAGAAAGCACTTTTCCTTTCCAAGGTTCAATCCTTTTCCTTAGTTTTTATGCCAGTGGCCTAAAGATCACCATATTCAGGTGTTTGTAGCTAACAGGGATGCCAAGGTATTTCAAGGGAAAGGATCCCAGAACACAATTCAACATGTTGGCCATTTTCTCCTTTTCCTCTTGGGGAACTCCAAAGACAAACACCTCACTTTTGTGGTAATTGATTTTCAGACCCAATAGCCACTCAAAGCAATATAGAATCAGCTTGAGATTTCTGATATAATCCTCATTGGGTTCAATCATTACAATTGTATCATCTACATATTGGATATGGGACACCCCCTCCTAGATCAGCTCATGCAACACTCCTTTGATATGACCTTTCTCCACACTCCTTTGCAACATGACTCCCAATGCATCTGCCACAAGATTGAATAGCAAGGGGGAGAGAGAATCCCCTTGCATCAACCCTCTATATGTCCTAAAAAGGCGCTTCTCTCACCATTAACATTGACACATACCCTTCCACCTCTTACAGTCTTCATAACCTAGGTTATCCATTGTTGAGGGAGGTTCCTTCCCTTCATAACTTCCTCCAAAAACTCCCATCTGACCCTGTTGTAGGCTTTCTCAAAATTAATTTTTAGGATCAAGCCTTTTTTTGACCTATGTAGATCATGTAAAACCTCATGAAGAACCACTACTCCATCCAGGATGTATCTCCCTTTTACAAAACCCGTTTGATTCCTCGCAATTCTTGTCACACCCTGATTTCAAAGGAATGAAACCAAGGCAAAAGCTCATGTGCGCCAGGAAAAATTTACACACATGAACGACAAATTACATGGTTCAAAAGCACAGTGTTCGAATAAAACATAATATAACGATTACATCGTACCATTATTACATAACTGTCACAAGAGTAAAGCAGAATATAAATCACATCGTCCAAAGCGAATAACAACTAAACAACGTAGACGTAGCGACTCCACCTCGCCACAGGAAGGTCGACGACAGCATCACGACGCCTAGTATCCCGGATAGTTCTCAGGAAAGTCTCCACATCCTTTGGTTGGGAAATAGCAAGGGTGAGTTCCATGTCGAAACTCAGCAAGTACAGACGAAAAGTAATGACATGCAACGCTAGTACAAGATAAAGCTAAAAGGTAGACTGCGGTAGCATTTTAAAGTTAAACAATTAAGATTTTACTTATTGCAACCTATTCTCTAATCAACTTGGTTGAAACACCCAACCCTTTATTAAGGTTCAAGTAATAATAAAGTGTCATTTATCATCATAGATATAAACATAAATCATTAACACATTAAACATGAGATAGCCATCTCAAAGGAACACAGGATAGCCATCCCGATAAAACCCGAGGTAGCAACCTCAGCAACATCACCACAATTTCACAGCTTAAACCATTTGGCTAATCATGCGAGGATCCGGGCCGCTCGTGACTGTGAGCACGGACGATATATCGATTTTTAACTCTGCGCAGAGGTGTACACTTTTACTCCAGATTGTGATTACTCTTTATGCCCGAGGTTGCAAGTCTCTTAGCCCATTACCAAGATAGGCTGGCAGAGGTCACAACAAGGTCCTTCACAGGGTCATAGGCAGTAATAACTTGCCAGGCTTGAGTCCAAGCGTATGGGCGACTTCCCCGTGAGGCCGCCCCCATCACGGATCTCTAGCCCCTCCCATACTAAATACTTGTAAACAAGCCCCAGCAACCATAGCTATGGCCACCCGTCGGTAAGCTGTCTATCCTACCCATGATGGTCCTACTAATCGACCAAGCCAGAGCCCATTAGCCTAGAGTTGTACGGAAGTCCCAGGTTGCCGCTCCACAAAAGGACCACAAGGGGGAGGAGATACAGATGACCCCGTCGCTACGAGCCCACTGACATCTGTTCCCCCTTCTTTCACCGCCAACCAACGATGCGGACATGCATCAACTTCTCCAACGGCCGAAGCCAAGAGCCCACGGCTCCAACATGTTTTAAGAAGCAAGTTTTATCTTCATTAAGCGGTGAAAGGTGAGATAGAGCACTAGCAACCTAGAACCTAACAACTAATACCCCCATAGGATAACTTTGGGTAAAGTGGCTAGTAAGTCCTATGGTTTGCCGATTTAGGACACATGCAGTGAATTTACTTAAACATGAATAGGCGCAATATGTTCAAAAGAATGCCTGCACTTGCCTTGGTTAACGTCCTGCCGCAAGTAGTCCTCCGGGTCCTGCTGATCCTCGTTCACCCACGACTCGTTCTCTAGACGCCACAATCATCACGCACGAGCAATACATGCAAACAAACATATTTTAATTAGAGTAGTACACCAAAACATATCAACAGTAGCAAAAAATAGCATAAAAACATTCTACTCGTCGATATGATTCCAAAAAGTATAAGTTTGCTACAATCGGAGTTAAAACGTGAAAGTTGTGGCTAAAACAAGTGTAGGGGCTATTCTGCAGAAAACAGGACTAAAATCTAATTATTTTTGTCCTACAAAGGACTAGTTCATAAATGAAGAAAACCGCAGGGGATTTTCTACAAAGCTGGCAAGACTGTCGGTGGCCTGACCGTGTTGACGCGGTCAGCGCACACGTGGCGCTGACGTGGCGGCTGCGTGGCGTCCACGGGGCTGCCACGTCGGCAGGTGCGGACCCCGGTTGACCTCATGGTTGACCGGGAGTCAACACCCGATCTGAGCCGCCGGGCTCAGATCCGAGGGATGGCGAAGGTCCGGCGGGACGGGGTCGCCGAAGCGGCGTCGGCCGACGGCGGAGGCTCGCCGGCGTTGGCCGGAAACGCGCTACGGCGCTCGGCTATCTAGGAAAAGAGTACGGAAAGGCTTGGCGTGACGTCGCGGACTCGATTCCGGGGTCGATGGCAGCGGGGGATGGCCGGAGGCGGTGATCTACGCAGAGGCGCCATGACTGGCGGCGGAGATCTCGGCGGGGCGATGCTGCGGGCGTGGGTTTGCTATGTGGGGTGCACTGGGGTGACTGGCTCGGCTTCGCGGAGCCGACCGTGGAGTCAAAGACGGTCGTCGGCGGCCGGAGGCGGTGGATCGAGCGGGCGGCGCCATGGCCGTCGGTCGGTGCTCGGTGGGGAAGACGATGCGGGCCACGAAGGACCAAACCAAGGGCGCTAGCGGCTGGCTCACCTCCCTGTGCGGCGTTTGGCGGTGTTCTTGATGGCGGAGACGAAGCGGCGGAGAGATCGATGGAGCTCGGGCGGCGGCAATGGCGGGGGCCGAGCAGATTAGGGTTTCGGGTGAGGCGACAGCGCGGGTGGCGGCTAGGGTTCCGAGAGGCAGCGCGGAGGGGCGGCTAGGGTTCCGAGAGGCGGCTTTAAAGCGGGCCAGGGATCCTTGGGCCGCGTGCTCGCACGGCACACGAACCCCCGCTCGGTGTCCGTCCACGCGAGGGAGATGACACTGTGCGGGTGGGCCCCACCTGTCAGCGACGGTGGGCGGTGACGCGTTGCTGGCGCAAGCGCCTAGCGTCAGCGCTGATGCACGCGGGCGACACGCGGACGCGGCGGCTCGGCCTGGTGGGCCGCTCGGCCCATCAAGCGGCACGCGCGCTGCGGCGCGGCTGGGCCGGCCTATGCGGGCGCGCGGCCTGCTGGCGCGCGAGCGCTGGGCTGCGCGGCGGCTGGCCCGGCTGAGCGGCCGGGTGACCTGCTGGCCTGCCTAGCCGGCCGTGGCCGGCCGTGGCCTGCGTCTGCAACTGCTGGTTTGGCCATGGCTGGCCATAGTTGGCTGTGGCTGGCCAAGCTTGGCCAGGAGAGGCTAGGGTTGGCCAAGAACTACTAGGGTCTGGCCTAGGCTAGTTAGGCTAGGTTTTGTCAGTCTAGGGTTAGTGAGGACAAGTTAGAGCATATAGGTAACTAGAGAGCAAAGCAAGAATTGAACAACTAGCTCAAACAAGTCAACCAAAGACTGTGCAGCGGCATGAATGCACAAAGCATGGTTTCTAACGTGCTACACCTTTTAAAGTTATTCATAAAACTTTATAGTTGGCCTATAAATGTAAAGCATCCATGCAAGTATAAACTCAAATTCATTTAAAATTTAAAGTTTCAAAAACCAGGGTGTTATAATTCTTTTCTGTGCCACTGGAACCATCCTGTTTGTTAGTGCTTTGGCAAAGCACTTGAAGTCAACATTCAGAAGACATATTGGTCTATACTGCTTAATGGTCCTAGCCTTAGTGACCTTTGGGATTAGAGTGATGACCCCATAATTGAGTCTCTTTATGTCCAGCTTGCCCTCCCAAAAGTCCTGAAACATCTCCCCCAACACTCCTTTAATTTGATCCTAGTAGTTTTTGAAAAAAGAGGCCCCAAAGCCATTTGGACCAGGTGTAGAGTTTTCTTTCGGCTCCATTACAGTCCTCCTAATTTTATCTGAGGAGAAAGGCACAATAAGTGAATGTCTGTCCTCATCTAGACACATTTCATTGGGCCAGAAGCCATCCCCTAGATGCAAGTTGCAGGAATCACTGCTCCCAAAAAGATGTTTATAGTACTCAACAATATGGTCTGTGATATCCTGCTGCCCCCTAATCTCTGTCGATGAAATACCATCGGCGGTCCATCGAGGGGTAGACCTAAGTTGGTAGATTGATCGGTAGAAGCGCATATGATCGGAACCAAATGGTTATAAAGACACAAGACACAAGATTTATACAGGTTCAGACCACTAGCGTGGCGTAAAATCCTACGTCCTGTGCTCTGTAAATTGTATTGATTGGGTATGAGATCGTGGTGATCTGGCTTGTCCTCTAGGGGACCTCTACCCCTTCTTATATACTCCGAAGGGACAGAGTTACAAGCAAAGTAGCCTATTTGGTACTATTACAATACCATGCGATGCACGTCGCGTGCCGCACGTCTTCATCTTGGGTTGGGCCGTTTTCGATGGTGCAGCCCATGTATAGCTGCGAGGGTATATGAGGGTCATATCCCCACAATCTCCCTCCCATCAGATTCCAACATAGAAATGACATTCTTCCTTTGTCCGCCCTTTATGAACTGATGGGAAAAAGTTCAGTAATGGTACAAATTTTGATTATAAAACATATTAAAACAGATAATACAAGTTGTATGCTCTGTTGTAGGGCAAAGCATATATTTGGTAGTAAAGCTAATTTGACATTGATGTAGTTTTTTTATAAAGTTGGCCAAAATTAGATAAGTTTGAACAAAACTAGAGCAAAGTGAATAATAAATTGGCGACTAACGTTTCAATATGTTTAGGAAATAAACAAATATGTTTGACATGATGGCCGTGACCGTTGTATCAAACCAGGGAGAAAACTATGTCAGGTACTGTAACTCTCATCTCTCTTCTGCTATTATTAGGAATTAGGAAATTATATACTCCGACAAGAATCAATATAGTTGTCAGTTGTCAGTCGTCAGTGGCCATGTTGTACAGATTGCATCTGCCATCAGTCCATCAGGGATCTCCCGTGTTATTCGTGTGGAGATGGAGATCAAACATGATTTGTTTGGAGTATATACCAAGTCTGCCAACTTAATATATACTAATACCTCTCCTTCCGTGGATCATGTATAGTGCACGTTTTCTGAGGCTTGATAAATGCTGATTCTATCTAATTGGACCGAAACCTCAGTTACTCCTTTCGTGAGGGTTGGCACAGGGTGTTTCATATGATATGATTAATGCTCTTATGTATTTCTTCCTTTTGGTATTTCCACACATTAACTCATTAATTGGTTGTTATCCGAAAAATGTTTTTCTAATTCTTGTAGAACTCTTATCACTACAAACTTGGGTTGACAACTGGGTGACACTTTGAGTATTTCACATCCACATTGCAAGCTGACGTTGGGTTCCAACTTCTTCCAATTCGTGATATTCTATCAAGTTGGCAATTAACTATATCTGATTTATCTCATTTGTTTTGGGGATCTCATCGATAACAATTTTGGTACAACCATACCAGAGCATAAATTGTATGTCTGCTTGAGCATCCCATTGCTCTTTGTACGCACCTTCATCATGGCTATTTCAAAATAAACCCTTTCTATATGAATCAAAGTTTCCGTTCAGCTAACAGCTAAGTGTTAGCCTCCCATGTACATTGTCATCACTCACATTTTTGACAGACATGAAAGGATATTACTACCATTACAAACTCAAAGGAATTTAGAAAATTGTAAAAATTCTATCTATGATCGTTTTTGAAAAACAAAATTTGCTAGCGGATACTGAAACTGAGATCGCTTTGGCAGTGGACAATGAGAAAAGATCGATTTGCTGGCGGACACTCTAGTTTGTGCCAAATAATTTGCTGGAGAACACCTAATGCATTAAATATTCATTTCTGGCTGGGGGGTTTGAGAGAACGGCTGTGAAATGACATTTTTGCCCCTATCTCTTTCTTTTTCCTCTCTCTCTGGAACAGCACCGGTTTTTCCTATGGGGTGTTTTGATATTGCAAAGGAAAATATGTTACCAAATTAGTTCAATGATTGTCAAATACTGGTGGAATAACCAGGACAAAGATAACAGCATGCATTGGGTGAGTTGGGAGGAGGTTAGTAATGTCGAAGAAGGAGGGGGGGGATTCCGGGACCTACATTCTTTTTAACATGGCTATTGCTTGCTAGACAAGGATGAGGCTGTTCCAGAACCAAGTCTATCTGTGCAAGAATCCTGAAGGCGAAGTATTTTGCAAACACTGATTTTCTTAGTGCCAAAATCAAAACTGGATGTTCATATACATGGTGCAGTATTATGAAAGGGTTGAAAGTACTCAAAGAAGGGGTAATCTGGAGAACTAATTGGCAAGGGACATACGCCAGACATCTAGAAGGACCCCGGCCTGGCTCCCAAGGGGGGTGACAAGGAGACCATTACTCCTCGAGGAAGAAACCTACTCCAGAAATTGGCAGAGTTGCTAGACTCGTTAATGAAGAATGGGACGACCAGTTGTTGTCCCAAACATTTTGGGAGGACATTATGCAGTGGGTTGGCACTTCGACAGCAAAGGAGATTTTTCTGTCCGATCTCACAAAATTCACCGAGCAGCCAAGCCTATCAAGAAAACGAGAGCAAGACCGGGTGCGGCCGGAGGAAGTGGTGGGCCTGATGTCCTTTGGAAGCAGCCGTGGAATTTAGAATGTCCGTCCAAAGTTAAGCACTTTCTCTGGCGTCTCAGCCATAACATGCTTGACAAGTGAAGCAGGGCATGCAGCTAGACACGGCATGTTGTATGTGCGAAGATTGGACGAGGATGGAGGCCATCTTATTCCTGAAGTGCAAAGAAGTTAGAGCAGTCTGGACTCTGGAGGGAGCTGAACCTGGAAGAGGTGAGACAGGAGATAGCAGAGACGATTTCAGCAAAGAATTGAATATGATGGTGAGGATCTTGAAACTCGACCAAAGACAGCAGCTTATGACCGTGATGCTTCTATATCTCTGGTGGGATGAGAGGAACATATGGAGAAAAGAAAGGAGGTGGAGAACGGCAGAAGTAGCAGCATATCTAACAGCCTATCTGACTGACAGGTTTCTCTGAAAGATGGGCCTTCCCTGTTGTCAGATAACCGTCAGTCACAACACAGTTAAGTGCAGATATGGCAGAAGCCCTAAAGCAACTTGGATACTATGACCGAGATACTGGGCAGCTACTAGCTGGGGATTCATCATACGAGACGAACAAGGGATGTTGATTGAAGCTAGAGTGGGTGGAGTAACTTTTCTGCAGAATGCATTCCATGTCGAGTTACTCGGGTGTGTTGCAGGACTTAAGGAAGCGGTAAAGCTGGGCATGAACCGGGTGTGCTTGGAGATTAATGCAGCAGCAGTGAATACAGTGACTGAGAGCGAGTATTATAGGCTTGCTGCCCAGGGGGAATCATTACTGAACTCAAACAATTGTGTTCGGAGTTTAGCTCTTGGTTTGTGTGTGCCTGTCCATATTCTAGTAACAAAACAACTGATGCTTTAGGTGAATCAAATGAGTAAAAAAGTCTGCTTCTCTAAAAAAACACCTTTCAATACACGTGCATTTGACAAAGGAAGGCATACATATTCATAAATTGTACACAAGTAGTGCTTATTGGATTACCACCTATATTCTAGCTAGGCAGCCAGTCTCTTATACCTTACCATTATTTTCCCTTCAGGTTCTAATGCTAACTTGCTCCGGTCAGTCTTCGGGTAGGGCGACACCAATTTGAGGTCAAATTTTCTTAGCAAATGACTCCATATTATCTTAATTTGCATATACGCATAAGCTTCTCCAACGCAAGCATGCCTTCCAGCACTAAAAGCCGTGTAAGAGTACTTGCCTCCAACTTTATCCTCTCTTCCAGCACCAAATTGGTCAGGGTCATATACATCAGGGTCCTTGTAAATGCGAGGTATATTGCTATTGAACTGTATGGGGCTCGCTATGATATGCCCTCTTGGGATCTCATACTCATCACCTTCTTTAGTTTGCACTATGAAGTTCTTGTGTACCTTACGAAAACTTGCTGCTGTTGGAGGATGCATTCGTAGTGCTTCCTTGATGCAGCGTTGTAGGGTCTCCATCTCCATCAATGTATTGTAGTTTATATGGTCCCCATATTTTTGAATAATTTGCTTTTGCTCATCACGAATAGCCCTCATGAACCTTTCATGGCTGAGTAGGCACACTCCAGTCCATGTACTAGCAGCAAAGCTCGTGTGCGTTGCGGCAAAAATCAAGTTTAGGATCAGCCGGATTACCTTTGTTTCAGTAGTGGATCGATTATCTCTGTACTTGGAATCAATCAAGTTTTGTAGCATGTCCCGTTCAACTTGATTTGACCTCTTGCGTGATCTCACTATCTTGATGAGTATTTCTGAGAGCTTGGCACGTGCTCTGTCACGTCGATAGTTTGCTAGAGTTGGAGCATATGGGAATAAAATGCTAGTGAGACACAAGGCATTATCGGAGAGTTGATGAAATAGAGTATAGAACTCTTTGAGCATCTTCTCTCTAACCTCCCTTCCGATTAGGCATCTGCTTGAGATTAACATGAGCAATTGTGCGAGTTCACTTTTTAGATCAATAGTGCCTTGTTGCTCCCATTTTGAAAAGTAATCTTATTCACAATTATCAAAATCTAAGTTAGACTTTTATGCACATAGTACAAAATATGTACTTCCAAAGTTTAATGCTTTTAGTAACTCTCAACAATCAACAACATTTCAATATATGCGCCTACTTAAAATTAAACATTTGATCTCCACCATCCGGCTATATCTACACTTCAATTTGAACCTAGTATGTATTATGGCACTCATGTGTTCTTCATTAGATATTGATTAGCATCCAACTAAGAGAACGAGGTGGCAATCAGTTCTTCCACCTTTGACATATTGATGCCTCTTGATTGCTCTCAGTACAAACTAATGGCAACCCAGACCCCAGTCCATACAGCTTGTACATTCTCAGATCCAACTTCTAGTAGCTTTAAAAATATGGACTCTTTAGTAAAAAAAAATACCGTCTAAAAAACATAGAACGAGTTACTGATAACAAAACCAAATTCCTTCAGAGACACCAAGGGTATTTAGTTAACAATAAGTTTCTTTCACCCTCAAATGAAACCAAACATCTTACACCTTAAACTTTTGGAACTAGCTACCTAGATAAAATGACACCTAACCATGCTCAGTGATGGTTTTCCATGCTGATAGATATATAGTTATATGATGATATGGAGAAATTAACCATTTTGGTGTGAAAAAATAGAAAGGTGATCTACATTATGCATAAAGGCCACCTCAATTCATAAGTGACAAAACCAAACTAATCACAACACACACGTACGCACATACAAACCACACACATATGCATGTGCATGCCCACACAAAAATTATACGTAGCATCTTGGTGATACATTTCTCAAGTTGCTAATGACTCATATGATTGTGAAGATCAGCTCAAATGATTATTAATCCTAAGAGACTTATCACTAGTATATAGTGTCATGTTGATTGTAGTCTATGAAAATATCGTAGAATTGAATATCAAAAACAAAATCAGCATGATATGACTCATACTTACTTCCACTTCTTGAAGCATAGGACCCACATGGCTCCTCAAACTTGTAGGTTTTAGTGCATCAACATAGAAGCGAGTTTGCTCGTTTCGTGTGGCGATATCCACACCGTAGATAACCTCTTTACCAAACATGGGCACCGTAAACTTGAGAATATGTCCAGAACTGATCTCTGACTCTAACCCTTGATAAAAATGGCCTAAGACTTCTGACCCAATCAAGAATGTTACTTTTAACCCAAAGAAATTTATGGTGAACACGCTCCCTAACTGTGTATATTGATCATGGATCATAGCTCGCATACCCTTTGTAAGAAACGTATGTAAAATCCCTATTAAAGAACCACCGCTCACCACAGGTGGAGGTGGCCTATTACATGTAGGATTGACGACAGCAGTTCTGTGTCTTCCTATGATGGCGATTACTGATATAATGAACAGAAGTGCCATGGAAAACCACAAATCCATTATGCTATAATCACGATGATTGACAAATCACAAAGCCCTCAGCTTGTCAAAAGTAGGAGCACTGCAAAACCACGATGATTGGAAGCATATGTCAAACCCTTGAAACCTTGGTGAATTTACACGTCCAAACAAAACAATGCCCAAATGGATCGACTACAACAGGAAGATATTGGTGTACAATACAAAAAGTTACATGTAAGTCTCTTGAGGACACATTGCAGCAACAAGAGACCAAAAGGTTGTTATAACAATGGAGTTAGCTAAACAGGTGCCCTTACAGGGAGATCAGAGTTGAAATGTTGGACCCTTATGATACCAATTAAGATCATAGGAAAATAAATCACATATATTCAAATCAAATGTGGTTTTGCTCAACCAAAATAAATACGAAGTTAACCCTTTTTT
>CM041631.1:32859151-32875538 GCA_023333625.1 Bothriochloa decipiens
CATTCAAACAATGAAAGGATGGGGTTTCTTTAAATGTATATTTCAGTTCACATTTTGTACTAGTAATAAATAAAGGTAAATGTTACTCTCTAAACGTAAGGATAGAACTCATACCTTGGGGTCAATTCAGAAAGAAGCTTTCCTCTCAACTTGAGTAGCTAGCTTCAAGTCTCTATAGTGTTAGTGCCAGTTGACACTGGCTACACATATAAGGCTGCGGGATCAGTTATATAGCCGCCGGAGAGAATATGATGGTAGTCCAATATATGATTAGCTGGCTCATTAGGTTTATCCATAACATGCACTAAAATATATATTTGCTTCAAGTTCAACCTAGGGAACCTCAAAACCAAGGAATCATACACGATTGCGACCTTGCAGTTGCAGTGATAGCTAGTGAGACAAAAATGTCTGGGGCTGGCATCTTGGCTCCAAAGTCCAAAGATGCCATTTAGATGAAGCCTGAAAAAGATACCATTTAGATGAAGCCTGAAGAGTACATTTTTCCTACTTCCAGAAGTCGTAACTACTCCCTCCATACAGCACACCTGGGGAAGTTTTATTTTATCTCCTAAGGTTTGTGGATCAGAGTGTATCAGGCGGCAAAACCGGCCCGTTAATATATATTGAATCGGCTGGTTGCCTAAACTCCGGCCGATGCTTGCGTTTTATCTCCTACGAGATGCATGCCTGCATATATTATGTGTAGCCAGTATGTACCACAGTATATTCTTATATTATTCCATCTCTATTGTTGAAAGTTGTACGTAACTTGTAAGTATGGATTTATTCAGTACATTGAGGAGGGGACGGTATGTTGCAGAAAGGGGCTACCGTTCCAGTTTCCCAACCGGGAGTGCGAATCCGAGACTCAAGTATGCATATTTAATTTTGTGAATGTATATTGAGCAGGATAGGTATCCATGTATACACGCAAGAGTACTAGACGGTAACGCCTATAGGCGTCTCTTTTCCTGTTCTTGGGTGTCGTGTTCCCCTCCAGCATTATCTTCCAAGGATGAAAACCCTCCAAGGATGAAAACCCATTCTATTTCTTGGACGAACGAAGATGGATGAAACCCAGTCTATTTCTTGGACGAACGAAGGTGGCATGTTGTTGCGCCCTTAAGGCGGCGCTGTTGGAAATTCTTCTCGGCTTCGAAGGTGGTTGCCCTTCGCTTCTCGGCGCTGTGGAGGCAGGTCTTGCAACGTGAACTCAGAGCTACAGAGTCAACGATGTGGCTCAACAACGATACAAAGTCTACAGCCGCTAGGGGCGAGGCGTGGGATCGAGTCTGTTGAATCATGTAGAGCAAGGTACAGTTCACTAGAGCTGAAGAGCAAGCATGAGATGCATGCGTCCGGCATCCCTAAGCTATCCATACAATGGGGGCATGGAGCATATAGAACACTTGGTTCATCTGAAAGATGCTCAAAACTACGATCATATGCTAATAAATAAATAAATAAAAATAATATCTTTGTATCCTAAACGTGCTCATACCGACCGATGCGTGCTCACCGTATCATATAGATCAAGGTTCAGTTTACTTGAGCTGAAAAGAGCACGAGATGCATGCCTCCGAACGATATCCATACAATGAAGGCATATGTCCACATCAGAACACTTTGTTTATCTGAAAGATGCTCAAAACTAAGACAACATGTTAAGACTGGTTGGTTATCATCGAGACATGGAAACCCTGCTCATGCTGTTGGAATATGATAAAATACATTTTCTCATTGACATGGCGAATCAGCACATAGGTGAGAAGATAACGAGGGATAACGATCTAAACATTCCATGCCAGAAATTGACATACAGGCATTTAGAAGTGCAGCTGCAATGAGTACGAGTGCCTTCAGCATCAACTTCTGTTGCTATTTATAGTCCAGATGACAAACATTTGCATTCCCGGCTTATTAATTAAGAAAATGCCTGATTCTTTTTGTCAGCAGCAGAAAATGTAGAAGTGGCCATCCAGCTCTACATGAAATTGATTCCAAGCTTCCTGACTACACTGCAATAAACAGCTACAGTAAGTTAAACCAATGAAAGACATCCACATTTATTTTACTCTTTACTTTGAGAAACTAAGCAGTAGTTGTTAAATTCCTCGTGCACCACTACTAGCACATCGAGGATATCCAAATTAATTAGATTTATTGGATGGTGGTAGATAAAATTGATTAAAACGTATGTCTATTCAACTACTGCAAACTGACAAGAGTTTTGACTATACCAAAAAAATTTCTATTACTGTCAATTAATATATAATTCCATTTTATCACAAAATATTTGCTACTAAGTACCGCTCCTTTTAACAGTAGCATCAAGCTTCTATAAGACAGCAAATTTTCACACCAAACAATTCAAAACTGCAATTTGATGTAGTTCATAAGAGGCAAATGAACATATGCAACAATTCCTATAAATACAGACTTGTTCACACTCACAAAATAAATGGAACATAAACAAATGCTTATGTCAAGCAAATCAACTTACATGTGAATATGAGTGGCCAAAAAATTAATATACCCTTGAAACATTCTTATACAGACATCATGTCAGACAGTTAGTCCATCAAAATCACCTGTCAGTTCACATCAAAAAAATGGAAAAATGGTTGACAATGTAATGGAATCGCTCCTTGATACAAGAAATAAAGTGTACTTAGTATAAGATTCCCCTTCCTGACTAACTAAATGGAAACTTCTCATATACCTCTTTACTTGTAGCCAACTTCTTTCATCAAGTGGCGGTAGCTTCGCCCCCGTATCAAACGTTGCCAAAAAAATACTAGCATTTCTTGAATGTTCAATTGTAATCTCTGCTGAGCAAGCCTAGATGGAATGATGGTCAAAATCAAGAAGACACACAACCATTTCTCACAACAATTAAGGAGTACAAGGACAAACCATCTGGCAAGACACCGCTGAATCCCACGAGTGATAGGTCGCATAAAGGATGGTTCTCTTTGTTGATACAGTAAACCAACCTAGCAAACAGCAACCATGTAATAATCACAAAAATATTATTACATCCAATATCAAGCCAAGTTCAATGAATTCACCTCCATCATGGCAACAGCAGCAGGATCATCCAATATTTCCAAGCTGTCATCTGCTAGGTAGTTCACCTGTGAAATACACAAAATAAAACATTCTAAAACTCTGCGCTCCATAAATAGATGATGTGAGATGTGCAAAACAGGGTTGCCTTTAAGGTGCATGTTGTAAAGAGCGGATTAGTGGGAACAAGGTAAGGTTTTTACTTCTCTAATACTGTGCAGTGCATATTCATCAAATACTGAATGCTGGCTTGCAAAGAGATTATACCCCAAACTCAGTGTTCACAAAGGATTGCATAAAATCCATTAGCTGAATCTTCGCCCATTTATAGGACAAGTCAGGGTTGTCATCGCGAGGTGGATGTCTCCAGGGTGCACCAAAAGACAATCTGTTCTCTGGTACTTTACCCTCACGGACATCTGAGGCAAAATTCTGCAGAATTTTTAATGCCTTCTCCATGGCTGGATTAACAACAGAGACCTGGTGAGCAGAAATGAAACAGAAATCATGTTTTTCCCTCTTAATATGTGTGCATTCTTTTAAGTCTGCAATTTGAAACAGAAGAACACAACAATGATAAAAGAGCATATTAGAAATAGGGAGCGAGTAAAGTTTTCACATTAGAAGATGGCATTCAATAGCATTTGTGTCCAAGGCAACTCAGCTGGCAGCAACTGAAACTTTACTTACTTGCAAGTGTGCCAGGTATGTATCAATAATTTCCTCAATATTTCTGTCATGAAAAACCCTGTAATGCAACAGAGATCAGACACAGGCAACAGCAATATGCAGCATGTACAGTTAATAAAACTAAGGCGGGTGCCCGTTATCATGTATATTTTAAAACTAGTAAATGTAGTAAAATTGTTCTACTTAGACTTTACTGCAAACCACGGAATTGAATTACAAAAAATAGCAAAGGTCTCAGATGAACGCTTTGAACCTTGTATATGAGGGTTAACTAAACAATGATTTCCTAGGAAGGTATAGTGGACAAAAATTACAAAAACTGATACACATTAAAAAATAATTCAAACTTATCAGAGAAACAAAGTAAAACTGATAAACTTATAGAATTTGTGACGAGGGATAAAGAACCTAGAACTGATCAACTCATCCATGTAGTAATTTTTCAGGAAAAAAAATCTGTGGTCTACAAAAGCAATAATCATAGAGTTTTTTCCTTCTATTTATTAGTAACAGGAGGCCATAAGAAGGCATCTTACCCAAATGAATCATATTTTGGGATACGATACTGTCAACTTGGGATAAAACAAATAAAGTTCAATGAGACACTTCGAACGCAAGTTACTTACTCTGGGCTATTCGCCTTTTGCTTCAGCATATATATCTCAGATAACTGCCGTGGGTTTGACCCAAGAACCTCATCTACAACTTTCCACTACAACTTCAATAAAAATCAAAAACAAATTATGTACAGAGATTGCACAAGGGGAAAATTATAGGAAAAATACATTCATATTTCACACAAAATGGCAACATTAGCAGGTCTAAAATATAACTACCTCCTGTTCACTGAAGAATTCAGAAACCATATGCAGCTTAGCTTCTTGTGGCGTCCAACCAAATGTCTGTCATCCAATAATAATTCAAGTAAAAAAACAGGAAGCAGGGGAAAATAGAAAGCCACAGAATAAAGTAAAACGAGCATACCTCACGAGAAATAAATATGTTCGGAAAACCAAAATCAACAAATGCTTGAGAAGAATAATACCTGCAAAGATTCAGACAATGTGTAAAGTTGATACTTTCCAGATAGCAGCAATGCAGCAAAGCATTTGTTTTACAGTAAGAATTTCCTTAACCCATAAAAATGACAAGAGAAAACTATTGGAGTTTAGGTAAACTGTAGGCCATAGCATGCCAGGAAGAACTATCGAAGTTCCAAAAAAATATACAGGGAACAAAAACAACTCTTTGGGGGCTGTGACAAGCTTATTTTTTCTTTATTTAAGGAACAAGCTTTCGTCACAACAAAAAGATCAGGAAGGTGCAACAGAGTTCATTGGAAATGGATTCTCTAACTAGAATGCTGTGTGTTATGTTTGCAATCCTCGTAACCCCATATGAAAATGGTATTCAACTGAACCTACATGAAATGAATCCATAACGGGAATAAAATGTTTTCAACCAACAAAAGGTCCTGCAGATGAACAAAACTATACTTTTCTTGAGGTGTCATCCTTATTACGGTTTTCTAAACATCCCATGGTACATGCAATTTGTCGGTTACCACAAAACTTCACAGAACAAAAAAATGGTGAAAGCAGTAACATATTTCTTCTATATTCTTACAAACCTTCAAATTTGAGACTTGAGAGATTTTGCAAGCATTTTGAATAAAAAACTACACATATATAACTTACACATGTTTCCAAACAAAATAATGTAATAGTTATTGATGTTAAGTTTTTAGGTTTGATTAAATGTTCTCGTGACAAGAGAGAGTACAATTCAGTGAAGTATTGAAAAAGATGTTTACATTGTACTGAAGAAATGGCTTGAACAAAGTTTTGCATTGGAATTTAGATCACTTGTATCTGACATCATTTATGGTATGTCTTTCCAAATGCCTAACTACTTTAAGCTTTAGTGTGCCACATGTCATTCAAATCCCTAACATATGTAAATCAACTGATTGAGCATACTTCGGTACCTCAGCTATGCTAGGATTTGATAAAACACAAACATTGTTACTTGCAACACAAGGAAAACAAGCCACAGGACAGTTCCATAGGAACAGGAATTCATCCTCAGACAAAAAAACTCCAAGATAGGAGAAGAAAAACCACCACGCCTCATGCATTGCATAAAAAATCCTTCTGTAACAGTAACTTTGATTTGTTTTTGTTATTCCAGCATATGCCTACCTAATTGAGTATGAAAATTGGCAAGATCCTAACAGCACACAAGATGTGTAGACATGTTTACTCATTTAGTCAAACCTACACTAGATTTCCTTGCACTTTAATACAAAAGAAGGCATCTCTACAGCAAATTTCTGTTCGCAAACAAAAACACAGCAGGTCAAAAAAATTAAAGTTAACTACACAATAATCCTGTTGCAAATCTTTTGGAATACCAATCTCTATGCTTCCACCAGGTTACATTTGTCGAACAGTCATGTCGTTCTGCTTTTACCTCACTTGGGAACATGATTATCCTCTAAACTCAAGTTCTACCACCTATAAGCTCTAAAAACACTAGAAATGACCTACAGAGCATGGACAATGCAGGGGGAAAAGGGTATGAGAACTCACCCATCTGAAGTCGACATAATAACTGGCAAGCACTGTTCATTGGCGCCAAGTGCAATCACCCTCCAAATGAAGCTATCATGGTACATCGCCGCAGGCACCATTGTCTCATCCTCACAAATTGCCTTTCTCAAAACATCCACATTGCTCAGGATTAGCTTTGGCTGCACAAAAACAGCAGCAGCATCAAAACAATAACATCAAGTTACACAAAACCACCACAAACCAAACTGAAATAACACCAAGTCCACCTGAAAGAATTCCTCCTCTGCAGCACCCGACAGAACATCCAGCAACAAGCACGGCCAGTCAGTAGCCGAATTGGCCAAGGAGCACGAGAACCGCCCAGTTCTATTCATCTCCCTAATTGCTTCCTTCCTCCACCCCTCCTGCATCCCAAGCATCTCCTTAGCCACTCGCAAGGCCGCCATTGCCTCCTGCATATATGCTCTCTCATCCATGCAGCAGTTTGTCGCCTCTCCCTCGCCGATGCTGAACACGGTGTCGTCCCTGCGCACAGCGGCCAGCACGGCCCTCGACCAGAGCGCCGGCAGGGAGGTCGCTGAAGAGCGGCGGGCTGGCACAGAGGCGGCCGAGGAGCGGGTGGCGGAGGAGGGACCCGAGAGGCGGGAGAGCGCGGTGCTGAGGCCGTGGTTGCGGGAAAGCGCGGCGAGCACGTCCTTCGAGCCCACAGCGCCGCAGAGGACGGCGGCGCGGGCGAGGTCCTCAAGCGCGGACTCGAGGCGGAGGCGGAGGTCGTGCAGCGAGGGGGCAGACGCTGGGTCGGCGGGGAGGAGGTACCACGGGGCAGCGGCGGGAAAACTCGGCGTGGGGTGGAGGAAGTCGACGAATGCGGTGGCGTGGGGCGGGTCGGACCACCGCGGGAGGAGGCGGTGGAGGAGTAGCGTGGACTTGCCGGCGCCGCGGGGCCCGTGGAAGAGGAGCGGCTGCGGCACGCGCGGGCGGAGCGCGTGGTTGTGGAGGACGGTCTCGAGTACAGGACGCGGGATCACGCGCCACGGCCGGCCGCCGGCGGCCATGGCGGCGCGGCGGGACGGTAGGGTTCTGTGGGGTTTCTGGAGAGCAGACGAATCAGTGGAGCGGAAGCGGAATGGTGAGCTGAGCACGAGCGGGCGAGGAGAAGGCCACGTGGGATGAGCTGGAATGGGAGTGTGTGGTTGTGGGCCGAATTGGGCCGTCCTTGAGGATAAATGGGCTATTTATGGCACGATCCAGCAAGCCATGCAACGCCGGCGAACTGCCGGAGACAACAGGCGCCGGACGGCGACACAGCGCAGGCGTCTCACCGAGGAAGCCGCCGCGGCAAAGCCCAAGCAACTTCTCTATAGCAGCCCCTTTACTTTTACGGCATGTTCCGAACTACTACACTTCATGTTTTTCATTTTTTTTTAACTTTCAAATAGATGTAGCTTCGCGAACTCTGCTTAAATGAAGGGAAAAAAAGTTTTCCTAAAAAAAATCCCTCAAAAAATGAAGGAAAAAGGTTGGAGCTACAAAGATAAAGTACGTGAGCGAAGTTGCTCAAGAAATTTGTAAGGTTTATTAGTTTATTAATCAAAAACATTTCTAGTTTCCTCTTTCCATAATTACTGATGTAGAATGTTTCCTCGTTCGTGTCCATTAATTCCCTCTGTTTATTTCAGCCAGCTTATGAGCTGTACTATAGTTTATTTCCTCTCAATTGCCGAAATCAGTCGGCCTGACGATCAGCCGAACATAAAAAGCTCTTCCCAACTTGTTTTCAGCTTTTTGTTTATTTCTTTATTCATAAGATAGTTTTGGGCTTGTTCGAGTGCTCTCTTTGTCAGCCGAAGCAGCTGCATAGAAATAGTGCTCCCTCTCTCACTCTTCAACCAACAGAAGCCCTAGCCTTTCAAAAGTCAACTCGAGAGGTGGACTATTTGTTTAAACTTTTGATTTCTGGCTGATAGAAGACAGGAAAAAAAATGAAAACAAATAGGTTCTTAGTAACTTGTGGAATTTCAGGAGGAGATTCAATTCCTTCAACATTCATGAAAAGGATCATAAGACAAGGTTGTCATTAGAATTCCTTAGACGATTTGAGTGTTTGTGTTTGCCTACTATGCACATACGTGCACTCTTTCCTGTGAACACGCTAAACATCTCCATGGGACCAAACTCGTAGATGATTGACAAATTTATCACACTACGAGAATAGCATCACTGCATGGTACTAAGAGAACTTATCAAATTTTACAGTATATAAAACACTAGCAACCACGCAGCGCCTAATAAGAGTTAAACAAATTTAGGTGAGTAGATTTCACCAATGCAAACAAATCTAACTAAATGAGCTATCTATTTTTTAGCAGACAAATGTGAGACTAGGAACTACCATTTTGTGAAGGTTTATGTGAAATCCACGTGTCCCATAAAAAACATGTCAATTTATTTTTGATGGGTCTTGCTGTGGTACCTCCAAATGACTATGAGTCGTTCGTTTAATTAGATCGGACGGTTGATATCATGTATTACTTCCTAGGAGATAATAGTTGAAATATATATTTATTTAATTTTTAATTAGTATAGTAAGATAAATAAGGAAAATTTTAGATACACATATCTTTTTTCTAGATACAATTGATGCATGTGTGATCTATTATTAGCATTATTTTTTGTTTGCTCGAGACATCTATGGTGACTTTTTTTTTTAACTGGCGTGCATGCTCCTATGTCAGATATGACAAGTATGGCAAGTAAAGCAGCGCACAGATATAGCCAACATTTTTTCTTGATTATTTAATTATTTAATTGTCTAATATGTTCTAAAATTCAACGGATGTGATTTATTCAAACTCTTACTTTCAGGTAAAGTTTGTACCGTAGCAAAACCCATTTTTGATTTACGATTAATGTGGCTCACATGCATGGTACATGAAGAAATGGCTTAAAAAAAGAGGCAAAGCCTCAGCTTTTAAGAAAACCAACATGAAGAAATGTTCATATCATGATTTTTTTATATAAAAGATTAACCAATCGAGGCCTCAAAGCACAGGGCCCATGAAAGAAATCCTATGACATCTTCCTCAGAGCGCACCATCATCAAAGTTTCATATGCAATGAATGATTTTTAGGCCCTAACTAGTAGCTACGTAGCTAGTATTAGTATGGTAGGATTAAGGGCGACCACACGAACCACTGAATCTCAGCATCATCATCAGTCAATCAAATATACAATGCGAGACTGCGACCGGTAGCCGCCTCCTCCCTTCGCATGGATGAAGAGGCAGATCGCTTGCTAGCGGCGCGAGTTGCGGTCTACGACGCGAATCCACAGTACAATCACCAAGGTAAACGACACTAGTACGTAACGTAAGGTCGATTGGCATCGCCTTGCTTTTGTGTTTGTCAGGGCATTACAGGATGCTGTCCAAGCACATGGTCAGATCACATGGACGGATCATGTATCAATGTCTGGCGTCAGATTTCTCTTTTCTTATTCTCTTTTTTTAACAGATCAAGGCGTGCAGTGGACGATTTTCTAAACTCACTCTAGTTCCTATTGGTTCACACGTTTTCCTCGCAGGGGCTGGAGGAACTGTTTGGATCAGGAATTCAGGATACAAAGTAAATTAGTATTAATTAATTAGTATACTGTCGTGCTAACACCACGGCTTTATCTTAAAGATGTACAACTTGTGTTTAAAACAAACAGAAAACATGTTATTTAAATTTATTTTTGCACTGAAATCAGGTAACGGATCAATTAAAGCCTAAGCATTAGAACACAAGAGATACGGTTTGGCTTTGCATTACAATATAGGAGAAAGAAGAGAGGACATTCCTTTTCCGATATTTGGAACGACTCCAACCCTCCTGAAGATGTAAATATAAGGGTTGTCCTTCAATATCCTAAGAACATTTCTTATAGTGGCCATATTGGGATATATATTTTCTAGCACTATATGTGTTTATGCACGTACCTGGGATCTGTTATATCGCTGAATGTAGTGCGTCCATCTATTGGCATCCCCAAGTCGAGGGCTTCTCAGTGGAATGGGCTGGTATAGTGGTATTCATATACATATGTCAATTTGGGGAAAAAAAAACTGAAAACTCATAGTTAGGCAATTATAAGATGAATAGTATACTAACTGTGTGGGAAAGATCAATTGGTACCCTATAAAAATGCAAACATGAATCCTTTCAACTCAGTACAAATGAGGGAAACAAAGCACGCCCTCATCAATAGAAAATATGAGGCTGTTCCATGCATCCGTAGGCTACTGAATTAATGTATATTGAAGAGAGACCGTAGCATGGCAATCTAAATTACAGTACCACACATAGGTTTCACCGGGTGTCGACATTGCATTTCAGATAAAGATATTACTGAACTATCTCAAGCACTGTAGTAATCTCATGCAGAATAATCTGCAACTTCAATTTTTGGTGGAATCTTATAGAAATGAAACCATAATCAGGTTCGTTACATCGGCGATTGATGCCTATTGAAAGGGTGTGGGTGGCCAGAATACGCCTCCTGACCTGTGGTTGTCTACTCTGATCAATGGTTGCACAGACAGTTGGAAACAGTAGGAGGAATGATCTGCAAAGACTCTGCCCAGTGCCCACCCATCATAGTCAAGTTAGAGTGTCTTAATTCGTAAAAGTGTATATACTCTTGACCAAATAAAAAGTGAATAAAATGTTTTAGATTGAAACGTTGTGTTACTTGATTCCTGATAATCTGATATCAACATCTCTGGATACTGACACTATTTAAATTGGAACGTCGCTGCACAATTTAAATTTAAACGATAGGAAAGCAGCAAGCCTGGATGCGGCCTTTGGGTGGCCACGCCGCCTGCAATTCTCAGCCCACCGATCGGCCGGATGGACGGCCCAGATCAGTGAAGTCTAGGCTATTTTGTAAAAAAAAAAAGCCCTCGAATTCTGCAGCAAGCCTGGACGCGGCCTCAGGGTGGCCACTGCCTGCAATTCCCGGCCCTCGATCGGCCGAATGGATGGCCCAGATCAGTGAAGTCTAAGCCATTTTATAAAAAAAACCCTCGAACTCTGACGAAATACAACCCGCTGACCATTGTCCTCTCTCAGTTTTTTTTCCAAAAGACCCTCGAGCTTTTTCGAAATAGGACCCGCCGTCGAGGCGATTCAATGGGCCGGCCTACCACCGCATCCCATGTATGTGGGCCGAACTGGGCTAGATTCGGCCCAAATGGCCTTTTCCTTTTTGTGTCTATTATTAAATCTTGAAGGGCGGCCCTGGTGCAAGCGGTAGAGCTTTACCGCCTATGACCAAGAGGTCCAGGGTTCAAGCCCCAGCTTCTACACATTTGTGCAAGGATGGTTGCTGGCTATTTTCCCTTCCCCAGACCCCGCAGTGCGAGAGCCTACGACACTGGGTACGCCTTTTTTTTGTCTATTATTAAATCCTATGATATGCTGATCTTATTTATTTTATAAAAAATACTAAGAGCTACTAAAATCATAAAAAAAATTTAAAAGACTCTCCGTGATGTACTCTATGTATAAAAGATATGAAACTTGGAATGCAAAAAAATTTTAAATTATTTATAACAACCTCTTTTAATTAATAAATGAAACTTTTATGATTCTTGCACATTAAAATATTAATCTAAACATTATACAATTTATTTTGTGGATGCTTTATGATGTTGACAGACTCTTAAAAAAAGATAAATTTTAAATATTTCAACAAACTATTATTCCATACTCAATTAATAAATTAATTTAAAAAAGTTTATGGTCGATTTTTATATGAATCAAAATATATAGACAACAAAATAAAAGCTCGGCGGTTAACATATACAATCATTCACAAATAATAATTTCTAAATAACATGAATAAAAACACCAATATATTGCATAAACAATGCACAAACTAATATATTTGTGCTTTTGTGTGTTGCTTAAATACGCAAAACAAAAGAGATATCAGTGTTTTTTCTTTACTACATCGTTATCTATAACTAGTAGTGTATTTTTACAAATATAATTGTGGTGCTGCGCGCACAAATCACTAGTTTGACAAGAATAGACCTATAGATGGCTTTCTATGGGAGCCTGATCAGAACATGTAACGTGGGGGGTTACTCTAGAAAAATGCAGGTTATAGAACTCAGATGATTGGATGAAAGAATGGTAGGGTTTTTTTGGCTCAGATATATATTGAAATTCACAGTACTATGCAGAGTCATAAATTTCAAATATACAACGTATTTGAAATATAAAACTGATATCAAATTCACAGCTTCTATAAAAAACAATCAGGAAATCAACTTGAAAGGCAGTGCAGTTTATAGGGTGCAAATCCTTACTTGATTGCTGAGGCAGGAGAATATGCTAGTTTACCATCCAGGATTGAAACGATCCTTCCCTGATGGCATATGTGGAACACACTTGGCGTCGCTCCCCAACGGCCTGCAACACCTGGTTTCCACCGCTCACCAATCACAAGTGCGTCAATGGCATAGAACACTGACCCCGCCGATGGTCAATGTTGATGCTGATGTGCGGCAGGAGCGAGATCGCTGCAGCAAGAGGCAGCGTTGAAAGCCTGGACACACGGCAGCTGGGGCAAAGAGGGCTGAGGTAGGCAAACATAGTGTTGTCGCACGGTGGCTGGGTCGGAGAGGGAGGCAGACATAGTGCAGGGCTTGGGAGAGAGGCGTACGGTAGCTGCGTCGAGGCAGGAACTTCACGTGGCGTGGCGGTGGCATGAACCACGGGAGGAAAGAGGAAATGACAGCGCAGATCTCGCGCTATGTCACGCGCCGCCGGCATGTCCTTCGTGAGAGGCAGATGGGAGGGGATGAGGAGGACCATACACGCAATCCTGATCGTCGGATTTTGAGTGAGTAAAGTAAAGAGAGATAAGGCCGAAGAAGAAATCTGGATGGTAGATTTGTATGGAGTTGTTTTCCTGGGTACAATTTATGGGTGTATGGAGAAGAGCCATCTCAGCAGGAGAGATTTTATGGGGTAGACTTAGCAATGTTTGTGTTGGTGCATTAGTAGGGTAGTTAATAAGTTTATTATAAAGGGTAAACTTTTCTGTCCAAACTTTTATTTTTTAATTATTTTCAGGTTGTGTGTCTTATAAGTTCCATACAAATTGAAGGTACACACCGGGACCCTTGTCCTCTCTCCTTATTGTCTCTCACTCTTGTTGCCCATTTTCTATGCCACCTAGCTAGAATTACGTTAACCCTAGTAGGTGGCGATCGATGTGTAGCCAAACCAGTGGTTGTGCCTAGCCGTCTGCTAGAGCAGTTGATAATGGGTAGTTAAGTACTACATGGCACGGAAGGGCAACCCAATTCCTAAATACAGTGAGTAAATTTAGGGCCAAGTTTATATGACTTCACTAGTTTGAACTTGAGAATGTGTTATTTATTTGGATGGAGGATGTTGGTGCGATCTTTTATGCTTAGGATCTATGGTATCAAGTGCACTACTATATAGACCGAGCTATCTCAATCACCATTATCGCCACTGGTTGTTACACAACCGATGGTGGAATTGTTTCACCACAGGTTATTGACACGATGGGGATTGGAAAACAATCAAAACGTTGGTAAAATTATATCACTACTGGTAATTGGTGACATGGTGAAGCTTCGGGTTCTTTTTCTCCCATGATTATAGGTCGAGCCACATGTGATACCCGTTATGGGCGTCTGCCATAAATGACCCATGGTGGACCGGCAGTCAACATTCTTCGTGATTTTTCAGTACTACCCCAATTACCAATGACACCTTTTCATCACCATTACTTCCATCAGGAGAAACCGAAGAGGCTCACCCAGTGCTCTACATATTCTTCATGCCCACTGCCCTCAATCTAAAACCACCCCTCTTTCTTGTTCATCCCCTTCTTCAATCCAACTTCAACCATGTCGGCGAACAATGACTTCAAACTTCCCAACAATGACTCATCCACTGACTATAGTGACGAGGGCTCTAGTAACTATATATAGCTCTCCTGGTTGAAGTCCTCCATGGACCTCTGAGGAGAGCTTCGAGGACACCTTCGCCCCCCGTCGACACCGACGCCGGAGGGAAGGACACTAATGGTGACGACGATGACCGCAACAAGGATGACAGGCCTCCTGGAGGGGAGGACACTAATGGTGACAACGATGTTAGCAACGACGATGACATGTCTCCACACAAAATCAAGCAAGGCAAGGATGATCCTCCCTCTAACGGCGAGGATCTTCCTATGATTATGTAGTTTAGATTTAATAGATTTATAGTTTAGGTCTATAATGTATCAGGCCGAGTACAATCATGTACTCAAAATGTGCCTTTGTTTTAATGAATGAAAAAACATCTACTCAAGCCTTTTTCATTTGTTAGTTCGCACATAGGGTCAAGGCAAAAGGACTACAAGTTTGTAAATGACCAGGGCAAAAGAAAACGAACAAAAATATTGACCTAACAACTCACATAAAAAATAATGACCCAAAAGTTCAAAAAATATTGACCCAAAGGGGATGAAAATGCATGTGAAGGGATAAGAGCGATGCTATGGACTATTGGTCCATGTGCGGTTGGAGTTCCTGTTTCTAATAATTAATCAATCAATAATTATGATTATTTTTTAGAAAATAATAACACATTGTCACACTGTTAATTAGTTACTAAACTAGCTATTGTATTTGGGGATCATTACATTTGCATGATTTCTATCTCTATGACTTTCCTATGTCCATCCGAAGATCCAAAATTATA
The DNA here is from genome assembly GCA_023333625.1 of Bothriochloa decipiens. Taxonomy (NCBI): domain Eukaryota; kingdom Viridiplantae; phylum Streptophyta; class Magnoliopsida; order Poales; family Poaceae; genus Bothriochloa; species Bothriochloa decipiens. The sequence goes on from CM041631.1 coordinate 32,874,265, forward strand.
TGGCTTACCTTTTTTTTCTAATCCTCTTAACTTAACGAATGATGAATGTAACCAAACATGCATCTTGTAGTGATTCTAGTTCATTTTAATGAGAGAATCTAAATAAATAGCAAAACGATTCCAACAATTCTTGCCAAGTGATTCTATTTTAACTAAGAAAGGTTTGTAGATAGAATATGGATATGAAACTTGCCTTTAATATGGCAACTTATTACATTTCAAACCATCAGTGTTAGCTTAATATGATAACTGATTTTGAACCAACGGTGAAGACCATGACCATCATCATTGACAGTTCACCACCAAGGGTCTAAACCGTCGGCGATGGGGGTTACGACTATGATGGCCTATTTGTAGTAGTGGTCAGATAAGGTTGGATTAGGGTTTTCTTATTGGTTTTGGATTTTCTTACTCAATGTCACCCTCTAGAATTAGTTGAGGCTTACTGCGTAGTGCAATTTCTTACTCAATGATATGTTGGATGCATTGTAGGTTGTTGTGCTAACGAGTTTACAATAGAACTTCACCATGGAGGTTTTTTGTGCTACTTGGTAACTTGAGGACTTATGTGGATGGGCACAAAAGTTGGTTTGATCGCTGCAAAGTGCCAAAGTGGACACCTGGTCCTATCATCATTTGAAGATTTCATTGCTCAACTTGGTTACACAATTTCTAGCATGTTGAATATATATTTACTACTACCAGGCAAGAATTTAGCTAATGACACTACCACCAAAAATAAAGTAAGCAGTGGATGAATAAATGAGAATTATATCAACCAATGAAGACACTAGCATGATGTGTTCGATTGTGGATAGGGTCAAGACATTAATTAGTATTGAACATTGACCATGAAGACATTGTGTTGAATTTATAAGAATTTGCCATAGGCTTTTGTCGAGGGATCTTAAGTGATACTTGTGAAGACTCCGAGGTGAAAGACTTATTTGATAATGACAACAATCCTAATGATTGAGGTGAGGATCTTTATGTCGATGTGGGTGAAGCTGGGCTCTCATGAAAGTGCAAGACAGCTAGAGGTATTACGTCGAAGGGTCAAAGAGAAGAGGGAATATGACTCACCTGATGAAGATGCGATGGACACGAGTGATGAAGATGAGTGAGAATCAACTTAAGTTTACAAGTTTCAAGGCATAAGACATGAGCAATCCTTGTTTTAAAGTTGGAATGATCTTTTAATCAATGGGCATAGTAAGAAAGGTTGTCATTGAGTACTCAATGAAGAATAAGATAGACATCAAAATGCCAAGGAA
>CM041631.1:32889538-32924666 GCA_023333625.1 Bothriochloa decipiens
TTCTCCCACTGATTTACCACCAGAGCTGCAGAATACAAACCATAAAAAAGCAATATAAATGAAGTGATCATACAAAAGTTATCTAGAGGGATGTGTATATATACAACAAAAAAGAATAAGATGTCAGAATGCGTACAGCATTGAAGGTGGGACTGTAAGCTTTCTTTTCTCCCCAACACGCATACCTACAATAAATTATGAAATTATAATCTATTACTAACTCAAATGACGTTGGAAAGAAAAAATAAAGGTCTGAGGTGGTTACCACGAATACCAACATCCCATCCACGAATAACTTTTCCAGCACCTTAATTTACACAAGATACATCATCAATATTTATATTAAGAAGTTCAAGATGATGTATAAAAGTGACGTGTTTGCAAATTCTATTACCAAGCTTGAACTTGTAAGGCTTTTCACTAGCATTAGACTGAACAATTTTCCCATTCTTCAACATGCCAACATATTTGATGTAGACCTGCACAAAAGAAGCATAATAGCTGGCATCATTTCTTTTTCCCACTAGTCCTGTGAAATTGAAAACTTTGTATTGACTGTAAAGCCATGAATGATCAAGTAACTGCTAGCAATACATTGTCAGTAGAAATCTGTGAAGCTGACAAAGAGACAATACAAAGGTCATCATAGAGGGAACTTTATCAAGCCCATTCATATGAAATTTGCAACTAAAAGCATATACAACAGAACACTCTGGAACGAACTAATACCTTGCAGCCATCAGAAGCCTCTTTTGCATCAATGTTTCCTACTGATAGATCTTCTACCATCAACCCATCTTCCAATGTTCTTATATTGGACTGCTTCTCATCCTTTTCCCCTGATTGATTTTTCTTCTTTTTCTTAGATTTCTTTTTTATCTGAACACCTTGTTTTGAAACAGATGTTGCATTAGCATCTGTTGTATCCCTGATCATGAGATGTTATTAGTTATAGATTAGTGGGTCGCAGATAGGAGAAATAAATAGAAGCCTAAGTAGGAAACAAAAGATATACATCGATAATGCAGGATCCTCACTGATGGCAGAATGTTTTCTTTTCTTGACCTCAATAATCTTTTCTTTGGTGACGTCATTTGCCTGACCATTTCTAGGGTCAGTTTCCTCGGCAACCTTAGCACTGTCTTTCTTACCCAATGCAACAGATATAGGTATATTATCATCTTCATCACTGCCGCTATCAAATACAGGAGCACTGAGCTTGTCAACAGGCTTCGTGACGGGAGTGTCATCATCACCGCTGTCAAATATTTTAGCATTGCGCTTGACAACAGGCTTCGTGACTGGAGTATCATCATCATTGTCATCAGTGCTATCTACTTGTTGCTTCTTCAAGCGCCGCCGTCTTTCAGCCTTTCGAGTTGGTTTTTCAACAGCTAATTACACAAAATTGGAAATTTGTTAGAAAACAAGAAAATGGAAATTTGAGCAGATAACTGTACATGTATGGAAATGTGTAATGGTTTTATGTGAATAAACGTGCAAGCAGGGGTAAAACTAGGCATAAGCTATCCTTGTGCACGGATCTAGTAAATATCTAATCTAAAAATATATAATGTATTATATGTTGAAATGAGCTAGTTGATATTGAATTCTTTTCCTTCTCACTGGTGCATGTGCACCACCATAGGACACTCTAGTATCACCCCTTTAAGAAAGCTTTCTAGACAGATAACAATTAAAAGAAGAAACTAAGTATAATGGTAATAGTAAGAACATAACAACAAAGGCATTGTTAAATTCACACCAAGACCAGAAGCTACCTAAGTGATAGTCTACCAACAGTGCAATATTCTGGTTCAATGTGGGTACAATGTGGTTTGAAGATATGCCGGATCAGATCCAGACAAATATCAAATAGTAAAACCTCATGGGTCAACCTTTTACCTTTTTGTTTGCGGCGGCGTCGAAGGTTGCACTCATAATCACTATCATCTATAGAATCAGACCCATACTTCTCAGGAACTTCACGATCATCAATAAAGTCAGATTCATAACTGTCCTCACTGGCGTCATGCTCCTCGTCAGCGTCAGAGTGCTCGATATCTTCACCATAAGATTCTCTAATTACATGTTAAGAATGACTTCACAGCCTAAGAGTCACATAATTGAAAGTTTGAAACAAAGACATGACACTATCGATAAGGATACGATTCATCATCTCCCACATTAGACCTGCTGCTTGCCCGGACATAGCATCCAGAGAGATGAATCGAACTTTGACCAATTACTGAGAAGACAACATCATCGACCTCCTCAAACTCAATCTCTAGATGGCATGTCTCAGCCAATTTCGGATTTAGACTACAAAGTTTGATGGGGATCTTGTTGCCAACATTGCATTGCAGCACCGTCCTTGCAGCAGCATCACAATTGCCCAGAGTAGCCTGTAAAAATTAAAAGATTTAGTTACAGAACACATTCAATACTGTTAAAAAATGGGTGGTGCTTAGAATTAAACTTTTGATCCCTCCCAAGTACAGTCAATTCCAGCAGCAAGATAGAAAGATTTAACTGCAGTATCATGTGCTAACCAAATGAAAAGGAACTAACAAGGCATTCAGCTCTGTATAATGCGTGCAAATCTAAATTTTATATTGATCTTAATGTTTAGTTCGAACAAGCTTCATTTAATGCAGTGTAAACATAATTTTTTTATTGATCTTAACGTAGCAAGTTCAAGTCGTCAAGGTGACATCATGTAACCAAATAGGCTCACTGGAAAACATTTCTTTTTTTTCTTTTTTTTCGAAATCACGCTTATGCACGTGTTGCTTTAAGAGCTGGAAAACATTTCTGTGTCAGAGGACAATCAAATGCAATTACAATCACTGAATATACCATCCTGATTTCCAAGACCTGCTCTGCTATGAAACATGATAGACAGAAACCAAAGAGAACATATACTCATGTCAACAAAACCAAAGTACCTTAGGTGACAGGATAACAGATGGGGCATAGGAGTACGAAATAACAAAGGGCAAAAGGCACACGTTAATTGGACATAGGGGCAGTGCTTCAGTGAGGTCAACTTGGGCCACGGCCCCCCTCACTTGTTGCAAACTCCACTAAATGTAGACACTATCAACTATCTAACCTTTGGAAATACCCAATCTACCAATTGTACTCTAGTTCATTGGTGAACCCCCTGCTGGATTTACATGCAAGCTCCGCTATTGGAAAAAAGAAAACAACCAACCCCAGAGAGCTCCGCCATTGGAAAAAAAAAAACCCAACCTGGCAAATGCGGAGGCGGCCATGATCAGCCTGGTGGGTGTGGGTGTAGGGCTTCCCGGGCTTCACTTCAACCCCTGCATCAATCAATCGGATAATCCATCATGTGCCAAGCAGATAACAGACGAAACAAATTGAACAGCACGCTCACCCCAGAACGCCATGGCAGGGATGGATTAGGGGGATTCGGCGCAAGCCGCAACTCCAATGGATGCAACTCGCAACACCTGCAGCCAATCCACGGAAAGGATATGTTAGGCTGGACAAGAACAATCGTATCAAGCGCAATCAACCGGGAGGCGGCGCGCAGGGCGAGTGTGGTGTGGTTTGGGAGTCGGCGGCGAGGGACTAGGGGTGGGTAGGCGACGGCGGACGGAGGCAATAGATACCTTGACGTAGGGTCGTAGCCCCGATGAGTCCCAGCGGAGATGGTCGCAGCGCCGCCGCCGCGGGCAGCCGGGTGGGGGAGGACAGAGGGGGTTCGGCGGGACGGAAAGGAGGGGAGAACAGGGGTTTATTGATGGGTGGCATTTGTGGGCTCCAAGGGCCTTTTCGCTTCTTGGTTTTCCTACGGCGGCAGTAATCGTTTCGTGGGCCGCCCCTTGTTTTTGTTCTGTTTTAATCATGGGCCTCTTTTCTGATCACAAATTTTTTTAGAATGACAACATATAGGGCAACATTGCGCACACACTCACCCATATGACAAATGTACCTAAACCCTAACCTTATGCGAAACTCCAAAGCGGCAGATCTTGAGATTCACGAAGTCACCATAGGTGCCTCGCTATCGACAAAGACATCATCTACCACTAAAAGCATATAGCATTGTTTAATCTAGAAATATGCAAACAAACATGCTAAATTGAGAATTTAAACCCGGGTGGCCAAGAACCTAACCAATGATCAGTTCACCTCTCTGATCACAGTTGGCAAAAGCCAAGTAATAAAATTATATGTAATCGGAACGCTAGACCAGGGCTTCATTTGGCATTGAGGTGGCCTTTAAAAATAATTTAAGTACCTGTACTACATCTCCAATCCAATAGTTTAAAAAACTATAGGTAAACCAATGAGTTTTCAAGTAGTCTGGGAAAAGGACTTGCTTGCATATATTTAATATTAAAATTATAGCTTTAGTTTATTGCAATTTCTTATTCTACAATTTTTTGTTCCAAAAATATCTCAGTTTAATCCCATAGCAAAACTTTAGTCTTGCACTTTTAGCTCATTCTTTTGCCATAAAGATCCCAATAAGTAGGTCAAAAGTGAGCAAATGAAGCGGGGAGGGCTAGAGTTTAGTTCATTTTGCACCTCAAGTGGTGCAAAACTAAGCTCAAAGTGCCTTAGGGTGTGAAGTAACTTTAATTGTTTAGCAGCAAAAGTTTATGGCCGACAACTTTGCCATAGCAAATCGATCCAAACAGGGTCGAAAAAACTTGTTAGATAAAACCACAAACCTAATCACTCTCTTCCTCTCATTTCTTTTTCCTATGCATCTCGTAGTTTTTCCTATGCATCTCGTAGAGAGGACAGCGATGGCAACACTTGAAGTCACGGGGGTATTAGGGTTGAGATGAGATAGGAGTTGGGAAAATAAAATGGATCTGACCACCAGGTCAGGGTACTGTACCCAGTTCAACCAATGTACTACAGTACAGTACCATCTTCTATGATTAATCTTAAGACAATCATAGCTACTCTATCATCCGAACTCTATTTCTAGCAATTAAGAAAGATTTAGAGAGTCTTGGATTTGTGTGACTTCCCCCTTCATGAAATGGCAAAACCTTTTATCAACACCTTCACGTTCATTTCGCTCAATCTTCTGGACGTACAGGGCCCTTGTAAGTCCTGACATTTAGGCCTCACACCAAGTATGTCCTATATTCAACAGTTGCATACCTTGTTCTCTTAGAGCTTTTTTTATTTTGACGGAACGCCGTCTACTACTAAAAGCATAAATACATGAAAACCTAAAATATTCATTGTTTGTAGATATTTAAACCCAAGACCTCATGTGATTCTCATTTCGCTTCTCTCGGAGGCGCATGCTGTTATATTATAGAAAATGTGTCAAAGTTGTTCTTTTAATATAATGGTATATACAATGTATACGCCGAGAGTGAGGCGAGGCGTGCATTTGTTGTGATTTTGCCAATCTCAAAATTGTTTTTCTATAAAAAGACACTAAACAGACAGATATAACCAAAACCCTGACTGTGATTTCAAATGGTGGCCAAATATGATAAAGGTTGCACATTTTTATAGAGAAAAGTTTAGAAAACTAAAATTGCCCAGAAGAGGTACATACACCGTTTATGTGCTTTTGTAGTTATTTGTGTCCTGAGACCTTGTCGTCATCTATGGCCGATCCAAATATTGAAGTGAAGGTGCGATCTGTCTCATCGATAGCAAAACAGCATCATGCCTAGAAACTACTACTACTCCACAGTCCACTGGTACTAGCTAGCTGGTTCGAACTGCATTTATACATTGCCATATGTCACCACACGCACTATCATGCACATGTGAAAGAAATAGCAAACAAACAACCCAACACATCAAGTTTTTGGGGCCGCCTCCGCATAAAACAAGCCCAAACATCTCAATCAACAAAGTCAACAGAAGCAACCGAGCGAGATCTAAGGCTGCTTGAATTCCGTGATGCATTGTATGCACATGTGACATAAATCTACCTCTCTCTTTTTTCTCTGAGATATAGATGCTATGCTACTTATGATATTCCCGTATATATACAAGTCTATAGGATTTGCACCATGAGTGATGTGATGTCTAAAGATACTATATATAAGCATAGTGTGTGGGGGGTTAAATTACTAGTAATGGACAATAAGGCATAAGCATTTGTTTGACCTACATGGTGCGTATAAAGTACAAGGACAAATTAACAGTCTTGATCGAAAGTGATAATTACCTGTATCTATTTCATGTCCTTTTCAAGAAAAGGAGAAACATGTATTTATGTACGATTGAGAACTTTATTTCTGAGGTTCTAGTGCCGGCCATCGGCGTGTGCTGGTTGACCATACGGGAAGGATGATATATTTTCCCAGCAACTTCACCATCACACGTACGGCTTCTCTTGATTGGTTGATAATAGTTAACAGAATCCACAGATACTTTCAGGGTATAAAACATAAAAGATTGAGTGCCTTATAATCAACTTCTTTACATATTTCTTGTCAAAATATGAACCTATATATGTATTTAATTTTGTTTGTATGACACCAAAGTAAAGCCATGTGTATAGAGGGGGAGATGAGGTGGGTCCATATGGCCTGCTAACCATCCTCTCATGTTCAGTAGAAGCTAGATGTCAGTACTCAGTAGCAGCAGCTAGTAGGAGTATTACTAGTGGTTGATGATGGTAGGTGGCCAAACTTGAGAAATCTTGGACAAATTACATGCAGGGGACTGCATGACGGTATTCGGCTTCATATGTTGCTGTCTCCGTGACAAATACCGGACAAATCACTCAAAGGGAGATATGTGAGTTGTCAGGAGAGCTAGCTAGTAGTGTGCTACTACCTTCTAGAATGTACATGGTGCCAAAAATAAAGAAAAAAACTACACTAAATGAAAACAAGTAAACTTTAATGCAATGTATTATATCTCTTCCTCTAGAGGCTATGTAGATGGTGAGGTGTGGTTATCTTGTTCATGGACCGTCGGATCAACAACTCTGCTTGTTCCTCTGTTTGCATATTCCTCTGCTATTAATTACTCCCTCTATTTCAAATTGCAGTTCGTTTTGATTTTTTTGGTGTATGTATTTTGTTATATATCTAGATAAATAATATGTCTAGATATATAACAAAATGCATGCACCGAAAAAGTCAAAGTGAACTACAATTTAGAACGGAGGGAGTATTTTTTTTTTTGTCATAGGTACCTCATTTTGTATGTACCAGATTGGTGAGAACATCACATTGTTTGTCTTTTATTCCGCTGCAGTTCAGCAAGCACATTGTTGCTTGTCTGAACTTGGAGAGACCATTACCCTGAACAAATCAAGCTATTTGTCATTTTCTCATAGATGCAGTGAACAAATCATCCCCTCAAGAGTAGATATATTTAAGTAAACTATTTTGACTTCAGGTATGGAAGGTTTTGGAGCACGTTTGTTCCATAATTGTTTTCATATATCTTGTACCAGGAATGAATAAAACTATTTAGTAAGTTTATTTGTATCATAGTATGTGATAACTATGTTGATGGAAAAACTAAATTCTTATTATTATGTTCTCAAATCTCTCTATATATACTTACCAGCAAACACAAGATGCAGAGACGCATACACCTAGCTTTATCCAATTGGAATCCAGAGTTGAGTTAGAGTCTCAAGTTATATAAACTTAAGTAGCTAAGGTAAAGTGAGCGTGTTGCATGCTAACATACAGCCAAGTAAGATTTGAAATAGTACCTACGGTGAAATTTTAAATTTACAGATTGTCTTGGTTTGCACATTAATTGTGATGGAGTAGATAAGGGAAAGGTCTAAAGCTACTGCCATTTTCCCCATCCCCTATAACTAGTAGGCTAGGAGTGCTTCTAGACAATAATGTAATTAAAATATTTTTGAATTAAAAAAAGGTTAGTCTTAGATCCTTATTCCAAGACATACACAACTTACAAGGTCATCATCTTGGATGTATGTACCTATTGTATCGGAAGAAAGAGGAGAAAAGGGGGAGTCCTTGCTTTGTTTCATGCCCAAGGAGCCATCTCTGGCTGCTGGCACAGGGCTCAACTATATGGGAGCCCTAAATTCATGTACGGAGTATTTTGATGGATCTGTCACCTGGAGCTTCAACATTTCAGGCAGCCTCAGTATACAAACAGACGCACACGCCCGCCCCTATACAAGCCAAACAGAACGTGTCCAATGGGGAAAAGAGCCGTTTGGGAGGTTCTCCTGACACCCCCCCCCCCCCCTCTCTAATAACAATGGCTATTTGTGCATAATTTGTTTCGTGTATAACGTATAGGCATGACGATGTGGTTACTAAATAATTAAATTGTGCCGAATCGTTGAAACAAACATGAACGCGCTAAGTAATTTTAAATCCACTGACTTAAATTAACTTGTTCCATATATACTGCTTACAAAGAGAGGCATTGTACATACAGTGAATTTTTATAGCACTAGGAGTAGTACCGTCCATTGAGTATCTCTGAGTCAATATGCATAAAGATCCTTATTTAAAATCTTCAGATGCACTCATCCCTACTAATAAGAGAGAGATAAAAAGGAGTGAAAACCTTGTCTCAAGTGTCCTCAGAATGGGGAAAAGGTGATGATGGATTGCATTGGAGAAGCAATCCCCTGTGCTTGCAGCAAGCTTGCACACCAAGTGCAATAAACAAAGAGCCACGACCAAATGCTTCCACGCATAACCAAAACATTAAGAAAGTGCTTGCAGATATCAAGGCCTCAACCCCCCCTTCTTCCCAGGGTGTTGTCTAGCTACTCTGTGGCAGCAACTCCATGGATCAAGGTACCATGGCGCTAGTTGTTTATAAATGCGCTAGTACTTGACTATGTAATGGGATTAGAAGTTGCATTCTTCCTCTTGCAGCCACTTGCTATATATTTCCCTTCCTTGCATTGTCTGCCGGCCGAGGCACGGCCAGTGCTAGAACTAACAACATGGTGGGTGCTATAGACATATATACTGCAAATAAAACCTCCTGCTAGATCACTATCTTATTTCAGGATTTATAGATTCAGAAAATTTGCATTATAGGTTTGTAGAAAATATTCGTAGCTAGCTTATTGTTAGCATATACAGAGGCTGATGCCTACCCTAACTGTGAAATTAAGTATTCCCGTATCAGTAAGAAAAAGCATTGGAGTGTGGTTATTAACAGTATATGAGAAGTTGTCTTTTGATCATGGACACTGGCTAGAAAAGGTGGGCGGCCGGCGTCCCCACAATATATGAGGTCAAATGAATTCAACAATTTGATTGGAGTAATGTAATGGGCCGGCTATTAATTATCTGCATAAATGGTTACTAAAATTTACTATTTTTGTGCGAGTGAGAAAGAAATTAGAAAAATATTGAGCACACACGCATGTATTCCGGATGGGATATATACACAGTACATACAGTAGTATATATGCGTCCGTGGTTGGGACGCAACTCCAACGCATGTGTGCAGCTTGACGTTGAAGAATGGGCGTACGTGCGTATACGTGTGATAATATTAGTTAATTGTAAAATTAATTGGCCACCAAACATATATACCCGAACCGACTGAGTCACCCCATCCGTAAACAAACATTTGACGGACGGTGCAACACGCATGCTGTACCAAGCTACCATGCATCTCTCCTCTTCCTTTCTTTTTTTTTAAAAAAAAAATCCCGATCGACTTAGCTTAGCTTGTGCGTGCGTGCGTCTTGATGGAGAAGCACAGCAAGAACAACCAACCAGAGAGAGAGAGAGAGCGCGTAATGTATTTCATCACATCCTCCAGAGGAGGCATGCTGTGCATCATGTTGAGGCTGCATCAACAATCTTAGCTGCCGGCCTGAATAATGCTTCGTTTGCAAATTGATCAACAATATATATATATATATAACTACGTGCATACGGGATAACAACCTGAAAGATCCTAAATAAAGTTTCAAAAAAAAAGATCCTAAACAAAAGAAGTTCAAATTCATATTTTTTTTCATAAAAGACAGACGAGACATGCTTGCAGCTGCAGATGGGCGCTAGCAGCTGTAGCTGGTCACCGCCCGAAGCGAAGACGGGCGCTAGCTATAGATGATCAGTTTGCGGGCGCTGTCGCGTGACGACGCGCGCGCTCGAATGCCGGCGTACGTTTGTCGCACGCACCACCACCACCAGCAGACGTCGATGGCGACACGCTCCATCGCCTCTTTCTGCTCTACCACGGTACCACCTCCGCTAGCTAGCTCCGCCATCTTATTACAACTATATGATTTTGGGAGTCCTTCTGTATTTTGGACATTGACACGACGACACGCCAACTGCCGCGGCCGGCCGGCGTACGTGCACATCCATCTTTGACTACACATGTATATATGCGCGTTTTCGAATGATATCATCAAATTGGCACAGAATTTCATATGTATACATGGATATGTGGATGCCATAAAACATATGTGACGATCCACGATTTTATGCAGTACCAATTATTGAGTACGTATATGTATGGTCTATGTATCGTCAGCCATATTAGTGCAAACATGAAAATGTTATTATTAACTCTCTTAGCTTGGTTTATTATGAATTTGATGAATTTATGGAAACCGTTGGAAAGCTGTTGGAGTCAACATTGGTCGATATTTGCCCATTGTTGACTCAATTCAATAAAAAAAAATTTCAAGATTTTCATAATAAATATTAAGACAAAATTTACCATGCAACATGGAAAGTGAGGTGGTGTGACCCGCAGGTGTAACCCCATTTGAAAAATTGACTAAAGATCAACTTAACTAAATAGGTGAATGTTGTATGTATTTATTGTTGAGTTGAAAAAAGCGTGACACGCCAGAGAGCACGCCATGACATCTCGCTCACGAAGCGCAGTACGTACGGGCTCCACCTGTCCGCGTTCCACGATGCCAGTATAGAATCATACCTTGATGGCGTCTAGGTGTGTTCCCTCTCGATGCCCCTCACTATAGGAAGAGTTTTTATTGGCGGTAGCTTTGTATTTTCCTGACGTTTTTGTGAATTGTTTGTGTAAAAGGCCATTGCAAATAATGGTACATTTTTACTAGTGACGGCTTCAGAATTGCCAATATATATTCATTTACACAAGCGGCAGACTTAAGCCAACCACATGTGTAAAATGTTTACACATGTGTCTTATTATATAACTCAACCATCTCGGTTAATTAGTTAACATAGGTGGCTTAATAAAATAAAGCACCTATAAAATATTTTTAAAAAAACTTAAATGTTTCTAGCCAAATTACTTTACCTCATCGGCTGGTATGTGAATGGCAGACCCCGGCCTTGTGGCTGCTCGTCTTTTTCCCTGTTTTTTTTAAAGTTTTTTCTAGAAGACCATTACTGCTGGTTGTAGCAACGAAAATGGAAGCATATAAGTGCCTATTACTGCCGATAATGAAACCGCCGGTTTAAAATTCGAGGAGATATGTATTTTTTGAACAAGTAATTATTGCACTAGTGTTAATATTTCTGTTTTCATCTTAACTATTAGTGCGTAAAAACTTAAGCCGCTTATGTCCAGTTGGTGCATATATGACCCCGAGCTTTTCTTAACAGACCACCCACTAAAATTCAGCGGATGTGGAAATACCATCCTCTTGGCAACTACAGATAGATGCTTAGCTAAATAGCTAACCAAATAATACTACTAGATTATGAAGGGACACCCGTGCGTCAAGGGCTGGATCCGAGAGCGTAGGTAAGCATGCAAGCATGATTAGTGTTTTCTTTGCTCGATCATACGTGTAATTATGCGTGTCTTAGATGTGGCAAGTAGACACTTAGTTTTTTTATTTTATTTTTTAACAGAAATCACTATATAATCGATCAGCCCGCCCATGAAAAGGAGTGATGACGAGACAGAGGGTCGATCCATCGCCTCATCGTTGCTTGCAAGTCGTTCCAACGTACCCAACTTGCACGATTGCTAGCTGCTAATAAACAAGATAAAGCAGGGACTAATGGCTTGTCATCTATATACATCAATCAGCAGCTAATTAATATATATACTAGTTTGTCGGGTGACGATGTATATATGATAATTAACGAGCGAAGCTTGTATATAGATGTAGCATGCGCTGGAAGATGTTGGGAGAGATCCATTTTGGTTCTGGAGATATCTCTCTTCGATGGACATCTGGAAGACGTCTGTGACGAACCCGGCCATATGATGCACTCTTGTTCTTTGTCAAGGATTTAAGAACAATTTGGTTAACCTTGCGTGGAGGAAAGCACGCGAATGCATATATAGATACTCTATCCATCTAATAAAAAGCATTGTTATAGAGTTTGTGCTGGTTAAATTTTCTTAAGTTTGATTAGGTTTGTAAAAAACACTAGTAATATTTGTATCTCTAGATGAGTTTATTATGAAAATATATTCAAGGATGTATCTAATAATACTAATGATATAGCATAAATGTTCATATTTCTTATATATTGGTTAAAGTTGAAAATATTTAACTTTTTAGAAAGTGAGAATATAGTATTTTTATGAGACGAAGGGGGTGTTTGTTCAGGCTTGCAAACTCACAACTTTTTTGCATTTATTTATTCTAGTCTAGAAAGAGAATAGTCCTATGAAATGTAGTGTTTCCTATTTATATTCACAATGAACTTGCACATAGGATTTTTCCCATTACCTATTGTCACTAAAGCTTCAAAGGAGGTTGCTAGCAGCCGCCTTTACCTTGGCCTATCTTTGAAAACATTTGTTCCAACGCAGCATGGAATTGGTCAAGGTCTCTGTTTTGAAGAGTCAAAATTATTCCAAGCACTGGTCATTGCATTGTCTCGTCAAAATTGGAAAACCTAACCTCACATATATATGCAATTATTATATATACTCCTTAATGTTGGAAAATTAAACCTAACCTCACATGTGCAATTATGAAGAATAATCTGAAGTTACTACATCCGAGTCCGAGTCGGTGGTGAGAAAGCGAGCGAGAGAAAGAGCTGTCATTCTACGTTGGCTGCGCCACACGTGGAAGAGCCGAACGTGTGCCTGGCCCTGACACGCCAACTGCAGTTTGTTGGCTAGCCTCATTTGTCACTGAGCAGCGGGACCCATTCCGTTGAGGATCCTATCCTGGTTGTTCCGGGTGGGCCCCACGGAAGGTCCTTCCGTCCGTAAAAACACGCACCCGTGCGGGCGTGTGGGTCCCGGCACTGCCGTTGTGTGCCGTGGGCGATGCTGGCTTATCTTTAGTTTGTCTTTAGTTTGTCATTTAGGCCTTGTTTAGTTACTAAATTTGGTGGACAAAATTTGCATAGTAAGTGTCCCGTCACACTGTAGCAATTTTGTTTTTATTTAGTAATAATTGTCCATCATTGATTAATTAGGCTTAAAATGTTCGTCTCGTAAAGTACAACAAAACTGTGCAATTAGTTTTTTATTTCATCTATATTTAGTACTCCATATATGTGCCGACATTTTGATGTAACGGAGAATAGGAATTCTGTATAGTAAATTTTGAATACTAATTTTGGTATCTAAACAAGGCCTTATTTACCTTCAAATGTCTAGACTGTCCTCCAACAACTAAATAGATGGAGTTCAGGAAATTACGCCTCGTGTGATCGTGTCATTCTCAAATACTTTTATGGGCCCTTATAAGGATCTTTTTGGCACTAACATTATTCTGGTTCAAGGTACTGTAGTTGTCGTTGCAGACATATTGCTAGATAAATGCTACTTTTCATGTGAATTGCAAGGGGGATGCAAAATTTTATATGTGCGCACACACTTAACTCTATAAATACATGCACATACTTATTAATATACCAACTAATTGTTCCAAAAAACAATCTTGCTCAAACCATATATGAGGTCTTTGTAGCAAGCAATAATATTATGCCAACTATATTGTACTTTTTTTTTTGACTTCGTATGAAATTAGCTCATTTCCACTTAGCTGTTTTTCCTATAATTTTGTTTTGACATCTCCATTAGTTCTGCACTCCGAATGTAGATAGGCAGGCGCACTGCCACTCCATATTAAGGTCCAGTTTCGAGCAAAGATCGGAATTTTACATGCAATTTCCACATTATTCATAGATAAAAGGAACCTGAAATTCAACATGTAGAACACCACTATTCATATACTTTCTCTATCCATGAAAGTATCATTCCTAGTGTTGTCTTAAATTAATCTCTTTAAAGTTTGACCAAATTTCTATGAAGAAAAAGCATCAAAATCCACTACAGTAAATTAGCATCATTAGGTACATTAATTATAAACTATATATTTTGATAACGTGTTCATCCCATATTATAAATATTTGTTTCCTATGAATTTGATCAAAAATAAAAGAAGTTTGCCTTATGTGCCAAATCTAGGAATTTTCAGGGACAGGGAGAGTTGGTTACAGTAGAACATAGTAGTGTGTTATTTACAGTAGTGTAAGTTGTCGGCAGTTGTGTAGTATTTGTACTGCAGTTAAAAGATGTTCACAGCTGTAACATACCCCCACTTAGTACGTAGTGAGGGTAGCAAGCGACTGCCATGTGCCTAATTGTGGACAAACGTTTGAATACTTCCAGTAATACCAAACGCATACGTTTCCCATGCTACACAACGAAATCAGCAACAATATATACACAGATGTAGGAGTAGTATACAATCTATCATTAATTAACAACGTGTGCCTTACGGTGATTTAGTGGCAGCAATTGCCTCAAGCGCCCAAGATGTTTTTCAAAACAGAAGAATAAAGATAAGTATGGCTGGGGATTAACTCCTTGCAAAGAATCTACAAAAATGATTCCCATTGGTCGTCGCCGTTGATTTCCCTAAAACCAAAAGTGTGCCTTATGTGCGCTTTTCTCTCTACCAATATGATAAATTAGAATACATGTTTTACAGTGGTTGGAAAAATACAAACAAAAAACTAGAGAAAAATGAGTTGGTAACAAGGTGAAGAAACCCTCTTTTAATTAAGCCATATATGCATGTTGCATATGACATCTCTTTTTAAGGCTAAATGTTCAATACTTGTGCCAAGATTTCTCATAATAAAAGCATATTCTAATTAACACATTTGTTCAGCGGTAAGATTTTGTGTGGATTCATCCATGTTTACATTTTACAATAATATATTGTCATACAAATGATAGAGTTGCACCATGGATTATTTTATAGTATACAAATAACCGTTCTGGGCCTAGAAACAAACAATTTTAAAGGTACTATGCGGTCACAACACATGCTAGTAGTGTGGCAGAGATGTAAAGAAGAAACCAAGGACGACCCAACAAAAATGGATACTGTAAATTACTAAATAAGCACACACAGAATTTAGTGACACGGGAACTAGAGAAGTCTCATGATGCATTAAATAGGCTGGGCATAATTCTTTTCCGGCCGGCAGAGACACGCACCGAGCAAGGTAGGAGTAATAAATGGCATGTGAAGATTTTAAATTTTCAGACTTCGCCAGCTTCATCATCAATTCCTGCTGCCTCATATATAGTGCAACGCACTATAGTAAAGGTTTCAAAGAAGTTGCATGTTAATACCAGAGATGGAGGCCATTGCCCATTGGTATGTTAATACTAAAAAACATGAAGTGGAGCAGTGACAAACACCTCAAAATTTGAGAGAGTATCTAGTTATCTGTCAATAGATTTTACGTGGTCAAATCTATTAGACATTTTATAAATACGACCCTATAGTAAAATCCCATTACGCGATAGTTGTAGCACAAATCATAAAACACAATTAAATGTATAGGAATCTGATAAATTTACGTTAATAGAAAAATAACAATTTATATAAGGTTTTAAAAGGATATATTATTCTTATTCTTAGTTTTTTGCAGCTATAAGGTTTGTTATAATACTTAGTTTAAGAGGAAGAAGGAAGGTGAAGATTATATGAAACCATCTTTTGCTTTTCTCACGTCACATGCTGTCAAAACTAAAGAAACCTAATCTTGACTTCCAAAGCTCCCTACTCTCTGGAGTCAAGATAATTAACAAACCCATAGCTGCCTTTTAGGCCTTATCTTTATACTCCACCACCATACAATAAGAACATCTACATGTGACTCCAATTTGTGACCGTAGGGTTAGATGCTCGGGACTCTTTTATGAGCCGTAACTTTTCTTTGTTTATGGAAAATTTGAGCTGTAACTCGAGGAACCGTCCAAACATCTTTTGTGGCTCCATGGTAACTGTAGCTACCTTAATTGATACTCTCACCTAGCTATTGCTTCTTTCTTTAATGTTTTGAAAGGATTAAATTGAACATGGTTCTGTACTTCCTTTTAGCAAAAGCTTAGTAAATTTCAGCCAAATTTGTTCACATTATATATATTATTGATGCAAAAAGATCCGTCTTTCTGTAAGATTTGCAGTTTAAGAACGAATACTAGCTACATGCACGAGACAATCATAATACTACACAGGAGATAAAAAAAAAAACTAAGAAAACTTAGATTTCAAGTAGTTTCAAGCTGGATTGAGTGCTGATGCGGGAAGCCTTTCTTTTCTTTCGAGAACATGCATAGTAAGAGTTTCATTAAGAAGAAGTTAAGAGTCATACAAATCTTTCTTGAAAGAATGAAATAAAATGTTACAAATGTCTCCCATGATATCCTGTGAATGTTTCTCTAAAAATAACGAAATGGATCGGAGTGGTAGCTCGATTTATGCCGATGACACTTGAAGTTTGTTCCTTGTGATTGTCTCATGCCTTTCATTTGTAGCTGACTTAGTCAACCACTTCTATAAATGTTGTGTTGTAGTGTAGCTTCTGAACTAGGCCAAAACGATTGTCAAAGATGGCTGCTTTAGTAAAATTGACCTTAGAAATTAACTTTAGCTATTTTAGGGATGATGGACTAGAATAATTGTCCCTTAAAATTATTTTAGAAATGGTTTCTTATGGCAGCTGCCAAGTGGATGTATTTGTATAGGTGATTGACTAAGCCAATCAACCTTAAAAATCAACTTTTAGGCATGATTGTCAACTACCTTGAAAATATATGTGAAACAAATAACTTCATACATTTTTCAAATAGTCAGGTTAAGCAAAACTTTATATCAAAATTATAAGCTCAACAAGATCTAAATTTTGTAGTTGATGATTCTTTATATGAGGCCTAACACTTTGTAGTTGAAATCCTTTTCATTTGACATTCTTTTCGGAAAAAAATATATAGGAGTTAATACAAAAATATAACATCATATGCTTGCTCACAAGTGACCGTGCTATTGTGGTAGGAGGGGAAGGCAATGAACAAATCAATTAATTTTGGCGCATACAGAGAATAGTTCAATGATCTTCTACGTAGTACATTTTGCTGCTTCACTAGAACATATATATCAGTGATCTTATAATATGAAAAATTTCATTTGACACTTTATTTGTCGCTTTGTGGCAAAAACAAAGAAGGTGTATTGATAGGCTAAGACCATCAAAGCAAAGGTGCACACAGAAACATTGGTTCAAATATTTATTCATCATATTACAAAATTGGATAGAAAAGCACAATTTCCCCTCTTTCAATACCTACTTATACTAATTTATAGTAGACTGGAGTAACACCCTTCTGCAGCCAATCCCTTCATATCCAACTGATTCCATTATCAAGTTGTGGAATCTACTATGATAGTAGTAAAGGCTAGAGCGTCTTCTTCATCTAAATAGAGAGCGTCTTCTGGAAAAACCATTCATGTAGCAATGGTTCTCCTTACAAAACTAAGGCGGAATTGCATTTCTACATACCTATTGTTGATTTGTGATGAGGATTTCAGTTCGACGAATGTTCTTATTAGCATCTTGTCCCATATCATCTATCTCTATAAAAGATGACAATGTAGCTCATGGTTACAATTTTGTTAGGCAATGGTACATGTAGATAGCATGAGTCCTGTATAAACCAATTTGGCGCATAGATAGAACCATTCGATGATCTTGTATGCAATACATTTCTCGCTTCACTATAATATATAATAATATGCAAATTTTTTTATTTTTCCATTTTATTTGTCGCCTTGTGACAAAAAAAGGTGGGGCTAAAACCATCAAATCAAAGCAAAGATGCTCATAGAAACAAACATGTAAACAACTTCTGGGACAAGATAAGCGAAGGATTTCTACTGGTAGAAAAAGAGAGAACTCAAGACAATGAAATATCTTTTTCACTACAACATAGGAAAATAAAATAAATTACTCTATAATTATCCACACACACGATTCTCCTAACAAATTCTTAGTGGTAATAAATGTAATAAATTAAGCCAAAAGGCTAAAACTATAGAGAAATTTGTTTGGGGGGTAAGAGAGAGAGCTGGGATGGGATGGGAGATGCCAAAAACCCGGGCTCGGGGAATCAAATCGCAAGTTTGACCGGGCTCGGATGCTGAGACACAAAACTGAGAAAGAGGAGAACGCTTTTTGCTATCAGCCCCTCGCAACAACCCAATATTGTTCTTCCACGGCCTCCTCTATACAAATCGATTAATTTTTTGATTAAACAATCCGGCCCCTCTTTCCGGGGCGTCGCAAGCAAACAAAGCTCGCCGAGGTTTTGTTAATCCGAAGTGCCAATGGCGGGGGTTCAGTAGCTGAGAGTAGAGCGCCCTTTCCCTCGTCCTACTTGAATACTCTCAAGTGCCGCTGTGTGTGCTCTTCTACTTTTGCTTCTCTCTCTCTCTGTCTCCTCCTCTGCCCCTTCTTGTCCCTCCCTCTGCCTCTTCGTCTCCAATTGCTGAAGTAGTAGTAGTAGTAGGTTGGTTGGTCTGTTGGTGGTCTTCTTCCATTCTTGATGAGGGGTTGGGTTCTTCGCTTGGCCAAGGTGAGCTGCAGCCTCTTCTTGGATTTGCTTTCGTGTGTAGTGGTTTCGGGTTTGTTCTTGGGTTGAAGAAATGTTTGGTTGTTCATTTCGGTACCTGATTAATCTTGATTTTTTTGTGTGGCTTTTCTGGTCCTCTGGTTTATATTCGTACAACCTGATTGGGTTCGTTTCTTTCGTCCCAAATTGGAGTCGGTTTTCTACCCGTATGGTAGTTCATCATCATGACTTTGGCTTCTTTGAATTTTGGAGGAAAACTACCTCTGGGGTTTGGTGCGCAGTTTGTGCCGATAATTTCGCATTTGCAACTGTATCACTGTTCTTGGCACGGGCGCTTTCCCTTCCAAATCAAGATTCCTTGTGCTCTTCTTCTACCGTTTTGCTTCTTCTTTGTTGGTAAATGATTCGAGAATTTCCGGTGCGAATTTGCAGTGAGCTCATCGGCTCCACAGTCATGTGAAGTTGTCCAAGAATCCGGCAGGACGCAAGAACCGGCGGCCCTTCTTCTCCATTGCGTGCGCTCATCTTCTTCCTTGCGCACAAATCGACGACCGCGAGTTGGAGCCATGGCCGCCTCCACGACGGCGGCCGCGTGGTTCTTTGTGGCGGCGGTGATGCTGGTGCTGCTTCATGCGACGGCTCCCGCCATTGCTGGCTCAGAGGACGAGGCGGCGGCGCTGCTTGCCTTCAGGCGTGCGTCCGTGGCGGACGACCCGCGCGGCGCGCTCTCGGGCTGGGCGCTGGCGAACGCCACGGCGGCGCCGTGCTTGTGGGCCGGAGTCTCGTGCGCGCCGCAGCCCGACGGCCGCGTCGTGGCCGTCAACCTCAGCGGCATGGAGCTCGCCGGCGAGCTCCGTCTCGACGCGCTCCTCGCGCTCCCGGCGCTCCAGCGCCTCGACCTCCGCGGCAATGCCTTCTACGGCAACCTCTCGCACGCCGCCGCGTCGCCTTCCTCGCCGTGCGCGCTAGTGGAGGTGGACATGTCGTCCAACGCATTCAACGGCACGCTCCCCATGGCGTTCCTGGCGACGTGCGGCGCGCTGCAGTCCCTGAACCTGTCGCGCAACGCCCTCGTCGTCGGCGGCTTCCCGTTCGCGCCGTCGCTCCGGTCGCTGGACCTGTCGCGCAACCGGCTGGCGGACGCCGGCCTCCTCAACTACTCCTTCGCCGGCTGCCACGGCCTGCGGTACCTCAACCTCTCCGCCAACCAGTTCGTCGGCCAGCTGCCGCCGGAGCTCGCGCCGTGCAGCGCGGTCTCCGTGCTCGACGTGTCGTGGAATCACATGTCCGGCGCGGTGCCCGCGGGGTTCATGGCCGGGGCGCCGCCCAACCTGACGCACCTCAGCATCGCCGGGAACAACTTCTCCGGGGACGTCTCGGCGTACGACTTCGGCGGCTGCGCCAACCTGACGGTGCTGGACTGGTCCTTCAACGGCCTGAGCAGCACCGAGCTGCCGCCGAGCCTCGCCAACTGCCGCCGCCTCGAGATGCTGGACATGTCCGGGAACAAGCTCCTCGGCGACCCCATCCCGACGTTCCTGACCGGCTTCTCCTCGCTGAGGCGGCTGGCATTGGCCGGCAACGAGTTCTCCGGGACCATTCCGGATGAGCTCAGCCAGCTGTGCGGCCGGATTGTTGAGCTGGACCTGTCGAGCAACCAGCTGGTTGGTGGCTTGCCGGCAAGCTTTGCCAAGTGCAGGTCACTCGAGGTGCTTGACCTCGGCGGCAACCAGCTCTCCGGGAGCTTTGTGGACAGCGTCGTCAGCACCATCTCCTCGCTCCGTGAGCTGCGGCTCTCCTTCAACAACATCACAGGGCAGAACCCGCTGCCGGTGCTGGCGGCGGGTTGCCCGTTGCTCGAGGTGATCGACCTCGGGTCCAATGAGTTCCGGGGTGAGATCACGGAAGACCTCTGCTCGTCGCTGCCGTCGCTGCGGAAGCTGTTCCTCCCCAACAATTACCTCAATGGCACAGTGCCCAAGTCGCTGGGCAACTGCGCCAATCTGGAGGCCATTGATCTGAGCTTCAACTTCCTTGTCGGTGAGATCCCGAAGGAGATAGTGGTGCTGCCAAAGCTTACTGACCTGGTCATGTGGGCCAACGGCCTGTCCGGCGAGATCCCGGACATTCTTTGCTCCAACGGTACTACGCTGGAGACACTGGTGCTGAGCTACAACAACTTCACTGGAGGCGTTCCCCCTTCCATCTCCAGATGTGTCAACATCATGTGGGTGGCGCTCTCCGGCAACCACCTCACAGGGGCTGTGCCTCACGGCTTCGGTAAGCTCCAGAAGCTTGCCATTCTGCAGCTCAACCAGAACCAGTTGTCTGGTCCTGTGCCGGCAGAGCTCGGCAGCTGCAACAACCTCATCTGGCTGGATCTCAACAGCAATAGCTTCACCGGCATAGTACCGCCGGAGCTGGCTAGCCAGACAGGGCTTATTCCGGGGGGCATTGTGTCAGGGAAGCAGTTTGCATTTCTTCGGAACGAGGCCGGTAACATCTGTCCCGGTGCTGGTGTGCTCTTCGAGTTCTTTGGCATCCGATCTGAGAGGCTGGCTGCGTTCTCAACCGTGCACATGTGCTCAGCCACAAGGATATACGTCGGCACAATGGACTACGGATTTCAGAGCAATGGGAGCATGATCTTCCTCGACCTCTCCTACAACCGCCTCACTGGTGCGATCCCGGCAGGCCTTGGGAACATGATGTTCCTGGAAGTCATGAACCTGGGGCACAATGAGCTCAACGGTACAATTCCATCTGAATTCTCAGGGCTCAAGAAAGTTGGCGCGCTTGACCTCTCTAACAATCATCTCACTGGTGGCATCCCCCCGAGCCTTGGTACTCTGAGTGCCCTTGCTGATTTGGACGTATCCAACAACAACCTGTCTGGTCCAATTCCTCTGGGTGGCCAGCTCACCACTTTTCCGCAATCCCGGTATGCCAACAATTCTGGCCTCTGTGGCATCCCTCTACCTCCTTGTGGTCATGATCCAGGGCAGGGAAGTGTGCCATCAGCTTCATCCAATGGAAGGAGGAAGACCGTTGGGGGAAGCATTCTTGTTGGAATCGCGCTCTCCATGCTCATACTGCTGTTGCTGCTGGTCACTCTCTGCAAGCTCAGGAAGAACCAGAAGACTGAAGAGAAGAGAGCTGGGTACATCGAAAGCCTTCCAATATCTGGCACATCAAGCTGGAAGCTTTCAGGTGTTGATGAGCCACTGAGCATCAATGTGGCGACATTTGAGAAGCCTCTGAGGAAGCTCACCTTTGCGCATCTCCTCGAGGCGACCAATGGCTTCAGTGCTGAGACTCTCATAGGCTCAGGGGGGTTTGGTGAGGTGTACAAAGCCAAGCTCAAGGACGGCACCGTTGTTGCCATCAAGAAGCTGATCCATTTCACAGGCCAAGGTGACAGGGAATTCACAGCAGAGATGGAGACCATTGGCAAGATCAAGCACCGCAACCTTGTGCCGCTGCTCGGATATTGCAAGATTGGCGACGAGCGGCTCCTCGTGTACGAGTACATGAAGCATGGCAGTCTAGATGTTGTGCTGCATGACAAGGCCAAGGCTGGTGTGAAGCTTGACTGGGCAGCAAGGAAGAAGATCGCCATCGGTTCAGCAAGGGGGCTCGCCTTCCTCCACCACAGCTGCATCCCCCACATCATCCACCGGGACATGAAGTCAAGCAATGTGCTTCTTGACAGCAACCTGGAGGCCCGTGTCTCTGACTTTGGGATGGCAAGGTTGATGAATGCACTAGACACACATCTGAGTGTGAGCACACTTGCAGGTACGCCTGGGTACGTGCCACCTGAGTACTACCAGAGTTTCCGGTGCACGACCAAGGGTGACGTATACAGCTACGGTGTGGTGCTCTTGGAGCTTCTGTCAGGGAAGAAGCCGATCGATCCAACTGAGTTTGGAGACAACAATCTTGTCGGTTGGGCGAAGCAGATGGTGAAGGAGAACAGAAGCAGTGAGATCTTTGATCCTACTCTGACAAACACAAAGTCAGGGGAAGCTGAGCTCTACCAGTATCTGAAGATCGCTCGCGAGTGCTTGGACGACAGACCAAACCAAAGGCCAACCATGATACAGGTGATGGCAATGTTCAAAGAGCTGCAGCTTGACTCCGACAGTGACTTCCTCGATGGATTCTCGATCAACTCATCGACAATAGATGAAACAGCAGAGAAATCAACGTAATTTCTTCTGATGATCCTTGCAGATTTTGATTCTCTGGAGGGATACAATACAACAGCAGCTAGCTCAATCATTTTATTTAGATCCTTGCCTCCTTGGTAGGAAAAAGGTGGCCTCCTCCAATTTAGTAGGAAAAGTTGTGATTTTGATTCCAGTCACACTCACTGTAAATAGCACACAAGCATGGGTAGGGTACAATTGCAGAAAAGCTGTTCTCTCCTGTTGGAGAGACCGCCGTGTATTTTGGAAATCAATCAAATTCCCAGCATTTTCTGTGTGTACAAGTGCCGCAGCATTTCTGCACTTGCTTTTGCTGAGGCTCCATTCCTGTTCTCTCCTGCACCAGAATTTTTCCTACCGTAATATGCAGTCTTTGCAATAACTGTCATTTTTGTAGAAAAGTCAAAGTTTCCTCTGTGACTTATATTTTCTTATAAATTTCTTGAGCGCAGCTATCTCTGACAGTTGCCATAGGCCATAGCATGTTTGAACACACTGTTACACAGATCCTAAGATTTTTGTTGACAGCACATGAAAAAAATGACTTGTACAGATAGAGAAGAAATTGTGCTTCCCTGCTCGTCGAATGATTTCTGGGTCTGGTGTATGTCATAACTGAGCAACAGAATGAGGGTTCTCAGTTGTGCATCCCCCTGAACCTGAACTGGATGGCCATCTTTTCCTTTTGCTGACATGGTCTGTGATGGATGTAGTAGGTATGGTACCTGCCTGTCGTCCTGGTGGACAAGACAAACTCAGCCTCCCTCACCAGGAGAAGTCGAGAAGATAAGGCACGCATGGCTTGTGTACATCTTCTTTCTGGCTGCACTGGCGTGTATGTAGTGTGTACTCAGCCTGTATAATAATCAATCAATCATCTTAGCATCCAGCTTACTGATGCGTTCACTTGGAAAGAGTTGAGCAGCTGATTGATCCCAGGACGCTGAATGCCTGTATGTCAAAACTGAAAACTGAAAAAAGTGGTGCTTGCATCTCCATTTTATTTTGATATGGACACTTGAATCTTTTCAGACTTGAATAATACTTGGGTTGCTTCCTTAACCTCAATTCTCAGGAAGGACACTAACTTTCTCACTGACCAAACAAACACCTTTCCTTCCTTTCATCAGATAAAAATAAAAATGAAGTGTCTGTCTGGGAGGGTGAGAGGGGCAAGCGTCGCTTTCAGTAGTTTCTAAAGGATTTGGTATCAGTTAGCTGAGCTAAACTAGGATAAGACAGCACGGCAAGCGTGCAGGGCGCCCCGCACGTGTGCTCACACACACGCTTCGCTTTTTTCGTTGTCAAGGATCTCATCCATAATCTCATTCGCGTTGAATAGTTGAGCATCAGGTCAGAAGCGTGTGATGGCCTGTAAGTGCGACGTGATTTAGGCAGGCAGGCAGGCAGGAGCATCCAGACTTTGCAGACGACAATGACGACCCGTGCCTTGCGTTGGTTACCTTCTTCAGAGTAGAACGGCATGAATGAACCATGAGACCAGCAGCAGCAAATCTTGACAGCCAGTCAGCTCGTCTCTCCTACTCCTGATCCTAAGGTGCTGGAGCCGGATTGGTCCGGAACGTCCCATAGGTTCAGTTGCTCACCTTCATCTGGATATTTTTTTCTCGAATACACAAGATTGTGTATATCTTCGCATTAGAAGAAGAAAATGTTTATGATACGGGAGTGCCGTTTCCGATGGCAAAGATATCTGAACCGTTGATCCACGCATTGGACGGTCTAGAACGGATGCCGTGGGTGGTGGCTAGTGCTTTCGGCATCCCGGGACAGTGGTTTTGCTCTCTTTTGATTTGGTGTCACCATCGCTTTGCATCTCATAAAGGGGTGCTCTTTGCACACTGATCTCAATTTGGGGCGCCCTTTACGTCCAAAAAGGCACACAGATAGCACTGAGCCAGCTGATAGGGTAAGGTGGGTGTCGCGAAAAGGTCAAACATCAATTGCGTGTGCCTTTGGGTTTAGGATCTTTTAGTAGTTGGGCACTAGGGATACGCTTAGAAATGCAGGTGCCATGGATGGGATGCTTATACATTGTTTATTTACTCAAGATGAAGATTTGCATACTTCAATACAACTCAAGTAACTTGGTCTTTGAGGTGCCGTCCTGCAGATGCAATTGGGTTCTATGATGGTCATCAGATTTACCTGTAAATGTCCATGTCTCATTGCCTCCTGCTCTGCTGCCCAGCAGTTCTCTGCTGTTGTTTGTTTAACTGTCCGCTTGGTAATTTTCTAGTATATATGTTTGCTACATAGTCTTGACCGCAACATTTGTTTTTTTCATTTTTGCTTTGGGTTTCTGCTTATCCTCTGTTAGAGCATGATCTTGCCTGTGCAGGTTCTCTCTAGCAGCCCCTATTTGTAGATACTAACTACTGCCACAGGTGCCTGTACAACCTTACACAAGTATGTAACTAAGTGTCAGGCTTTTCCCAGTGTGCTGGCTACAGGTATACCAAATGAAGACCTCACATATCTTTATAGGCAAAAGGATAGAAAGCACTGATGAATTTTTTTTTTCATCGGGTAATCTAAAATTCATGCCTACTGGTTGATTGGAAGAAAAAGAAAGCAGCTATGATGAACACCATGGAGACATGGAAGTAAGGCACAAGCACACAAGAAGTGACCTGATACAGACAGACCAAACTAGCCGGTTGGCCATCAAATGCAACCTCTTCTGTCCATCTAGAAGAAGAAAGAGCAGCCTATGACTTTCTACTGCTCCAGCAGATGAAAGCTGGGAGAAGGTAAACACCAGAAAGCAGCAGTGTAGCAGAACAAGTATGGTCACGTTCAACCAACAGTGGACCTGAAAGTTTCACCCAGACATAACCAAAAGTTTCAGCAAGGCAGTAGACCTGCAAGCCTCTTCGGTAAATAGCTTGTGCCATTTGGAAGCAGTGGTTGTAATTGCAACAATATGTGTGTCCGATTTGTCAGCAGGGAACCAGGACCACTCCGTTCGAGTCACACGGTGCAGACCCGCCCACAAATCTCAAATTCAAGACCACTGGACTGTTAATGGAGAACGGAAGCAAGCCATCATCTGAATTATAACATCTCCACAACATACAAACTGCTACTAGTTTCTTGACAAGGTTATACATGCAAATTCCATGTGGCCACAAATGCAATTCAGGGAACAAAGTGTAAACCAAGGTTTTGGAGAAGAACTCAGATTTATCCAGCTTCAAAAGTACTGTACACACAGAAACTTTGTTCTGAGAAGCTAATATAATTGACAGTCACACAGCCATCTGGGCTCTTAACACGGTGTGATGATCTTTGCAGTGGCCAAGACAGGGAACCAGCTCATTGCGTACTTAATTCTTACAACATCGTGACAACCTTCGCAGTGGCAATATTGCTTGGTGAGACAGAATCAGCCCATTGCGTACTTCTGGGTCCAGGCCCGTGCAGTTTCCTCATAGCGCTGCCTCTGGTTCTTGTACATGTGGGCAATCTCAGGGACAAGGGGGTCGTCCGGGTTGGGATCAGTGAGGAGCGAGCTGATGGAGAGGAGGACCTTTGATATGGTCAGTGCAGGGCTCCATTGCTCCTTGAGGATATCAAGGCAAATGCTCCCATTAGAGTTGATGTTTGGGTGATAAACCTGTATTTTTCAGTGAAATAATCAATTGAATTAGTTGCAAGAAGGATAAATAGCTTTAAACACTCCTGTTTCATAAAAAATAGCTTTAAACCGAACCAGAATTGTGGAACAGTTCAGATTGTCTCTGTATGCAAGTTTATATGTAAAGTAGTACCGATGAAGGTGATCTACTAGAATGACAGATTCTTTAGATTAATAACTAAGAGAAAATTTTCCATTCTATTTTTATTGCATGAGACTACAACCATTCTGCCCAATACATCAGAAATACTACTACAAACTGTTTGTACCTTCAAAAAATTAGGAGCAAATTCAAGGGAATCAACATGATTTCAGTTGCATATAGCAAGGCTAGTGAACAATTGCTGACAGAATGACACTTTCATGTCCGAGGTTGCTGGTACTCATATTGGGCTCTGCCACATGACAACTTATCCATTGCATTTCAAGCATAAATAACTCTATTAAAATGCTGAAGCAAGTAAAATGGGTTTATTACGAAGAACAAGTACTGAAGTATTCAGCATGATCTTAATTATTTACTTCACATTAGGAAGAAAAATCAAAGTTTTGAAAATAAAATAGTGATGTAGAGAAGAACCTGAGCATGTTTTATTTTCACAACATAGAAAGAGTTTTCAAAATTTTGTTTTGATATGATTTGGAATGGGGCCTTTTCATCATGAATTTCAGACTACCTATTGCCTAGCATATCAACAACAAGGTCATGGGCAGCCATGGCTATTGGCTACAGAATAGAGGTTCAAATACTTGTGCAGAATAAAGGAATATCAAAAGGAGAGGGAAATCATATTAATAAGACCAGCTCACTTTTGTTTGGAAGTTCACTTTTGGAGGCTTAAATGGGTAGTCAGGAGGAAAATGGATATTAACAAAGAAAACCCCTCCAGCATAGGGGCTGTCACTAGGACCCATGATTGTGGCCTGCCAGTGGAATAGATCCTCTCCTGCCGGCCCTGCACTGCATGATGTCGGTGGGTCCTTTTGCAGATCCATGAGTTCCTTCTGAATCCTTTTGCTTGCCATATCTGAGAAAGAGAATATTTTGATCGAAAGAATGATGAACATGGTCATAAATAACTTTGTAAACAGCCACTGCCGGCTTGAAGTTTTAAATGATTTTCTCGGTATGATTATGATTATCACAAAATTTGAACAAATTTATATGAACGATTTCCACAAACTCCATCAAAGTATAAGGATGCTGAACTAGAGTTCAAACATATCTACTAGGAGGTCCGTGACAATCTCTTCCTTTCCAAATTTTTTCTCTTTTGCAAAGAAGGGCGGCCCTGGTGCAAGCGGTAGAGCTTTACCGCCTGTGACCAAGAGGTCCAGGGTTCAAGCCCCAGCCTCTGCACATTTGTGCAGGGATGGCTGCTAGCTATTTTTCCTTCCCCAGACCCCACAGTGCGGGAGCCTACGGCACTGGGTACGTCCTTTTTTTTTGTGCAAAGAAGCAGGGACAGTCAATATTTATGGCTGTTCAAAGTGTCACATGGATCACATGAGTCATGGAAGAAATATGTTCAAGGAATTTTCAGCCATTGGCCAAATTCGTTAATTAATAAGAAGTGATCACTGTAGGCAAAAAGCATAAAACAGCTCAATACTCCCCCCAGTCTCTCTCGCTCTCTCTCTCCAAATTATAGGCCACTTAAGTCAAACTTCTTTTTATCTTTGACCAAGTTTATAGAAAAATACACCAACATCAGCTGCATCAAATTAATTTCACTAAATTCTGCAATGAAATATATCTTTATTGTTGCATTTGTTTCAATCTGTTAAAGTTAACATCTTTTTTCAAAGAACCTAGTCAAAGTTAGATTAGTTTGACTAACGACAAAGCTTAAGTGACCTATAATTTGGAAGGGAGGAAGTACTAGTTTGATATTGCAGATAGAATGAATCATATCCTCGAGAGTAGCTGTTATCACTTTGACATCTAGTTAGATTTGCACATGTCCAATATGATACCATTGCATTCAGTACTGACATGACCAAAACAAGTTCAAAGAAAGATTGTTTTAGCACAAATAGTATGAATACAGATAGCTAGTAATACTGTTACAACATACTTTCAAGTAAACATATTATGATTGTCGATGTATATCCAAGTCTAGCTATTCCAATCCAAGCAGGAACCACTCAATCATTGTGGCAAATAGAAAAGACAGATCCACTAGTCTATTCTTTCCCCTAAAAGTCAAGCTGTTTGCATTCGCATAAAAGATTTGAGTTGTTTCAGCGAAATGGTCAGTATCTCAAAGCTCAATGTAGAGTGAGATGGACAGCTGTTTGATAATATTCAGGTAGGAGTTATGGAAACTACTAATTCAAAGTTTTGAATGTAGATTTTACAGAATTGGACCTATGTCCTGTGCATTCAGGAACTAAGAGAACAATTAACTAATCTTCCATCCTAATTAGTACATTTCCTAATATTTTATCTGAAATTTCCCAATCGAAAATCTTGAGAGCATCTTTCTGAATATTCAGAAGCCGGCCCCTCTCAGAATTTCATGATTCTATAGTGGTAGAAAAGAAACAGTTAATCTTCCATCCTAATCATCAGTTCCTTCCCCCCTCTCCTAAAAGTCAACCCCAATCCTAGACAAATCAAACTATTCACTATCATTGTAAGGCACGAACCAGATGAATTCTTGCAGCCTCTGCACCCATATAAACCTCATAATTAAGCAGCTAACCAAACTTAAGCATGACAGATCGCACTGCATCATGAACCCGCCGAGCAAGAAGTAGATTCCAATGAATCAAGAGAGATGTGAAAGAAATCGGAGATTACCTGGAGAATTGCTGCTCTGATGGGTATACCTGGAGGAGGGGAACAATCTCGGTCGCCGCGAGGCTTTGAAGGAGGGGAATGGGATTGTAGGCGTGGGAGACCAGAGATGGAGTCGTCGCTTCTCTTGATCGACTGCAATTGGCTGCCGTGTATTATTAATTTAACCGATTTCTGCTCAATAAGGTATGTTTAAACGAGATAAGACTAGTTTTCAGTTGGACTAAAAATTAGTTTAGACTACACGAATACCCACACGTTGCTGCAAGACTCTCTTAGAAATAAAACTATATATTATTATATCTATTTTTATCAAAGGTGATTGTATCAAGAGGTTGGAAGTTAGTTGAATAAGATGCTATTCGTTGAAAGATGATGCGGTAAACTAGTAGAAGATAATGATGATAACTTGAGATAGCACTTGGTAATGGAGATTAAAGTGATATAGATTAGCCAAGGTTAGCTAGTTCATTGGCTATCGATTAGTTGAAGGGTTAGCCAAAAAACTGCCTCCACAAGTTAGCTCTTGATGCACTATGTTAATTTTTAGTTAGCTAATTTCTTAATTTTAAGTTATAAAACATTTTGGCTTTCTAGATTCATATGGTACACATCAAAATATATTTTATGTCTAAATTTATAGTAAAGATTATGAATTTAGAAATATCAAAACATCATATAATTTAGGATGATGAAGAACAATTAGCTCGAATATCAAATCGATGAAGAACAATTAGCTCGAATATCAATTAGGCTCCAAAGACATATTGTTTGGTAGACGTGGCTACGTACCAAGCTATAAAGTTGTGCTTATATAGCTTGTTTAGCTAGCTACCTCAAAGATTAGTCTAAAAGAATTAGTCCCACCTATTAGCCTTCTCGTTTGTTACACTGAAGCTAATTTGACTAGATGTTCAGAATAAAAAAGCCGATCAGGGACGAAGCCAGGAAAAATTTAGGACGATCTGAACAAAAGTCTATGACGACTTACTAAACTATATATTTATGCATAAAAATTTAAGGTGGGGCTTAGGGGGGCTCCACATACTTGACATCAGTAGGCAGGGCTTGAGCCCGGCCTGCCCAGCCATTGGCTTCGTCGCTAAAGCCAACTAGAGAGGGTGAATATAGTCTTTTCTAATTAAATTTAATAGCTATAGCTGATCGGAATAAATGAGAAATTAAACTATTTGGTCCAATTAAGATTACATGCTTTATTACCTAATACAATCGTCTTACAAAAGACCCTACACAAGTTATGTTTGTGAAAATGAGCTAGAGAAAGCTCACCTAATCAATTCTAATTAGCAAGGTCACATAAATCTATGTAACTAGTCAAGTGAGCACAAGAGAGCTCCTACACATATTATTGAGCAAACAAGCACTAAACACGTGCTATATGCTAGTACTAAGCTGATACTACTCAAGCTAGAGAGCAAAGCTACTTAGCTACACATACTAGTGAGCAAAGACCATTGGTGGTTTTTTACATTTGAAATGGTTCAAGTGACACTACAACATACCTCTTAATCTATGACTTAACAATATTCATAATGGTTTTAGATTTCATCATGGATTGAACGTCATGTATTAAACTTGCATGACAACTATTGTGACGGTTCGACCGTGGTTGAACAGCCCAAGGCCAAATTAGCCCAACCTATGCCCAATGCCTATGACAAAATAACCATTATGGACAAATTACCACATCGCCATTAATGCTTACGTGGATATTTACATGGATGAAGACGTGGATGCTTATATCTATCACCTTCTCAGCCCATTTATCAACATGCCGAAATCAAAGGTGGGCCAGTTTTCAGCTTATTCTGGGTCAAATTTTAGTCATTTTTGGACCCAATTTCAAGCATTTGGATGCATCATCATCACCAATTTTTAGTGTACTTTTCAGCCCACTATTATAGCACATGCAACCCATAGATACAACCCAAATAGGCATTTGGATGCATCACCATCACCAATTTTTAGTGTATTACGACCCACTTTCACACATAATAACTGATGCTTTTATCTAGTAGCACATCAAACAAAAAAACATATGTTTCCATCCAACATAGTATCACATGAGTTTTCATCCAACATATTACATAAGCTTTCATTCAATGTCAATTAACATACAAAGTTTTATCAAAAACCCTTGTCAAAAAAAGTTTTATCAAACAATTCATCAAACTTGTGATTTGTCATAGCACATAAGTCAGCAACAATATGCTATGGGTGACTTTGGTTCTTTGCTGCTCTTGGGTTCTTTTGAGTGGATTAAATGAAGAACCAATGGAAAGGGAAGAAAACGTTACACTCAATTGGACCTTTAGGGCCTTTTGGTAAACCAGTGCCACTAGGTATCATGACATAAATTTTGGAGAAATTTCAAACATTTGACACCAACTAGTCTTGACTTAAATTTGGACAATTTTTGATATTTGATACGCCTTGCTGGTTCTAACACCCAATCTACACGTCTTCCAAAATTTAGTATTCCATGTACTGAGTCATGTATTTTGTAACACTCTGGTGTTAAGCATGCTTAATCACTTGCATTCTTAAGCATAAGCATCATTATGCATAGCATTGATGAAAAGAGCAATTGTTATTTTATGTGGATGCTTGAATTATTCAAATTATGGTTGCATTTCACATGAATTGGATAAGTGGTATGAGTGTTTGGTGTTTGATTACCTCTAAAGTAACCTAGACATGATTAGGACACCAAATGAACCTAGGTCTATGTTCATGGTTTTGATTAATTAAGCTTTGTTGTCATGGTTGACCAAGGTGGACCATGAAAGTGGTTTTGTTTGACTGATTTGAAAGTGGTAGCTAGAGTGCTTGTATGTGTATGCACCCTAAATAAAGTTTGCAGAGAATTTCAGAAGGAACAAAAGTTTTTATTATCACTTTTCATAAAAATTCTTAGAAGATGTTCAAAAATGTTGAAAAAGGCAGATTTGGGGGCTGTTTTTCTATTTTTAGGGATTTAAGGGGTATTTTTATTTGGATTTTTGTATTTCAAAATCTATACAGAACCTGGCCAAACTTTGTATAGATGAAATGTTCTACTCTTCCAGAGATACATTTTCTCTAATATAAGTTTTGGCTAATTCGACTTGGTTTGAGAGATATAGGGCAGGAAACTTTGTAGTAGGAGTCATGGAAATAGCATTTCAGTGACGGTTGGTCAAAGCCGTCAGGGAAATGGCCGGCCACCGCCCATCGCGCCCAGCCCGCGCGCTCCGTGTGGCGTGCGTCCACCAGTGGTCCGGGGCGGCAGCGGCCGTTCCAACCGCGTTAACTCGCCCGCGCGCCCGCTGTTCTTTCTGTCCCCGCTCCATTTTCCCCTCTCCCCACCTCTCTCCTCCTCGCAGCACAGCTCGCCGGCGTCGCCATCGTTCGCCACCGCCATTTTCGCCCGCCACCACGTCATTTTCTTCCTGGAAGCCTCCATTGAGCTCGTCCACATGTGCTCCATCCTCTGCTGCCCTCACCTCGTCAAGCCGAGCCCGAGGTATGGCCCAATCGGGCGTGTTGCCGCCCGCCGCCATGACCGTGGCTCCGCGAGCTCGCGGTCCGCCGTGGCCCCGACGATTGAGCTGACATTTCCTTTCCCTTCCTCCAGCATTAGGTGCGCCCCATCGAGTAGCAGCTGTAGCCCTAGCTAATGGAGCCGATGCGGGTCACCTCTCGCCGAATTTGGCCTCGCCGTCGGCCGGGGAGCCGTCGCTCCGGCGTGCGCGCGGCCGAAGCCGCCACGGCCGTGCTCTGCCCTCAATAGAACCCTAGACCAATGCGCCTTGACCCGCTCATGCTTCCTCGCCGCTCAGCCGCGCCGGAGAACCGCCGTCCCGGCCGACAACAGTGAACCGAGCCACTCCTCTCTCCCCCTCTCGCAAGGACGTCCTCCTTGAATTCAAGGAAAGTCGAGGGTCTTCGTGCATATCTGCCAGACACAGAATATTTCTTTATCGGGCTTAGTGAATTTCTGTTAACCTCAGGGTCTCCGATGCAAAAGTGTTTTTTTTTGTTTTAAATAACTATTTCTAGATTTGAATAAAACCTTTGAAAAATCATATCTTGCTCATTTTTCACCCAAATGAGTTGGTTCAACTTGCAGTATTTTTCTTATGAGAAGTTCTATGCATGAAAAATATGAAATGTGAAATTTGTAATACTTTTCTATATAGATTTATTTATCTCTATTAATTGCTTTTATCTTAAAAAATGCATAAGTAATTCTCTGTTGCTTAGAAAAATATGAGACCAAGTTTGTTAGT
Source organism: Bothriochloa decipiens (assembly GCA_023333625.1). NCBI lineage: Eukaryota > Viridiplantae > Streptophyta > Magnoliopsida > Poales > Poaceae > Bothriochloa > Bothriochloa decipiens. The sequence goes on from CM041631.1 coordinate 32,923,295, forward strand.
CTTCTTATGTCATGCTCTATCTGTGAAAAATGTTGTGAGGCTATGTCCTGTGAAAAGTTTACTCTGTCTAGTTATGGTGCCTATTTTCATTAGATGATAAATAATTCATAATAAATAATATATAAGGAATTTGTGCATGAAACTTTTTAGAAAGTGTTTTTAGGTCAATCTAGAGCTAAGAATTTTCTAAGATCTGTTATTTGATATTTTTCTATATACAAAGTATTTTATGCCCAGTGAATTATGCTGCCTTGTCATTTTTGTGTAGGATAAAGTACTTACTGTTTTGACCTAAAATTTTTATGGTAGTCTACATTAGACATGCTTAAGCTCCTGTAATTTTCACAGAATTTTCTGAATAGTCTAAAGTTATGTTGCAGTTCTACCCTGGTTTCTTTTAAATAATTAATAATGCTCTAAGTTATTATTTCATGTGTGTAATAATATTTTTTTCTGATGTTTGTGATGTGTATAATCTGTTATTAGTTGTGGTTCAGTAGAGGGTAGTGTGTAAAATAGTGGTCGTTTATAATTGCTTTTAATGTATAAGTAAATTGTAATACGATGTGTGTTTACGATTTTATTATAGAAAAGAATGTAGATGACATGTGCTTATCATGCATGTTTTAAAATCATGTGAATTATCTTTAACTGAGTATTCATTCACATCAGCATGTACCTTTGTATTTACTATGTATTCGTGGTATTGATACGCACCATGCATCATACAGGATCGTCAGAGTTTGAAACGGTAGTTCGAAGCTTTGGTGCAGGGGATAGCCGCAGAAGAGGATCCTGAGGTTGATCTTCCCGAGTGTCCCGACCATCAGCCAAGCTCTTTCCTGAAAGGCAAGCCCTGGAGCATTCTCCCTGTGGTTTGCAAAATATCTAACTTGAGTCCTTTAATTGTTTGATGCATTAAGTTATAGACGTTGTTTTATACCGTTGCTGCATTACTTATATTCCTTGCCCACTGTGTATCCTTCAACCCTGTTAGGTTCAGGTGCGATTATCTACTTAGCCTTGCTGTAACTAGATCGGTAGAAGTCGGATGATTTCCTGTCATCCGCGAGTTATAGGTGGTGACTCAGAATGGTTGAATACATTGTTATCTCGGATAACCATGTGGAGATAATAAATCGAGACCGGGCGGGATTGGTGTTGGGACTGAACTGGAGGTTCGGTGAGGTTATCTCATCTGTGTCAAACTAGGACCCCATCCGTTGTACGTCCTCAAGTCATATTGAATTTATGCCTCACATTTAGCTGGAAGGATAAGTCGTTCCGACCGCGAAGCCTAGGTTTGGTTTGGGCCGGGAGTCGTCCTGCTGTACGCATCGTATTGGAGAAGATGGGGGACCACGGGTTACGC
>CM041631.1:32929666-32954277 GCA_023333625.1 Bothriochloa decipiens
CTGCTGTACGCATCGTATTGGAGAAGATGGGGGACCACGGGTTACGCGGAGAGTAAGTCCGAGGTCAGGGTCGCCCTGAATAAGGCAGCCGGGCGGTTCCCGGATACGATGGTACCTGTTGATCTCGCGATTTTCCCGAATTGAACTTTCGGTGATCTGTAGCTCGCCGTGGCTGGTGAGTGTGGTTTGTGTGAGGAATACCCGCCAGCTGGTTAGTAATCGATTATAATCGCCATCGTTCCTGGACAGTCAACACTTGACTTGAGCAGGGGCATCGTAGTAAGAACTTGAACAAGAGATGAGATGGTTGAGCTGTTGAGATTGAAAGATACTCAACCGGAATTGGTTACTTTTCCTGTTGAATAATTATTACCATGCTTGTTTAGTACAGGTGCTAATGTAGCATGATAAGGTTAATCAAATTAAAATACAATGCTAGAAGGTTATGATCAATTCTTTCTTTAATGTAATCTTTTCTGCAACTGATGAGTCAGTTATCCTACTTATATAGCCTTGCATACTCCTTGGAGTCAATTTTATTTTTAGTTTATGACGGATAAGTCTAGCTGAGTACATTCTTGTACTCAGGGTTTTATTTCTCATGTTATTGCAGATGGTGAGATGTTTTATGGCTATTGTCAGCACTGCTTCTATCCCGCCTTGGAAGATGACTAGACCTTGGGCATGGTCACTCTTCTCTACTTAATGCTTTTGTTGGATGTTGATCAAGAACCTGGCACCGTATTTGAAATGAGTGTGTGTGGTATTTGAACTCAATCGCTTCCGCTATTTGAAATTTAAACTTGGTTTGTAATAATTTTATTCGTACTCCGATGGTGTAAAACTATGTGCGAACTAAGTACGTTGTGAATGGTGAACGCTAAACTCATTACGATCTTGGTCGTGCTGAAAATGTTTGAAATCCTTCGAGATTTTGGTATGACTAACGGGTTTATTAGATCTCAATCATGTAGTTTGCCGTCTTAATGGCGAATTATGTGCTTGTGCTCTAATAAATTGGTCGGTTCTGTCACATATTTTAACCTTTTTATTTATTTTATATTTGTGCCGTTATTTTTGAGAATTAGACGATACAATGCAGACACCCATGACACACATGTACATAGACCTACCCCTACCTCTATGAGTACGAAGGACTGAACTGAAGATTTCCGAAGTCACCACTGACGCCTCGTCATCGCTTATCACTTAGAACATAACGTCAATCCTAAATCCAAGAAAATATGAGCACCCGTGTCGAGTCGAGAACTTAATTATTGAGATCCACTTGATCCTAGACTGCGCGTGCATGCCATTCTCTTATAGAACAAATACGCGCTGGTCCTTCCTATCTCCCATGAGAAATAGAACATGTCACTGGCATGCATAGCCCATAACAAGAGTTTGATCGAGCAGCTAGGCTTTTGGCCGAGACAACTCCTTTGAGGCTCCGCATGGTCTTTTGGTGTGAAGCAGCCTCTACTTACATGCATGCATGCCGTTTCCACCACATTTTTTATCTACATAACCATGATGCACACATCCTTATATTGCAAAAGATTTCTTTTTAAGCAAAGAAGTTCAGACACACTAAGAACATGATGTATGTAGTTGTTGACACTGATTTTGGTAAGGGATTATGTGACCATTGGCCTAGGTGCCGGACATGAAAAGCCAGTTTGGAGATCGGCTAAATCAAGAATGAGATCGACCGAGGCAGATTGCGTGGACAAAGCTGAGTCAAGAAGCGAAGACGTGTCGAACTCCATCGTTACGTAACGGAACAATAGAGTCCAAGTTATCTTTTTCTTTTTTCTTATTTTTTGTAAATGAGTCATATTCGATTAGGACCTGTGTCGAGGTTCCGGGCTACGAATACTAAAGCCCAGACTATTGTAAAGATATACAATCAATCAATCAATACAACAACCCTTTCAACTCTGGCCAAAGCCCTTAGGAGTAGGAGTAGAATAGATTCTGGTGAGTTCTTCGACAAGTTGGGTGTCATCCGATGGACATGTAGGCTTGCTGCAAGTACCGTCATGTCTTGTTTTACCCTTGTTTTAATGTCATCCTGTGGACATGGGACTTGGTAGATCAAGATCGAGTCTTCCTTGGTTTAGGTTGAGTAAGGATTAACTATCAATTCTTGCTTTCTTTTGTGCTTGGTTTGAGTTTTGGTGTTATCCGGTGGACGTGGGCTTAGATTAAGCTAGATTTTGAGTCAGAGTTAGTTATCGGCTCTATTAGATCAACAATCTAGTAGATTAATTAAAGTTATCGATATTTTTTGCTCTTTTATTGATCTACTTTATTACAACAATATATATTTTTTTACCAATCAAGATCGATAGATTTGACCTTAAATCTTACATATTCATAGTTTTAGATGATTTGCATGACTATTCTTGCTAAAACTATTAATCTATGTGTTCATCAGCTAAATTCTATCTATCTTGGTTGCTACATGATGTGTGTTCGATGCTTGTCGAGATATGAGTAGATTTGAGGTTGACTTGAGCTTGATCCTGTCTTTGTTTACGCGCGGCAGCATCCGCTGGATGTCGCGTATTAAGTTAAACTGAGAGTCATCCGGTGCAACGAGTTTAACCTAAGCAACGAGTGATGGACCAGGTTTGCTTTGATCTTAGATCTATTTGTAGTTAGGCAAGTACTCGTCGTGCTTCATGGAACCTGTATCGGCTAAATAGCTGATACGGTTACGCTTTCGCCGGCAACATGCCTGCATGGCTTGACTGATTATTGATTAATCTTATGTACTCGCTCTATGTACTATGAATATTCATTATTATGGCTGTTATCCCCGGAATCCCCACTCTTAGCGATGTTCTTGGTACATCTAGCAAGTGCACGAGGTTGTGATTGTTGTTCATGCAGGTTGCATATATCTTGTAAGATCTGTATCGACTAAACTAGATCGACTAATTGACTTGTTCCTGTCTCATATATCCATGTAGCCATTTCAATTTATTCTTTACTTTTGAGCTTATAAATGCACATGGGTTAACTATTTAGCCAATTTGCTTTGATAATCGGCTGTTCTAGAGACATATTTATCGGAACTGTCTGATAACAAAACTAGCATGTTCTGCCCTGTGCTACTGATATTTTGTCTCCTTGTCAATTACAGATCAAATTGGCTGGCACGTTGGCGCTTGTAACCTGATTTACCCGGCGCGTTGAGGCTTAGGGAATCAACAAGTTCTTTTGCTTCACAAGATCCTGCATGCCTCCAAGTGTGTTGTGCACGGAACACATTTTTCGCATCAGCTAAAAAATCTCTTGCTTGGCCACTTGCGTCAATCGTTGAGATGTCATTGCAACCAAATAATGTGATTTTGGCTTTTGTATGACTGCTTATATATGTACAAAATCAGTGTAACCGAGTAAATAACTTTAAAGGTTGAATTTTTTTTTTATTTTTTTAAAATATTGTGTTATTGTAATCGTATCTGAATCTGAACTTCAATTGCAGTTCACCTTATTATTATATATATTGCTACTGAATGAATGTCGCCCCCATGCAGCTCCACATGATGCATGCATGGGACGATGGATCAAGAAACGTTAATTTACCTGCAATGCCACCGATTATCAGCTAGCTGAAGCATAATATCGTCACCATGCACAACTTAACCGTACATGCTACGCAAACAACAAAATTAAAGGTGTTTAAGCACTTGAGCAAATATATGAGAATCACACTGATCATCGTACGTAGTAGAATATATGAAAAAGTCTAAATCACACCCTAACCTTTAGCACTCTGGTTGATTGACACTCTGAATTTAAAACCGTCTAGTACACCCTAAATTTTCCTAATCCGTTTAACTTACCCCTAGGTGGTTTTTTGGGCGGTTTTACCCAGCTAGCAGTCCACCTTACACAAAGAAAGGAATTCCCCTCTCCCTGTCCACCCGCTCGCAAACAGGCCCGCGGCCTCACGCCGCGCCGGGCTCCGACTCCACTCTACGCCGGACGCTGCCTCCGCCTCCACGCCGGGCGCGCAGCGCCGCCGCCTCCAGGCCGCGCGGGGTGCTGCCTCCACGCACACGCCGCCTTACCTCCAGGCCGGGCGCCGCCTCTGCCCTCAAACCAAGCCGCATCCAAGCAGGGCATCGCGCTCCACTCCACCTCGTTGGTCAAGGTGAGGCCACTCATACTCCTTCCCCCTTGATTTTTGTTGCGCAATGGGTGAGAGATTTGCGCCGTGTAGCATTCTGTGATGGTTTGACTACATAGGGTTTGGTTGTTTGACTGCATATGATTTGGCTTTTCAGTTCGAATATCAGTTCATATGAATGAGTTTGTTCATTCTCATTGACCAGTGTGTTGTATTTGTCATAGGATGGACAATAGTGAAACTCTTGCTGTTCGATTCCACTTTGGTGGGTCTTGATCTTGTATGTTGGTGGAGACATTGGCATGAGTTATATAGAATTAGATAAGATTTCACTGCCTGAGATCAAAGGGCACCTAGAGGATCACTTCAAAAGTGATAATGTTGTCAGGATGCATTGGCTTCAACCGGGCACAGAGCTATCAAATGGGGTACTGCTACTAGTTGATGATTGTCATGTCAGCTGATGGCAAATGGCACAAGCTAATATTTATGCTGAGGAATTAGTAGTTCAGGAAGTGCAGGTTCAGTATTGGTCCTGAGAAGCCAGTTCATGAACACAGGATAGCAGCATTAGAAGAAGATGGCAATGATCAAGAACAAGAAGAAGCAGAGTATTACGATACTGAAGAAGAAGACAAAGTAGTTGAATCAGATGACCGTAGTGTATTACTCCTAATCACATTCTTTTTTTCTAGAACACGGCCTGATAACTTTCTCATTTGTCAACCTGATCTGTGTTACATGAGTGTTACAACAGCCTGCACAGAATACATCAACAGGTCAAGCCAGACAAAGTCCGGTAACATCAAGCCAGGCTCCAACAATGGAAAGAAGGGGAGGAAGCCAAGCTGCATCAAGGGGAAGAAGGGGAGGAACCCAAGCTGGTACAAGTCAAGCAGGAGGGAGGCTGCGACACCTGCTGTTTGGGGACAAGTACTGAGACTTCACTCATGTTAGGTTGTGAATATGTAGGCTAAGCTTGTATGCATACAAATGCCAAGCTTTTGGGCATAGAAGTGCCAACTTTTGGTGGCAAGAAATGCCAATCTTTTGTGTACAGCAATGACCGTAGTGGTTAGATATGCACGCTGTTGTGTAAAGCTGCTAAGACATGCCTCTCCCTTTGTGTATAGGCAATCAGGCATGCAACTCTTTAGTAATCTAGCTGGAATCATTTTTTTCTCGAACATGACTTCACGTGTTATTTTCATTAAGAGAAGGTGGCCTAAAGCATGGCAAATACAACACGACACAAACCACAGAGACAGTGGTTAGAGCGAACATGACAAACAGAAGAAGAGAGATGCTCATCCACCACGCCTAACAACAAGAAGGCTGGCAGGGGCAGGACTCGGCGTCGGATGAGCTTCGTGGGTGCGTCAACGGAGCCTTCAGGAAGGAGATGACGCCCGCGGACGCCAACTTCGTTGAACCATGCACCCAGGGGATCTTTTGTTCCTAGCTTGCTCTGACAGCAACATTAGAGGAGCAGCAGAGATGATGCCTTCAAGAAGGTGATGACGTTTGCTCGCTACCGTCATCGGTCCTAGGCCCTCGGCCTGAGGACATGGTTTTTACCCGTGTTGCCCCGGATCGCTGCTGCTTCCACTGATGCCAATGGATGTCTTCGTGGAGTCCACCTACATTGCCGAAACAACGGAATGGCCATGGTGGAGGAGAGGCGCCGATGCGTGGGTACCGCCAGAATGGCCGAGGCCCACCGCTCAACGCAGGAGCGGGTGGGTGCGTCGGCCTCGGGTCAGCGCCGCAGTGCTCACCCTGAGCGTTGGCGGGAGGGCGCCGCCAGAGCAGTCGAGGCCCAACGCCCACCGCAGAGAGGGGTGGGGGGACCAAGGCACGATAGCGGGAGCACAGGCCCCGGTCAAGGGCGCGGGGAGACCGAGAAGGGGCCGACCGGCCGTCCTGCCGCCCACCCTAAAGAAGAGGTTGGCCGGAACTGCCACCGGTGGCCGCCATCCCTCAGCCTCGGACCACCGTCGCCGCCGCACGACAAGGGGCGCAGGGAAGCAGGCGCACCCGAGGCCCGCCCCACCACCATGGACTGTCCCAATGCGCTGGAGTTGTGGGTGGGGGCCTCCCCATCGCAACGACCCCGGCCGAGGCGTGCCGCCTCAAGGCCAGGGGTGCAGAGGACGCGGAGCGCATCGGAGCCAGTCGGCGGAAGGAACCGCCGTCGGAACCCTAACCGGGGTCACTCGACCCCGCGGCCAGGGCTCGACGAGCGTCGGAGGTAGGACGCGCGCGCTCTAGGGTGCCCCCTTGCCGAGGACAGGCCGAGGTGTAGCCGGCTGGCCGTCCCACCGCCCACCACGATGGGTGAGCCGGACCGCCGCCGGCGGCCCCAAACCCAAGGGCGTCGCCGCTGCCGCCGGAGAAGAACAGGAAGGGGGAGCGGGAGCGGCTGGCAGCCACCGATGGCGAGCGGAGGGGCGGCCATGCGAGCCCGGCCGAGGCGCCACGCGCCTCCAGGCCGGTGCGGGCCGCCAGGAACATTGGTGCCGTGGCCGACCTCCTCGACCCTAGCCAAGGTCGCCCCGACCTCAAGGCTAGGGGAGGTGGTCGGCTAGCACGGGCACCATGGCGAGCGAGGAAGAGGGGGGCGGTCAGCCGCACTGCCGCCGGCCGACACCCTAACCCTAGGCAGCCGCCAGCCACCCGGGTCCCCCGAACACCAGATCCGGCCGTGCGGGGGCTGGATCTGTCCAAGGAGGGGCAGGATCCGCCGCCGCCGGTGGACGCCGCCACCGGAAAGAGGAGGAAGAAAAAGGGGGCGGAGGGAGGGGGGACGATGACGAGGACGGGCGAGGGCGAGCTGGGTGCAAGGGGGAGCCTTTTTGAGCTCCATCTGCTGGCCGCCGGCGGCGGCGAGCAGGAGCGGCGGCGGCGGCCCGGACGGCGGTGGGGGAGGAGAGGCTTGGCGGCGGCGGCGGCGGGGGGCCCCGGGTCGCCTCCCACGGGGGAGACGTTGCGAGGCAGATGGGGTTCTTTCCTCTAATCTAGCTGGAATCATGTTGTCTTATGGTGTTTGCATGTACCTCAGACACGCAGCCTGTTGTGTATAGCTGGTCAGGCGTGGAACTTATCCTTAACTACAGTTGAAATGCAAATGGTTTATAATATTGTCCTTCCAAGTGTTTTGTTGTTCTTGAGATTTTTGTATACACATGTATGGGGCCAGTAATGTAGAAATCCAAGTTTGACTGAAACATCGACGCTCTTCAGTGGTCTCTCTGCCAATCAGCTCTCCATGTCGGCAAAACCATTCATAAAACCAGCGCATGACTTAAATGGTTTTGATAGTTGAGGGTGTTATTTAGACGGTTTCAAACTCCAGGGTGTGAATCAACTGGAGTGCTAAAGATCAGGGTGTGATTTAGACTTTTCCTAGAATATATAGATGTATAGTAATAGACCAAGAAGACACATGCGAACTCGAGTGTCTGTATCTATTAAAAATATAAGACTTTAGCTTGTTACTCACTCTGTCTTAAATTTTAAATTATTTTAAGAATTTTGGAGACCAAAATTTATACGATAAGATGATAACATGTATGATACCATCTAAATATTATTAGATTCTTTGTTAACTATATTTTCATAATATACTTAGTTAATGTTATAAATTTATGTAGTTTACTCTATAATTTTGATCAAAAAGAGATGATATGACATTCTATAGTTATTAAAATGAATTATAATTTGAGATGGAGAGATACCCTCGAAAGCAGACTCGGTAATTAAACAGTAACATATGCATATACGGAGTATGATATATCCGTGTTGTGCGTGAGAGCATGCAGTGTGCCGGCTGCCGGGCCGGAGCCAGAAATATCCAAGTGAGCTTATCGTATATTGGCGGGAGGAGACGTGCGTGTGTGGTGGACGTGATCCTATCGATCGTCGGCCATAACCATATATATACTTATATAGCTTCAAGAATATGAACAGCTGAGCACATACACACTGGCCGGCCCGGCACGCGTTTGTAATCTTGCAAGCCTGTTGGATTCTTGTAAATGAATTGGCTCGCTCATTATATTACGAGATGGCTTATATGATATAAGTTGCATGCGTGTATATCATTCTGCAGCTCGATCATCAAATCTGATCCGGGGGAATGCGGGAGCTCGCTGAACCTCCAGCTAGATAGCTCTCCCGGCCGCCAGCCGTATTATTGCATTGCACATGCACATTGCACACACGAAGACTTTCTCATTTGCTTTCCCTTCTTTCCAGCAGTCAACGACTATATATGTGGCCGGCAGAGAATCATTGTAGTAAGATACGACCAGTCAACTCGCACGGCGTAGCTATAAGAAGAAGGCACGTAGCTGCTCCCTTTTCACCCACCAAACTCGATCCACTACAACTCAGAACTTTCCCGCTGTGTGGGCTATCTAGTAGCTAGCTCGATCTAGAAGCTGTGACTGACCATGATTGTGGGCTACGACAGCCACTTAGCCATGGCAGCGCTGCTGCTATGCCTGCTTCTGCTACCGTCCCTGCATCAAGCGCAGGTCGTCGCCGCTTCTGGCCGGCCGCCGGCGATGTTTGTGTTCGGGGACTCGGCGCTAGATGTGGGCAACAACAACTACTTGCCGGGGCCAGACGTGCCCCGGGCCAACAAGCCCTACTACGGTATCGACTTCCCGGGCTCCCTTCCCACAGGACGATTCAGCAATGGCCACAACATAGCTGACTACCTCGGTAACTAGATGATCAGATATCCTTGCCTGCATTGTTTTTTATAATAACAATGTAAGCGCTCCATGCTTGTCTCTATGATGCATTTTGCAGCAAAGAGCATGGGGTTCGCGTCTAGTCCTCCGCCATACCTGTCGCTGGCACCGAGCACCGCCCGTCTGGTCCTCACAGCTCGTGGCTTTGGTGTCAGCTTTGCTTCGGGAGGAGCTGGGATCTTCGACTCCACTGTAAGAGAGAGTGTTGTTTCATTCATCGTATTATGTATATTCATGTATCAGATACTAGACCAAAATAATTACAACCTGAATAAGCCCTCCGATCCATGCATACATATACATGTGCAGAACGCAGGCAACAACATTCCATTGTCGAAGCAGGTGCAGTACTTCAAGTCCACCAAGTCACAGATGGGCACCAAGCTGAGCTCCCGTGCGACCAACCTCCTGCTCTCCAAATCCGTCTTCCTCTTCAGCGTCGGCAGCAACGACCTGTTCGTCTTCGCAACTGCACAGGCGTCGCAGAACAAGTCAGCTGCCGACCAGCAGCGCGACGTCGCCACGCTCTACACGAGCCTCATTTCCAACTACTCAGCAACCGTCACGGTAATACACATGCATTTGAGATGATCTTCAGTAATTAATTAACCTGTTCATCAATGCGTAAGTGCCGAACGAATCAATTCAAGAATCAATTTCTGCTTCGCAAATCGTGATAGATACTGCATATGCACTGCAGGCGCTGCACGCGATGGGCGCGAGGAAGTTCGCCATCATCAACGTGGGGCTGCTGGGCTGCGTCCCGGCGGCGCGGCTGGCCGACGCCACGGCTGACGCGTGCTTGGACAGCCTGAACGAGCTCGCGTCGGGCCTGGACGACGCGCTCGCGTCCCTGCTCAGCACCCTGGCCTCCCGGCTGCCGGGCTTCGCCTACTCGCTCACCGACTACTACGGCCTGTCGGCGGCAACCTTCGACGATCCGGGCGCGTCGGGGTATACGGACGTCGCCGATGCGTGCTGCGGCGGCGGGAGGCTCGGTGCCGAGGCGGACTGCCTGCCCAACGCCACGGTGTGCAGCAACCGCGACCAGCACGCGTTCTGGGACCGGGTGCACCCTTGCCAGCGTGGGGCGATGCTGGCCGCCCAGAACTTCTATGACAGCCGCCCGGGACGATACACCGCGCCCATCAACTTCAAGCAGCTGGCTTACACCGGTTTATGACCATCTAGCTAGTAATAGTAATAAGAACCACCGATCGAGCAGATATACTATACCTCAATGTGTATATAGTGTATACATTGTTGACGACAACCGCTGGCGAATTAGTGTATCTAGTCACACATTTTTATCCCACAAACAACTGGATTGCATGTCAAATCACGGGGTAGCACATGAGAAAAAAGAAGACACTTAATTCCAAGACTCGGTAACGACACACTATCTATTTTGTAAAAATGCTTTATTAGGCACAGTGTCCACCAATAAAATTAATAAGAAAGAGCGTTCTGTAGCAAATCTCACTATTTTCAATGTCCAGCAGCGGAGGTCATTTTTAGATTGTCCAGTAGCAAATTTTCTTATCAAGATAATGATGCTGGTCCTATAGAATCTGAATTGCTTCATCTTCTTGGTGGTCTTTATTCCATCTGAATTTTCACATAAAGTGTTTCTCCCACCAATAGATTTCAAGTTAGTCCTAGCCTGTTGTCCAACCTTATGGGTCAGTCAGACTTCTTATATGAGCTTAAAGTACCAAAAATATAGAGTGCTAAAAAAATTTGGGACATATTTCCATTTCAAGGTAATCCTAGGCCCACCTGGACTATCCTTTGAACCCGCCCACTAAAATTGTATACATACGAAACCAGAAAATAGCTAACCATTCCATCATATACACGTACCAACCCTTCTCCTTCAGTCCACTGTATCCCCACCCTCCTATGAATTGGGATGGGCTAGCCCATAATAGCCCGTTGGTGACCCAAGTTCATCCTTAATTCAATTCAGCCCTCTCCCTAACTTGCTAGCTAATCATTTCATTAGCGATCTTAGACCCCATTTAGTTAGGCTTCTCAACCTACTCTATCTTCTCAAAAAGCCAAAAACCAACCAAAGTTGTTAGCTTCCACCCAAGTTAGTTATTCAACAAGAGCATCTCCTTCCTAGTTCATTTTTGAGTGAACCTGCGGACCTGCTTGCATCAGCTGTGTGATTTAAACTTTCAAGAAATTTACCCACTCGGCACTAGTTACGAATAAACTGGTTCATTTCTATCTCTCGATTACTCTCCCTATCTACGTGAAAGAAGTTAATCATACTCCAGGAGAAGCCGACGCCTAGGTTTCGTGTGGGCGGCGTCGGCACTACTCCCGGCCGGCTAGGTCCTGGAGACCTCGATTCTAGCTAGCCATCACTCTTTGGCCCCTTCCACCTCTATCTCATGCACCTCTGCCCGATCTCAAGTTCTGTTGCCGGTTAGGAGCTCCGGCGTCGTCACGAGCTCTCCCGGGAGGAAGAAGGAACATGCTCATGAACAGGATCCGCTCGTCATTGACATGTGAGCCAACTCATAAGAGAGAGACGCTGATGGTAGTTTTTCCAGAAGCCACCGCTAGTTTTTCTCACAGTCTCAAAGCCAATTTTTTTGGAAGCCAAAGCTCAACCAGACATGCCCATAATTGTGTCATCTGGTTAACGAGAATATGAGATGATGAATGTGTCACCCAAAGCTCTTTCCTAGTGCAACTTTGTATCGACTGATCAACCATCTATCTTGATCGAACAGTTCGTGCTGGAGCAGAGGACGGTGCCGGACAGGACCGTGATCATTGCCTCTTAGAGACAGGGTCACACCTCCAATGGTCTGATGCATCCAAAGACATTGTTTTTTGAAGGGTTCCGTTCTGGGCTACCAACCACCTAGGACCAAGGCTTCTTAGTACTGTGCACTAAGGCCCGGTTCAGCCTAGCAAAATGGTATGACCGGTAATCCAGGAATAGGGAATGGCCCCACTGCGTATTCCGTTTGCTTCTTGTTCATGAATAGTACGTGAATCCTCTCTTTGATGGAACAGCTCGCCTCTGCCGAGTGTCAACTTAAACGGTTATGAGGGTGCTATAGTAGCCAAAAACAAAACTTTTCGACATCATAAACCAGGATCTACTGCTAGTAACAGGTTACGGGATTACCATTAGACGTGCAGGTGCAGCGGAAGACGACTCGATGTAGTCGTACGCGTCGCAGCAGGCAGTGCAGTTGCGTGGTCATCCGTCACCTCAGTCCCCTCGCGCGGTTCGTCCCAGTGCTCTAGATGCAGCACCTCCGAGGAATCCCACACTACAGGAAAGAAGCGATGCGCCTCCGGACTGCTCGGTCCGCGAGGAGCAGAAGGCGCGAGCGTGGGGAGGGCGACGACGGCTGCCAAAGGCGTGTGTAACCCTGACCGCGCCCCTACCCCTTGCTTATATAGACGTCCCTAATGAGCTCACGAGTTGGAGGCCCATTAGTAACCCTAAGCCTTATCTAATTCGGGTCCAACCCGAATTAGGCTTCCAGCCCCTTAAGCGTGCGACCCTATGGGTTCATGCACACATTGACATGGGCCGAGTACTCCTATTCGCTCAATAGTTGGCAGCGGCCTCTAGCAAGGCGTGACAACTCCTATGTGCACGCAAAGATCATATCAGACGAACTACTACGACCACATACAAGTTATTCCCTTTGCCACTCGATATATGGTTCAACTCATGGGTTAACACTTAAGCACGGCCATACATTTGTTGATCCTATCACTTGAGTGATCCAGTGATATCTCTCTCGCATAGAGAGAGACAAATTCCATCTTGATTGTCTATGTCTCATAGCATACTTTCCGACCACCCGAAGACCACCTTTATAACTACCCAGTTATGGAGCAGCGTTTGATAGTCCCTAAGTACCGTTTCACATCTTGAGTACATACCACAATCTTAGGTCTAAGGACATAACATACATGACGTGAATAGAGACTTTCTCATGTCGGAACAGTCCAGCCTACATGTCTCACATGTGTCCACATTATTAGTTTGACATCTCCATGTCCATGATTTATGAAATATAGCCATCAACTAATATATATGCTGGTCTAATATTTAATTGTGTTCTCACAAAAACGCCGACAAGGGATAACTTTAAAATAACCATTCAAGTAATTGAGTTTCACAAACAATTCATATAATCGCCAATCAATACAAGTTGTCTATAATAAATATTCAATGAACACTTTATTAATCATGAATACAATCGAAATATCATCATCTGTATGATTAGCTCTAGCGCATATTCCCAACACAACTACTGTGTATGTCGATCATCTGTCGAGTGTATGAATACCCTTGTCTTCGACTGCTCGAGGGCTCGGGTGACGAGTGCCTGCTCGCTCTATCGTAATTGGTTATTAGTGTGACCCCTGCCTAGTGCTGGTGAGGTGATTAAACCATAATCTCCTTCGTTGTTTTCTTATATCTGGGCATGTTCTGTTGCTAGGGTAATAGGCTTTTAATTCAAAATTTCTAATTCGTTACCTTTGTCAGGTGCTCATAAAAGAAGAAAACCATTGTTCACAATTAGTTCTATATATTACAAGATAAGTTTGGCTACATATACCAATGAGAAGCATGTTATGGACAACACTGGTTTATATATATATGTATTCTTGAATAGTAATTAATGATTTTGCATCAACAAAACCTAAAGCAACTCTGTTTTGGAGCACTAAAACATTGTTCTTTTTCAGAAAATTATAATACTAGGACCGGTGATGAGCTATTCCACCTCCTCAATAGCCTCAATCATGCCCAAGGCCCTAGGCATCCCCAAACTTGCTCTAGCTAGAGCTGGTCCATGCCTCCTCCTTCTTGTCCATCCATCACAACTCTCACAATGGCCGACCTCAATCTCCAAAGCCTTAATCATGCAAACGTAACACACTATGAATCATTTCCCTTTATCCTTAGAAGCCATTGCAACAAAATCTATCCAAATAGTTACCCAGAATAAATTCCGGTCGTCTCATCAATGTTTCAATTGTGCCCTAGGTGACGGTTCATCATGACCCTCTATCTGACGATCAGTAAATTCTCTCTTTTATGGTAAATTTTTATCGTCCGAGTCAGGCTTGAGCTTTGGCCCATTTATTGTTGTTCTGTGCCATTTACAATATGTTTGGACAAAACGTTAATTTTATAATTCTTTACAAAGTTTAGACATGCTTTTAACTTGTGAATTAAAAAAACATGAAACTAGTAGGATTGTTTTTATCCTCCTATATGACAGTTATTGGGGAATGCATGGACTGTTTTTCTCAATCTGATAGGTTGTTCTTGTCTAACTGCCATATAAGTGGAATCTAATGGAGTGTCTTTTAGGAGTAGGAAGCTGGCTAACTAGGTCCTCATATTTTTTTTAGAACAGGTCCTCATAATTAATGTGGAGCCTCCTGCGACCAAAGGAACTGGAACGGGCGGCTAAGAATGTTGAAATATCCGCTAGCCGTCTCGCGCTTATACTGGCCGAGCATGATTGATAGATTTTTGTTCCATACGGAGAGCATGATTGTTCCACTATTGAAACAGTCTGTTAGTTCCACTATTGCAGCCCGAGCCCGTTGGCCCGGCATGAGGCCCGTGTTTTTGGCCCGGCTTAAGTATGGCACGGCCCAGAGGCCAGCGGGCCCGGGCTGCCACAGCCCGGAGAGCAAGCTGTGCCTGGGCCAAAGCTCAAGCCCATGGGCCAGCACGACACGACCCGTAGAATGGCCAAAGGCCTGGTGAGGCCCAATGAGGAAAGCCTCAACAGCAGCAAAGCCAATGCCCCAGCAGGCCAACCCCCAACACAACGGTCTGCTTGCAAGAAAAGGCCACCAGCCCACTGCGCCTCCTCACTCAACCCTAGCCCTCCACTTCATGAAGCCCCGAGTGTCCCCACCGCGCCGCCATTCGCTCACCTCGCCTCCTCCCTACTTGCTCACAAGCAGTCGAGCAGCCAGCAGCCGATCTCCCTCGCTCCCTCTCTTCTCTGCCACTTGCCGACGATGCGCGCCGCGGCCTGCAACCGGCCATGGGCGCGCCGGGCACGCCCGCTGCCACCACCGCCCCGCCATAGCTGTGGCGGAGGCCCCCGCTTCCCACCCGTTCCTCGACCTCCTCGACATCTGCTTAAACACCGAGGACGGCCCTCCAGTAGCATGTGCGCAAGCTCGTTGCCGTCGCGTGGGCACGCGACCCGCTCACCGCGCTCAAGCTCGTCGCGAACCTCCTCCGTCGCCGCCTCTTCCTCCATCTCATTTGCCGCCATCTCTGACCACAAGAGCGTGGTAGCGTGCATAGGCCTCAAGTGCGCTGCCGCGAGGCTCAGCCTCGATCTCCTCCCTCCCTTGCGACGCGACGACGACGGTGCTCAGTGGTGGAGCATATGTTTCGGGCTGGCCCAACCTGTTGTTTCACCCATGCTTCATGGGCCAGCCCGAAATGAAAAAGGCCCATAGGGCCGTGCCTGGGCCGATAGCCAGGCCCCCGTGGCTAAGAGGCACGACCCGCGGGGCATGGCGTGCCTAGTTGGCCCGACCCTCATCAGGCCATGACGTGCCGTGGCGGGCCGGCCCGTTGCCCATATATAAGGATGACTGATGAAATTGAAAGGGAGGATAGAGAGTCACGGATGTTGTAAGAAAATACTAATTTGTTTGCATTGGACATAGAAAGGGAGGATAGAGAGTTACAAATGTTGTAGGAAAATACTAATTTATTCGCATTTGACATATCTACGGCTACTTGTCAATCGCACATAGGAAACATCACAGCAGAAAGCACCAAAAGTGAGGGCAGATATATACAGCTAACTACCACGAACCTAACCTAAACCACAGTATGTCGATCAGGTCAAACAAGGCCCATCATCTGCCCTCACGTATAGGACAAGCTACTCCTCTATATATCTAAGTCCAGACGACAAATTTCAAAAAAGTCCAGACGACAGTGTCGCTCTCAATTAATCTCCATTGACTCCCTCTGGTGCCAAGGCTTCACGATACAAAAACAAACCAAATCTCATTTGGGCCATCGGAATGGAACACGATGATTAAAAACACCATTAGCTAGAAAATATGCTTCCTACTTTCAGTTTGAAACTTTATAAAAACAGAAATATGACTGCAATCATGATCGTTTAGACTTCCTCGGTTTTAAAGCATAGATTATTTTTAGTTTGGTTATATGTCATATATTAATGTAGGAGTTTTTTTTAAAAAAAAATGGGTTTTCTTAGATTACACGGTACATGTCAACACCCACAAAAGGTACGACCATACCCCTATGAGCACCTTCAAAGAACTGAGCCAGCACTCAAGATTCACGAAGTCGCCACATGCGTCTTGCTATCGATGAGGACATCGTCTACAACTAAAAGTATAGAGCCGTTAAATCCTAGAATAAATCAAAAAAATACAAGCAACAGTGCCAAGTTGAAGACCTAGACGCAGGTGGGCAGGTTCCACCACAAGGAAGTGAAAGAACCCAAATTGTGCACTGAAAATTTTGACTTGGCAAAGGTAGTGGTGTTATCTGCAGGATACTCTCAGCAGCTAGCACCAAGAAATTGGGGGCGGGGATGTGTGTGTTTTGGTTGGGGTATTCAATTTATTGATGTGGAAGGTCTGTAGAGGAACAAGACGGATGCAGTGATGGAGCAGGGCTGACAACAGTTGCAGATTTTAAAGAGTTATAGTTGACATTCTTTTTATTAATCATTTAGGGCCCATATATCATGTTTGAAGTTCTTAGATTTTGAAATTCAATTATTTTGATTTGTTCAGATGAGCTCGGATGGGGAGACACCTTAAAGCAAAGAAATTTGAGATCTAAAACTTTGGAAATCAAAGTTTGCAAAAGTTAATAGAAAAGGATTGCATCCCGCGCGAGTTAATTAATTTAAAAGTGACCATGTGGCGTAATGGTAGAGTGCTCGTATGGGACAAGCTGTACGAGCGCTTATTGTGTCACCCGCTTCTACAAATCGACCGTTGTATGTCAACTATAGCTGAAACTTCAAACATATGGTACACATGTTTGAAGTTGTACACACTTGCAACAGAGAACAGCTAGCTGACAACACACAAAGTGCAAACTTGAATAAGTGCAAATCTCTATATTATCACAAACTACAATACAAGGTTCATAAGAAAGTAAACTAACAGCATAATTTTCTTTAGCACTTAGCTCCCTACAAAATGTGTGAGGAACACGTTATGGGAAAGATTATTGTGTACAATTATGGAGTCATGTGACAGTGTGACACTATATCTACTATTTAGAGGGATTTTAGAAATTATGCCGCAGGTTTGACTAGCATATGGCCTAATGGCCAACTCCATCGCTTGGGGTCGACCATAGGGCTCGACCACGACCTCATCCTCCACCGCCGGCGATGTCATCAGCTGGCTCATTGACCGGTGGCGACAATGCTGGTTGACGTGCATCGTGCAAGCACGGCGGACTAGCACTTCCAGTAGCACTGCTAGTAGAAACGGTAACCATCTTGTCATGCACAGGATGACGATCATTGGTTGCAAGCACCCTAGCAGCTGGCAGATGAGACGATGAGGCCAAGAGGAACATGCAAATGACCAGAACTGTGCGCCCGGTAGACATGGTGTTCATTTGCAATAAGAATATGTCTAGCTAAACGAGCGTTCTGGTGCTATGAGTTTGAAAACAAAGATGTACTCCATGCCATATTTATAGGGGAAGGAATTAAAGTATCTGATGTTGCGCTGGGAAGATTCAAGGAAGAGCAGACAGGATCAAGTCTCGTTGGCGCGAAGTCAGCCAACTTGGCGTTGCAGGGGTCGTCGTATCCGTCGCACTTCCCTCGCTAGGAGGCAGAACCCTTTTTGACAAATTCCCACGGTAGGACAGCTCCTAGTTGATATTTTGTTTGATTACATTTAACGTGTGAAAGAGGAAAATAAACCTATAGTTTGTGTTGGATGAAAATACTACTACAGCCAACCATTGTAAGGACGGCTGCCAGCCTCTGTAAGGGCGGCTGGCTGGCTGGCCAAACCATCCTCATAGAGGCTCTATGTAAGGGTGACTTCAGTTGCTTACAGTGAGTCTCTGCAACGGCGGCTAGATCACTAGTCCCCTTGAATTTGGTATTTGTAAGGGGGCAAGAGCCACCCCTACACTTGTTTTTTTTAGAAAAAAATTAATATTCAAATACAAATATAACCACAACATATAATATATATAATTTAAATTTAAATCTGACCACCATATATACATCCACAAACACGCAATATAAACCATCATTACAAGCCATAATAATTCAAAAGTTTAACAAGTCCATCATTACATACTCATAGTTCACAAGTTTAATTCCACATAGATATAGGATTACAAGTAATTTGACACAGTAACAGTTGGGACAACTCATTACCTTTCATCTCTGGCAAGAAGTTTTTACATATTCTTTGGCAAATTAACTATTGATCTGCCTAAAAGACACTAATGCTCTATCAAGTTCTTACATGGAACTGATGCTGGAAGAACTACTTATTTGCTTTGGCAAATTTTGAGTGAAAAAAAATTTTCTATTTTGTTAGACATGACATTTCTAACATCGAAGAGTTTTCTCGACTTGGTAGGAAGGAGATGACATAACTCAAAACGAGCTAAAGCTCGTAGGTCCGATAAGGGAAGCAGTAGTGCAGTAGCGTCCTGGGAAAACAAAAGTAGAGAAGCAGTAAAATGGCCCTCGCCCTTACAGTGAGTTTTTCACGTAGTAAAACATAATACAGGCTAGCCTCTTGATATAAGGCTTGTGTTGGACATTGGGAATTATAAACCATGTAAATATTTTTATAAGAATACGAAGTAAAAGTTATACTTTAGAGAAATTGAAGAGTTACAAATTGCAGCTACACCTCTTGACAAAAAAAATTGGCTCCTCTACTATTCATTAGAAAATGACTCTTAGTCCTAAAGTGTTTGGTTTGGCTCCTCTACAGAAGCAACTATCGAAGTCAGAGCTGTGCCAAACAGACTCTAAGTAGGCAATGTCTGATCTTTGAGTTGGCATCTCGTCGAGAGGCGGATTTAGGCCCCAGGCTAGAAGGGCTACAGCTTGGGGCGGGACAAAAAAAAGTTTAGGAACAAGCCTTTACTTTAGCCCACAAAGAGACCATAGGAGAGAACTTCAGCCCCCAGGAAACCTATAGTGCATGTGTGTCCCTAGTAGTCGCCACCTGCGAGCCACTTCTAGCGACCTAGGCTTGCGTGCAGTAAGTTCTCTCTCATTCAGTTGTTTTTCTAGCAATGAGATTGATCCCAGTAGGTTTATGAAGTCAAGTTTTTAAAGAAAATCTACTATTTATCTTTTTTCCTTTTGAAACAATTCTCTATAGCCGGTCTGCCCACTGGCTTATCCTACTTTGGTTAAGTTTATTAGATATTGCTCATCAATCATAAAAGGAAAACATTCGAAACTTGCAGCGCACCGACAAATCCTGCACCTGCTCGACCATGATCGTTAGCTACCTGCTAAAGATGTTCGTGCCTACGACGCCCCCATTTGGCCAGCCCCCATGGCCTTGCGAGTGGTGGCCCAACATCCTTGCGCCTTATTGGCTTGGAACCTGGTCGGAGGCTCGCCTGCTCGTCCTATTGGCTAGATCTTGGTGGCATGTTCGATTGCTCCACTCTTATCGGGCGGTACTCATGTGGCCACTTGCAATGAGGGTTCACAATTTCAAAGAGACTTTGCTTTTTTGCTATGTCTGAGTTTTTATTACATTGATCAAAGAAAATTCAACTCAATTTATATTTAACCCTAAAATTACACCAAACTAGTCCCATATGACCCTTTATATTTTCTAGCCTAATCAAAGCCCTAAATGTCTTTAAATTCTTTCAATTTCAACAGCATAGGCAGCTCACCCACCATGGTTATTGAGGGTAGGTTGGACAAACATATAAGGCGTCTTTTAGAATCCATGCCATCATCATTGAGTTGATGTTTTTACATAAAGCGAAGACGAAAGTATAACTAGGTTGGTGATTGTGTGTGTGGTTCATTCATTGTGTATAGTAGATCTGAGTTATTTGAACTCTAAGGCATTACAGTAGGTGATAAGTCAACATTGATGCATAGCATATTGGTTTATCCTAGGTGACACACATTTTCCCAAGTTTAGAGACTACAGGTGTATTTTACTCTAAAAAGTATAGCACCAAGAATTACAAGAGTTGTAGGTCTTGAACCCCTTTTGTGACAATAGTCAATAGACAAGATTCTCTTCGAAGTTGAAGTTAAGAAGCTATTTGTTTTGAAAAGGAAAATCAAAACTCGGTTGTGAGTCTTGAAGGATTTTCAAATGTATTTTATTATGGTTTCTAGAATATCTTAAAAGATGATTTGATAACTCTTTTTTTAGACCTTCATGGGGTGTTTTTCCCTTTCATAGTTTAAAATTTGGAACTACAACCTTTACTGATACAATAGTATAGACCAATATGCTTATTGAACAATAGTTTCAAAACTTTTACTAAGGTGGATACAAATAGAATTGGTTTAGTAGTTTGAAAATGTAATTATTAGATATGAACTAAGTGAACACCAACATATCAATTCAACTAAACAACTTATGAGAAAGAGCATGGAATTTACTTATACTTCCATACTTTTCTCTACGTACATTGTCGTCCTAGTCTTAAACATGGAATAGGAGTCAGATAAGTATTTATTTAATTGTGTTCATTTGTATACCATATTAAGTTGTATGCATTGATCAATGTAACATACTACCCCCTCTGTTTTAAATTTTAAGTCATTTTAAGAATCTTAGATAGTCAAAACACCTCACCTTTGACCAAAATTACAGAGGGAATTATAAAGATTTGTTATATCAAATAGGTACCTCTAAAAATATAGTTAAGAGAGAATCCAGTGATACTTAGTTGACAGTTTAAATATTATTATCTTATTATATAAATTTAGTTAAAGTTGAGATGCTTTGACTCTCTAAGATTCTTGAAAATGACTTATAATTTGAGATGGAGGGAATAGAAGATTAAGCTTGTGAGCTGAGAAAAGGAAACCAATTCACTTATATTGAACACAATTAATGTTTTCTAATTTCTCAAATGAGAATGACACTTTGTCCTAATCGTGTGCTTGTGGCATATTCCTTTTGTACGAACACAATTGGCGTACGTTTAATTGTGTAACTATATATGCATGGCTACTGATTCAATAACTCTATAGTATCAAACATGATTTTACACAATTACATTTCATAAATTCATTTTCCACAATAAATAATTAATGGAATGCTTAGTTAGTTACATGTACCTTATGTCCGGACAAAAGCCCCTGTCCGGATGCCCATGCATGATGCCCCGCCTCCGCGCCCGTCCGTCCCTGCCTGCTGCTTGCGCGTATGCATGTTGTTGTGGGTTCGCGCCCTCTGCTGCGCATGCAAGTGGGAGCCTCGTCTACCTACACCCATTTACTGCGTCTGTTAACGAAAACACTTGCTACAACGTATGTTTGAAGAGGTAAAACAACCAAATAAAAACATTTGCAATAAATCACGGAGCTAGGAAAAAATTTAGGTGGGACGAAGTTTAATGAGAAAATGAACAAAAATGTACTCTCCGTTTCAAATTGGTTCATTTAGACTTTTTTGGTATATGCATTTCGCTATGTATCTAGATATATTATTATTTATTTAGGTATATAGTAAAATATTTGTACTAAAAAATCAAAATGAATTACAATTTAAAACGGAGGTAGTAACATATTTACAACGCACTGCATTTACATCGTACAATCATACAAATCATGACAAAAACACATTATGGCGAAAAGTGGACGAGAAAATACAAGTTGTATTAATCGAAACCCTATATGCTCACATATGGATTGAGACACACACTGCACCAAGCGCTTATGATCGTAGTTATCATCTCGGCTTATCAGCCATGATATAGCGTTTTTGACTCACAATAAAACCACAGCATCAAACCGTTAGAAACCATCGTTCGAACAATGTATTAATCCTCGGAACGAACTCTTCCACAGTAAAACAGCATCAAACTATAGAAACCATCATTCGAACAATGTATTAATCCTCGGAATGAACTCTTCCACGGTAAAACCGAGGGGCCACCTCCATACGGAGTCACCCTAACCTGGAGGACTACGGGGCTGTTTGGATTGAAGCCTCCCAGGCAAGGTCACGCCCAGGCAGCCATCCTAGCCCCAGGCGCTCCGCTTGAAATCGGACGCCTGGGAGCCGCGCGTGCGTCAGGCAAGTTTTCCACGGACCAATCCAAACAAGCCCTACATCCGGCAAACCAAACATGTCGGTCGTGTTCCTTGTGCTTCTAGATTAGGCGGTGCTGTCCTGAATTTCCTAAAAAACAAGGCTGGTATCCT
The DNA here is from genome assembly GCA_023333625.1 of Bothriochloa decipiens. Classification (NCBI taxonomy): domain Eukaryota; kingdom Viridiplantae; phylum Streptophyta; class Magnoliopsida; order Poales; family Poaceae; genus Bothriochloa; species Bothriochloa decipiens. Next base: position 32,952,010 of record CM041631.1, read on the forward strand.
GAATATATGTAATGGAAAATTATAATATGTGCGTGTATAATGATAAAAAGGTGAATTTATTTGTCTTGAAAGCTTCCCGATAAATTTGGAGTCTCATTTTCTTTAGCAAGAACAATATTTGATAATATCTTTACTAATTGCTATACAAGCACTCTAACTAATAACATTTTCATCAAAATAAAAACATATGTGGGTGCAGTTAATGGGATTCAAGAACAAGTCTCTTGCCTAGAAGACATGGGTGCCTAGCATATACTTGCAGTGATAAGTCGTTGGAGTAGCCATGCATATAAGTGCAGTGATAAGTCTGTATATATATATATATGTATATATGTCTTAATCCACAAGAATTTAGTCAAAGACGGCAATGACTTAGTATTGATTTGTGTATTGTCATGCCTCAGACAGCTAGCAGGACTAAAGCATGCATCTTTGGATAATGCTCCTCTATTTCAAGATGGTTTTAATACCGACATCGACAGGAACACACACACATACATATATAATTGATGAGATCGACTTAACAGTATGTACCAGTAACCTGAATCTCATGAAACCTATATATTGATAAATAAATGTCTAGTTCGTTCACTAGGGACAAAACTGATCGAGTCTTAGCTTCCCCTAGAAAAGTTGCTTCTCTTATTAATAGCAATTCCATCGCGAAGATAGAGTCAATGTTTTCGCAAAGACAAATTTGTCCCCGTGGAGACTTAGACACATGACCTCTCAATTCATGTTTGGCGTTGCTACATACTGTATCCTTTTATTATTCCTATATGCCCAGCCTAAGCTAAGCTGACTGCAATTTTGTTTACGAAGAAGACGCACTTGAGATGATCAATCAATCTTGTTCAGCCTAAGCTAAGCTAACTGCAATTTATTTACGTATCCTAGAAGTTTAATTTGGAGCATGGGATCGCAGCTTGTGTACCTTGCTCTGTTGGGTCCGGCGTCCAAAAGTACAAATCAATTCCTAAGTTGTCTTAAGCTCAACTGCTGTGTCCACCACCCCCAGGATGCTCTCAGCTATGGCATAATATATGTTTAGGTTGTTTTTCATTTTGGGTATTGTCAACCTTATTGCTAGGGGATTCAGGTACTGATATACATAACAAGCAAATTTGTTCACGACAGCTGACTTATATTAGATGTAATGTCAAAATATATCCTCAATTGTATTTTGTACAGAAGCGACTGAACAACTTCTGATTCTGAGGTGGGAGATCGATAAATTTGACATTGTTCATGATGAGCACAATTTGACATTGTTCATGATGAGCACAATAAATTGGAGTTAAACTGACACTGAAAAAAAATGAAACAATCCCCATTTTTTCATGGTACACCAGCAGGACATGGACGATAGATCAACAGCACACAAGGCTCAGAAGGAATAAACTAGCAGGCGTGTTGTTTCAAAGTGCACATAGTTCATGGCGGATCTAACAAAACTAACTTTCATGCATTGGTGTATTCTCTTATATATAAACCGCGTTAATTAAAGGTAAGGTAGAAAAGTTTCATTCAAATCTCTTGCAAAATATTTTGGGATGGAGGCAATACAAAAATAAAGCACCTTTTATTGATTATTCAATCCATGTTGGTGTATTTTCTTATATATAAACCTCGTTAATTAAAGGTAAGGTAGAAAAATTTCATTCAAATCTCTTGCAAAATATTTTGGGATGGCGACAATACAAAAATAAAGCACCCTTTTATTGATTATTCAATCCATGTTTATGGTGGTTTTCCTCACGTCATTCAGAACTAGAACTGAGCTCAACAAGTGAAGCATAGGTTCCATCCTTTACATGCATTAGTTCTTCATGCCTACCTTTCTCTAAAACTGCCCCATTCTTCAAAACAGCGATGATATCTGCACCTCTGATTGTTGATAAGCGATGCGCCACCACCACGGTGGTTCTACCAACCATCACCTGGTCAAGAGCCTCTTGAACCACGCGCTCTGACTCTGCATCTAGCGCACTTGTGGCCTCGTCCAGCAGTAGTATCTTGGGGTCCTTTATGATGGCCCTTGCGATGGCAACACGCTGCTTCTGGCCACCTGACAATTGGCTCCCTCTTTCACCAACGATGGTGTTGTACCCATCAGGCAGTGCGGTGATGAAAGTGTGCACATTGGCTGCTTCAGCAGAAGCAATGACCTCTTCTTCAGATACCCCCCCTTGCTTCCCATAAACTATGTTGGCGCAGATTGTGTCATGTGGGGGAAGACCTACACCAGGAGACACCGAGCCAGAGATG
>CM041631.1:32974277-33156269 GCA_023333625.1 Bothriochloa decipiens
ACTCCGTAGTCGAGGGCCGCCTACCCTAGATCATAAGGCTCTTGACAGATTGTGTCATTGAATAACACTGGCTCTTGTGCAACAAGCCCGAGTTGCTGTCGAAGCCAGCTAACTTTGAGGGCCTGAAGTTCCATATTGTCAAGAAAGATCTTACCAGATTCTGGGTCATAGAACCTTTCGAGTAGGGCAATCACTGTGGACTTCCCGCTTCCACTCTCTCCTACTAGTGCAACAGTCTGCAAGGATAATGTCATTGAAATTAGGTTCTGTATCAGGTGGAAATTTGTAGGTTACTTCTAAATTTTCAACAAAAAAACAACCTTTCCAGAAGGAATTCTCAATGATAAATCCTTAAAGATTTGAACATTCGGTCTCAATGGATACTTGAAGCAGACTTCCTGGAAGTCAATGTCACCCTTCACACTTGTGATGGTCACACCGTCCTCACTTCTGTAATCTATCTTAGATTTACGGTCAAGAATTTCAAAGATAGAAATGGCTGAATCATTAGCCTTGGCGCTATCTGCCCCAACTGCACTTGTCTGTGTGACCCCACTTGTAGCTAAAGCTAATACGAAGAAAACCTGTAGGCCATTGGATAAGTTAACCAAAAATATGCATACTCTACTGACAAACTTATATGTGGAATAGATAAGAATTCATCTCACCCTAAACACTTCTGGAAATGTTGCTGTTCCTTGCTGAACAAATTTTGCACCAACATAGAAGCACAGAGCATAGGTTAAGTAGAAAGCAAGGAATGAGAAACCAAACCCCAAGCCACCAACAACACCTTCCTTTATCCCTTGCCTTCTTTGGGATTCACACTTCTTCTCATAGGCGTTCATCACCTTATTTTCAGCAGAAAATGACGCTACAGTTCTGATGCCACCAACTGCATCAGTTGCTACTTGACTTGCTTCTTCATACCTCAACTGCACCCCGGCAAACAGTTAGACGAAATGAAATAGAAACGGATTGTCATATGATAAATGCTTGTATAAACAACACCTTAGTGCCTGTACCTTTGCATTTCTATTGAGACCTTTCAGGAACACCATCTGAGCATAGGTTTGGAAAGCCACAAAAGGGATCACAACTGTGATAATTAGCGCCAGCTTCCAGTTTGCCACCATTGCTATGGTGAAGCCTGATATGATTGTTGATGCAATCTGGACATTAGGTGCTAAATTGTCTCCAACTAGTCGCTTCACATTCAGAGCATCAATTGATAGCCTTGCACAAATTGATCCACTGACAGAATGTGTGGAGTCATGGTATGAGTAAAGCTTACAATAATAGTGCTAGCAAGCATATATAGCCTTTCATCAAACAACATTTAAAATAAATAAACACATGAATGATGACTGGTATTGTTATACATGCCAATGTTCTTATATTTGTTAATTCTACTCAGAGCAGCATTAAGATACTGAACATCACAATAAGGAAAAACATTAAAAACACACCTCGAGTTTTCTGGTTTATCAAACCAATCGATTTCTTGGCGCATTATACTTTGGAACGTCATTGAACGTATGCGCTCCACAAGCTTTCCACCTGCTAGTCCAAACAGGAAGTACTCTATTGGAATCAGAACAAATGTGCAAGCAACTAGCACAGCAAAAATGCTTGACTAGAATCTGGAATCCTTCAGTAGTTCTTCTGGTGGCTCATAGAACACCTTTATCACATTTGAAATCAATATGCCATATATAGGAAGTATAATACCATACATGACAGCAATTACTGAACCAAGTGCAAGAACAAAAGTTTCTGGCTTGTTCAGGTGGAAGAGTTTACTAATTGAAGCTTTCTTCTGAGAGCTGGTCACTTTGTCTGTAGCTTCTTCTATGTCAGCAGCATCACTAATTTCCATTGGATTAGGTGAGCCAAGTGGAGCAGGGATAGAGTGCCCAAAAGAGAAGGAGCCTTTACTGGTTGATCTCATGGAAATACTACGGCTTCTTGGTTTGCTATCAATAGATCTGGAGCCAAAACTGTTAGTAACTTTCATATCAAAGTGGACATTTTCTGCCTCTTGGTGAGTCTCTTGTAGATGAATCAGCCGAGAGTAAGCACCTCTAGGTATCTTCATCAGATCAACATGTGAACCTGCTCAAAATTAACACAAACACCAGCCACGTTATTATCTACCTATAAATATAAGTTTGCAGGTTGACTTTCCAGCTGAACAAAAGGAGTAACACTTTTAGGACAATTCCCCCTATGCCACTGAAGGTTCACGCAATTCCTTACTAGCTACTCCTTTTTTTGATATCCACATGTCATTGAGACAATGAGTAGCACATAAGAAATTTCCCTGAGATTCAGTGGCACACAGGGGATACTTAAAACATGTCGGAAAATTAGGTATGTATCTATAATAAATAATTTTTTGAAGAAGTTTTGTAAAATGAAGAAATGATAGTTAGGAAAGCTGCAAATGGGAACAACATAGAAAAAAGTTTTCTAAAGGTTAATAAGCAAATATATCCACATGTGTAATTTTTAATTGAACATTTTTCACATGGGTGTACCTTGTTCCACCATCTTTCCATGCTGTAGGACAGATATCACATCAGCATTCTTCACCGTGCTTAGGCGATGAGCAACAACAATTGTTGTCCTTTCAACCATTATCCTATTCAATGCTTCTTGAGCTACCCGCTCAGATTCCATATCCAATGCACTCGTTGCTTCATCCAGTAGTAAGATCTTAGGGTTCTTTATGATTGCTCTAGCAATTACTATTCTTTGTTTCTGCCCTCCAGACAGTTGAGTTCCATGTTCCCCGACCATTGTGTCAAGACCCTGCAATGTTTCACAAGATATATAGATTAACAATGGGTGTAGCAGAAAATTAGCAACTGGTTAAACATTATATGGACGTAAAAGCTCATCCGTACATTTGGTAACTTATCAATAAATATAGCAGCATTGGCAAGCTCTATTGCTCTCTTGATATCTTGAAGTGTTAGCTTTTCTGTTCCATAGGCAACGTTTTCCCTGATTGTGGTTGAGAATAACACTGGTTCTTGGCTGACAAGACCAATTTTTCCTCTCATCCATCCAAGCTTCAATGTTCTAATATCAACCCCATCAATCAAGACTACTCCAGCCTGCGGATCATAGAACCTTTCCACCAAATTGATTACGGTTGATTTCCCACTGCCACTGTCACCAACTAGGGCCATAGTTGTTCCACTTGGTACTTACAACGAGAATCCATCAAAAATCAAATGTTCAGGCCTGGTGGGATAGCTGAAATACACGTCCTTCGGTTCAACATCACCCTTGATATCCTCCAACATGATACCTGTGTTATCGTCTATAACAATATCTGGCTTGCGTTCAATTATCTTGAACATTCTATATGCTGCTCCTTGACCTTCTGCAAAAGCTGTTACTGATGGTGTTGCCTGACCTAAGCACCTGCAGAAGAGAAGTATATGTATAACTGAAATCAGTAAATATAATGAATGGTCTAAAAATATATACAAAATATTTTGTCTGAAAGATGCATGATTTAATCCATAAAGAAGTTCATTTGGTATTAGAAGTTCATTTGTTATTAGAAGGTACACAAATGATTTCCTTGGAAGCGCAAATAGTACACTTCACATTTTAGTAGACAGAAGATACATACAGTCACAGTCACTGTGATGGAGCCGAGGCTCATCCACACGGAAACATGGTTCACTTATCATCATTGTCATTGTTCATGTAAGAAAATTTTAAATGATGGCGTATGAAACTTACATTGCTCCCATTATGACGGCCATGATAATAGAAATGACCATGCCACCAGTATAACCTCGCTCAACTATCAGTTTAGATCCATACCAAACAGCCAACCCATAACTTGAAAATACAATTGCCATTATTGAACCTAATCCAATGCCACTTACAACACCTTCTTGCAGAGAAGATTGATATGCCTTTCTTATAAACCTGTTATATTTTATTATAGCCTGATTCTCTCCATTAAATGAAACAACCTTCAAATAAACATAATAAACAGATAAACCAGGTAAGCTGGATATCAGGAAGTTGCTGGTGACAGGAAATTGTTTACCCCCAAAAAAAACTGGTGACATGAAATGAATGGAAAAAAAGGTGTTTGCTAATAGCACTAACCGTCCTAATGGCACCAAGAGTTTGCTCCACAATGTTTCCAGCATCACTGTAGTTTGCTTGCTTTCGGGTGGAGAGTCCTGTCATCAACTTTGAAACAATTGCACCAGCAATGGCAATTGGAGGGACGGTTGAAAGCATAACAAGGGCCAAGAGCCATCCTCTCATGAATGCAATGATGAAGCTACCAATGAAGGTAGTAAGGAGCTGTATGGACCTCCCAACCTAAAGAGAATTTGAGCAGAAACACATTAGGAACTTAGTTTCTCTGTAGCAACAAACAGTGCCCAAATTGAAAAGAGAATTTTGCATGCAAGCTTCACTCAGTACTAAAATAGGTGTACATATCCATATATTAAAACGGTAGAATTCAGTTTATCTGTTTGCAGTTCATAATATATAATCTCAAAGCACAGTGCCTTTTCTCCAATGGCGTCTTGGATGAGGAATGTGTCCCCTGCCATCCTCTCAACCGCTTGCCCAGCACTCATCTCCATGTCAAAGAATGCAATATCCTGTCTCAGAATTGCCTTGAGATACAAAGCCCTGATTCTTGCCGCCTGTCTTTCTCCAGTAATTGTCCAAAATGATACCTCTACGGAAATACATACGAATACAAATTAACAAACTAACAATATGCGGTCGTTAATAGAAAGTCAGAAAAAAAATGAACTCGGTATAAGCAATAATCATCTACTACTCCCTTCATTCCAAATTATAAGTCTGACTTTTTGGGTATATCAAATTTATTGTGTATCTACATGAATTGGATGTATCAAAAAAGTTGTATCTACAAAAATTGGATGTATTAAAAAAGTCAAAGTGACTTGTAATTTGAAATGGAGGGAGTATTTGACAAATTCCATGTAAAGTAAGTTGATATGATACCGTAGTTTGGTAAGAGGAAATCCACTTACGGAGGGTTGAAGCTACTCCTGATCCAATGGCAAGATAAACAAAGTTCATGATCAGCTGAAACAAAAATGGGCTTTGGTCAAAGATGTAAAGATGACAAAGCAAGCACCGATCATTTGACCCCTGTCGCATGTCCGCACATGTTGTGTATGACTAGTAGTGTAAATGTGTTTCTTATTAATTACTTGTGAACAACTAAAGACTGTTTTCTTCGTGCCCATGAACAAAATCCACTCATTGTTTCGTTTAATGAAAAAAAATAATAATCCAGAATGCCAAGACAGTAACAAATTACAGAAATATTTTCATGTGAAACTGGCAGTCGTCAAAGAAATAATCTTGTACAGGGAGACGACGGCGTCATGCATAGACTACAGACAGCCTCTGTCCCTGTGGTTGCTGCGACCAGCCTCCACCGCCAGCGACGGCAAGCCATGTCAAGAGTTCAGCCGCCACCGCTAATGGCATCATCAATGTGTCTTATGGGCCAAAAGCAAATAAGTGCAAAAAGGGCAGTATCGCGTTTCCTTGGTCCAAATCTATGATGATGATAAAGAATATCATGTAGTAGCAGCTAGGTTATTGCGTACCTGGACGACCCTGTGTACGACGCCGTCAGTGGTTCCGGAGCCAAAGGCATCAATGACGTCGCCCATGATGAAGGTCATGAGCGGCAGTGCCATCCCGTTCACCACCGCGGCGACGGCGCCCACGGCCATGAGCGCGGCGTCCGTCCTGTCAGCGAACGCGAATAGCCGGTGCAGCGCCACGCGCCCCGCCGCCGCCTTCTCCTCCCCACTAGCGCTAGCCATGGGGTTAACCAGTTCACCTTCACCGCCGCCCTTGCCTCTTTGTTTTTATTTGTTTCTTCCGGATTCACGTTGCGCGTGGACTCCCTTGCGCCATCTACTCCTGTCATATGGAAAGGGATCACGTAAGTACGAGAGTGGTATATGTTTTTTTTATAAAGAAAGCTTTTACTAAATTCTCAAAGCATTACATCAAGATGATATACAAAATGTTAAAAATAGACTTCCATCCTCTGCCTAACAAAGAGGCACACATAACCAAAAACAAAAGGAGATCAACAAATTCTAGTATCAATTGGTGTGCCTGAGAGAAAATATCAAGGTTATAAATAGCTGGCTAAGGCATTTAGCTTTCTATATCATCCTAAAAGCTATAGCGGGCTATAGCGACAGCTAAGAACTATCTTGTACATAAAAAAGGCAGCTAGATCTTTCTCTCTAGCTGTAGCCATCTATGCCAACTGTTGCGGGACCATAAAATCCTTGAGAAGCCACCTTCTGTAGAATAGGCAAGTATAGCCCAAGTATGTAGCCAGTGGACAACCAAATAAATAACTTGCATAAAAAAATATATTTTTTTCCAAAACAATATCATTTATACCGTGCCAGAGTGATCAGAAAGTAGCAGCCGCTCCAAGCAGAAGTAGTGGTTTCAATTCTTTACTGAATCCTTCTACATATAATCATCATTGAACACTACACTGTTTAGTTAGTCGAACAGCCAGCTGAATAATCGACCAAATGGAACAAAATAAGTGGTATTCAATACACGGGTGGCTACTTGTCTCACCTTTATGACAAAAACAACACATTTTACTACAATGCCAGTTGCGCTTAGCAAGATTATCTTTAATCAATACAACTCCTCTTTGTAATAAGTACCATAAAAAGATTTTGATTTACCCCCTCAACCAGACCCGAGCATGGCTATTTCGGGCCTGAATAATTTCACACATAACCATTCCACTATACGAGTTGGATATGTTTTTTGGGGCCGAGCCCATGCCTGGGCAGCCACTCGTGCAGTTTACAATATAAAATAGGTAAAATAAATATTTCTAAACAAGCTCGGGGGATAAAATGTTTCTAGGAACAAAGATGTATGTCCAGAAAACTGTCCGCTATGGTTCGTGAGCAGACCAAAACCTAGCTTAGATCATATATGTCAGAACCTTGGAACAAAGCTCATACACTCTAATGATATAAGTTAAATTGACATGTCAGTGGCGGAGCTATAGGGTATGCCGGGTATGCCCTGTTTTTCAGACATAAAAGCCCCGGAATATCCTGTTTTTCAGACGTAAAAGCAACTACATATACGTATATTCATATAAAAAAAGAAAATTTCACTCGATCAAAGACCGCGAGCGCCAGGCGACCACGCGAGTGAGAGGCAGGCCGCGTCTCCGCATCCGCGAGCATTCCAAGCACGAGCGGCCGTCAGGCTCAGGCCCACGCGGCCCAAAATGGCGAATTGGATCACGATCGACTGTCGATGGATCAAGGCAGTGCCTAGCACTCGGTTCGACTTCGACTGTTCCGTTCGTCCTGCGCCCCTACCTGTGCCGGCGTGCCCTACACCGCCTCCGTCAACTGACGCGGAGTCTCCAATCGGCGATCATCGACTCCCTACGCCAATGCGATACAGGTCAGATCAGAAATGTCCACTCCGACAGCTCATCATTGTAAAGTGATCTCTTCTGGTTCGGTTCAGACTTCAGGTGAGATTAATGTACTTTGACTTTTTTAAAAATTTATTTGTACTTAAATTGCTAATTGCTAGCGCTAAACTTATAAAATCATCTCTCAGGCAGCGAGTGGAGGATTTTCCCAACATCCGAGTTGATCTGATCTATTCTTCAGTACTCCTATCATCTGAGTGATCGATAACCACATGTGAGAGTTCAATCGTGCAAGTGATCCAGTGTCACCAATTTATGACTTCAATCGCCTTGCACATAGTCCAGGTGAAAGATGTCCCATTTTTAGTTTTTTAGCAACATTTATATTATATTTCGTATTATATTTCGTGGATATGGTTTCCATTTAATCGATGAATTTAAACTTTATTACCAGATTGGTAAATGGATTTACCGAATTGTATATGAATTTTTCTAGGAGGCATACCTAACCTAAAATCTTAGATTCGTCGCTGGACATGTTAATTAACAAATGATAGCTGATGAACATGCTCTGATGAAATGGCTTACTTCCTTGCTGAACCAATCAACTAACTATGGCTCTTGATTTTTTTGTTTAGGTTACCCAACCCAACCACAAAGGATCGAGAGACATACCTAGATATAGGTGAAGGTGATGATGTGGTGGTGGGCGGAATTGTGCGAGGTCAGGGCCCTAGAGACTGCTGCAGCTAGCCTGGCCGCTGCACGCCGCCCTTCCCTTCCTTTCCTCTCTTCCACGGGCAGGAGGTGGCTTGCGACGTTGAAGACGGCGGCGACGCACTCCTGCCTCCCTGGATCGAAGGCTGCTGGAGTCCTGGTATGTATATATATATATTTCGTAATCAGCGGTCGCCGGGGCTACGCGGAAAGGAAGGCAGAGATCGAGGGCTGAAATTGTAGCGTCGTCCCCGGCTGGTTGCTGCTGCATGCATCCATGCAAATAAAATCTGGGAGGCGAAGAAAGTCGATTGCGTGAGGGATGGAAGATGCTGCATGTGAATGAAATCCAATCCATATACAGATCAGAACACTAATGATGTGGTGGCCGGAGGAGACGCACGAGAGGTCTTGATTGGCTCGAGCAGACGACCATGATCATTGAGTTGCTTTGTGCAAGCTAAAGGACAACTGATTCGAGGAAGAAAAACGGTACTGCTCATTGCTAATATATATACACGCATACGAAGCATCACTAGGTACTGTTAAAATTCAGAGAAAACAATTGGTAACAAATAATTCAGTATGCTAGAAAAAAAATATTAATAGACAGTTATTAGGGATCAAACATGATCAGTGCGCCGGACTAGACAAAAATAAACTACAAAGATTAAACAAACATTATGTATTTGAATATAATAGTGTCGGCAGTGTACTTAGTACAAGATCAGAGGGATCGTAGGATTACGAGTGTTTACGACAGATTCGTACCTGGTATTCAAATAATCCGCCGTTTGCTGTTGCTTGCTGGATTAGGATTAGGATTACTTGATTAGTATGACACGCGTGCCTGGATCATAGGATTAGGATTAGTGTAGATGCGTGACTGCTGGATCGAAAGCCTGGCTGCCTGGCGGATGACCGTGGGTGCAACAGCCTGCCCGGCTGCCGGGCGGCGAATGGCGACTCTCGCTGCGGTGGCGTCGACTCGCGAGGAAGCCGATCGACAAGTCGGAGGAGACGAGTCGCCGCCGGTCGCGTGATCACTGCGAGATAAGCCTATATACTTGTAAGTATGGCTGTATCCTTGGGACGGCCCATCAGCTCTATGGGCCTGTTTATTGTATTTTAGTTCGAATACGAATGCCGATATAGCCAGATATTAATAAAGAACGGATATCTCAAATTTAGCGGACTTGAATATCTTATCTACTTGATTTTGAAGATCACTTGTATCTAATTGCTTATTGATAGTTTGGTATAGTATAATAAAATCATTACCGACAAAGGAATTTAAAATATAGCTATATAAATAACACCGTGGATAAAAACAACTACTCTTCGTTTCAAATTACGGAAGTCGCTTTAACGTTCTTGTATGAACTAAAAAAAATCAAAACAGCTTATAATTTTGAACGTGTCCATGTTTTAGCATCGATGGTTCGTCACGGGGGCACTTAGGACGATAGATTGTTCGTAGGGTTATCAACGTATATGCAGGAACTCTCGACAGTGGACACAGGGGAGACAACGATTTATACTGGTTTACGCCGGGATGGCGTGCTAGGTTTAGTTGGGGGGTGGAGGTAATATATTGTTCTATGCGCATCTTTAGATTGTGAGGTCTGCACTGGTTCTCTTAGGCTCTTCTAACCTCTAATCTTCTATCTTCTCTATCTTATCTGAGATCGTCTATCTTGTCTAGGTCTCTTGAATACCGATCTAGGGAGTCCTGCCCTCCTTTATCTAGTTTGGGAGGCAGAAATTCTAGTCAGTTGCATCTTAGAAGTCCTAGTAGAATTACATATAGGGAATTTCAGTTGGACTAGATCTTCTCTCTTCTCCGTTAGGAATCATATGGGTCCCGCATCAACGGAACTAAGGGAGGGAATACCAAACATAAAATATTTTAATCAATATATAACTAAATAAATAAATATAAGAAAATTAAAGATTATATATAATAATTATTAAATTCAAATCAATTAAAATAATTTTTAATACGGTATAAATAAATAAAATACCGATTATATGATTAGCCATATTAAAATCAATTTAACTTAAATTTACTAGTATTTTACTCGTGCTAATGCAATAGCTTTATCTCAGGAATGCACATAAAAATAACCAAACCACAACATTCTTCAATAGCTAGTTTAAGTCTCACACGATTGTACATGTCAATGCATGATACAAATAATTTATGAATTGGTTAATTAAGTAGATCTTAGAGTTCAATAGATAGTTGTATGAGCTAAAAAAAAGTAACAATAGAAAAGCTACATATATAATAACAGGAAAATAGAAGAAACAGATATGATTGTACACGCTCTTTCTCTAACTGCCTTGTCTCCCCTGTCGTCCCTTGAACAGCTAATGATGCATTCCTGGATGTCCCTCTTGAGTCTTGAATAGCTATTCTCCATTTCAGATTTGTTCTCTTTCGATCCTCTCACATCATAAGCAAGGCAACATCGATCCTCTCACTTCAGGAGCAAACAGATGGCCACACCATTTGGGTCTTAGGGGTTACCATTCTCCTCAAACTACCAAACTTTCAAAAGCCCAGAGAAAAAAAAAAATATGCTGGTGGTTGTGAGGCCTTTACACACTTTACCGCAGATTCATGGGTCTCAAACAATTTTGTTAATTTTATTAGCTATAAACTCGTTCCCATGAGTCTCAAGAGTCTCCATTGTACTTGGGCTAACTAAGAAAAGAAGAAAAGAGTACCAGTCCAGCTATTCAATAGAGATAAATACATAATGTAACCCATGTTGACTGTTGCAACAGATTTTTTTGCTAGTCATAATTGTAAAATTTAGATGGTTTCAAAATAATTTGTAGTTTGTGGATATGGATATTATCGAATATTTCATATTTTTGTCAGATAAAAATATGGAATCGGACAAGGATCTTCAGAAATAAGTATGGATACGGATATCCTTCATTGGTTGGCACGGCAACCGATAACGGTAGTACCCTCGATTGCCAAAATGTAATCGGTGGTGCGACCACGACAAACGGAAATGAGCGAATGCTAAAAGCAATATGAACGGGAATTTAGGGCAAAAACTCCTCTCTCCCTTCATTACAGTTGAGTGGAAGTGCTATTTATACACAATCATAGACTTTTACATGGCTATTTTGCCCTTGTACCTACTACACATGCCTAGAATATTCCAACTGTCAGGGTCACATCAGTTATCTGGCTTCAAGATGCCTCCTGTTCCTCAACCACTGACTAGGTAGGGCCCAATGACGTCGCCCTGTCGCTCACCTTGGCCTCCCGCAAACACGTTCGGGAAAACTTGTACCTGCACTCAGCTACGAAAGACCGAAAGTGAACCGAAAGTCAACCGAATGTGCGCCGAATGTTCAATTCTAAACTCTGCTCCGGCATCAGTCGAAAACAACCTCCAGCTCACGGAACTGGGGCCGTGTGCGTAGCCGATTATGCACCTACTGGCGTATCCGAAATGGAACCGATAGGGGGCGGCAATGGTGCATCCATCCCCAACATCCTTATTTATGTTCATATTACATTAATGTTCAAATCAAATATGAATACAATATCCATATTTACACAAACGAGTATCGAATGTTTCAGATTTTGGACATCCGGATCCATCTTATGGGCTTGGGGGCTTGGGATGCCTGCCCCTCCACCCCCCAACCACCAGGCTCGGGACTGAGAGCGGGGTTGGCGAGTACGTTGGAGCAATTTTTAGCCAAAATTTGGCTATGGAGAGTGGGATAACAAGACTGTTGGGGATGCTCTAAAGAGACAAGAAGACATAGGCAGCCTTTGTGCTATGCAATAAAGGTGGCACTCCCTTAGCACCTAATTATAAGTCATTTGTACGTCCGCTTTATTATAGGTATATATAGATACAATATTATGTATAGATACATAGCAAAATAAATAAAACAACAAAAAATGAAAGGGTATAATTTGAAAAGTGAACATTGACGAGTTGTCCAAATATTTTTCGCATGAGATCCTATTTAAAAGGCCATGTTTATTTTGAGAAGTGCTCCTTCATTACAATTGGAGAACACTGGATCAAGCCATCAAGACTAAAGTTGTGTTTCGTTACTCGTATCAAACCGTGCATGTACAAATGTTTCTTGGATAGCTATGTGGGGCCTGGCTGTCCCACCATTTGGTTGTCGGATTGCACACTTTCATTAAAGACCAAAGGTCTAGATGCCTCGGATATATTTTCTAGATGTTGTACAATCTTATGCGTCCAAAAAGACCAGCCGATGCCATCTAGGGATCCATACAACCAACCAAACATGATCTTGTATCAGATCATATCGTTCCATATACAACAAACCAAGCATGGTGTTATACCGGATCATTGCCATAATGCCATTGCCATTCCATACAACCATCTAAACAATCATTGCCATTCCGATAGGTGTCGTCGAACATGTCTGCTCAGGTCTGTCCTTCAATCTGATTTAGCACTTTTAAATGATTTGTTGGGCATTTTTTCAGTTCCTTCTAGGCATTTATACTGTTACTGCTAGGCATTTATACATTCCATGCTTTCCTGCTAATTCCTGCTTTTGCTTAATGAACATGTCACTGTTTGAAGAAAAAGAGGCAGCTGACTAGTGCTGTGGTGGAGCTTTGTAATGGTTTCACCAACATTTTGGGTACCTTTCTTAGAAAGAGTATCCAAAATTGAAGAACCATCTTCCTAAAGCACATCTAATGGAGGACAAAGGCAGACCAGGTCTAGTCAAGCAAGACAAGGTCGTGATCAAGATGATGATGATGATGAAGAAGAAGAAGAAGAAGGAGAATAAGAAGAAGGAGAAGGAGAAGGAGAAGAAGAAGAAGAAGGAGAAGAAAAGAAGAAGAAGGAGAAGAAGAAGAAGAAGAAGGAAAAGAATAAGAAGAAGGAGAAGAAGAAGAAGGAGGAGGAGAAGAAGAAGAAGGAGAAGAAAAAGAAGAAGAAGAAGAAGAAGAAGAAGAAGAAGAAGGAGAAGCAGGAGAAGAAGAAGAAGGAGAAGAAGAAGAAGAAGGAGAAGAAGAAGAAGAAGAAGAATTACAAAAAGCATCTACAGACATCTAGCTGCACAAAATCACCTACAACTCCTCACCACAAGGATCAAGAAGCATTCTGCCCTAAGTCACCATCATCAAAACCTTTACTTGGAGACTGATTAGAAGAGCCTTGGCCATAGCTCAAAGAGCTTCTAGGTATTCTACTCACATAGACCCTTATTGTGCTAGTTGTGGACAAAATGAAAATGATACCCACTTGTTTTTTCATTGCAATCTTCCTAGGCCCGTTTGGTTCTCAATCAATCCCTCCTTAAGAACTGATACTATTCCACCAGAAACTGCTGGAGTACAAGTTACTCTCCAATCAATTATCATTAATGATACCTCTGATGATATGCTCTCTAAAATCTTGATCACCTTGTGGTTTCTGTGAAAAGCTATAAATGATAACCATTTTCAAAGAAGAACGTGGACCCTATGCAGGTATATAGTGCAGTTGCTGTCATGATGGGCTAGATCCATGGTGAACAGGTTGCCACTCAAACCCAAACAGCTAATCACCACCCAACTAAAACCAACCAAACTACGAGGCAAGGTATATTATCTCCAGTTGTAGGTACTAGCCCACAAATGGATGACCTCCACATCCAAATGTTGGCCCTTATCCCAGGAGTTCGATGCTACACTGACACGTCGCTCTCACCTAACCAGCCATCACATCTTACAAGAAAAGCTAGTCTTGGTATCTTCTTTGTCAATACACAAGTTAACCCGGCACAAATGATCTACTTCAAGGCACAGACCATTGAAGTTCATTTGGTGATCATGGCGGAGATGGTGGCATTGGCGGTGGCTGCTACTATCAATCATCGCCTCAACTTCAATAGCACAACATTCATGTTTGACTCTCTACAACTTGTTTAGCTTCTCAATGAGGCTGACAAGACCAACCCACCAGACTGGAGGATTAAAACATTCACCCAGATTTTCAAGAATGAAGGGAATCGACATCAGACATGCATCCTCAAGATTGACAGAAGTCAAAACACCACAGCTCATATCCTAGCTCGACAAGCCTTCATGGCATCAACCCAATCTTAGGTTCTCTATGAACCTATTTGCTCATCTATAACACTTGAATATTAGTGCCCACTCCATTTGGTGCTATCATATGTAAACATTCAATCTATAAGGCTAACAATAGCTTTTTGCTACTAATATAAATATATATATATGTGCTTCTTCTCAGAAAAAACTATCCCAATCAAGCTTTTCCTAAAAAGAAAAAATATCCCAATCAACTCTGAGCCCCTAGAATTTTCTTTCTGAGCCCCCGCAGCCGCCCTCCCATGCTGGCAGCTCGGGCGGCCAAACCCTAGCCGTCGCGCCCCTCCACCCTTCACACCCCTCTCCCACCGCGCCACCGCCGGAGTAGGCCACCGACAGGGCTGAGTGGCCTGCCGTGATGGTGGCGGCGAGGCTCTCCCGGTTGATGGCAATGAAGGGGTGGTGTGGGCACTCCTTTCCTCTCCACAGTTTCTCCCATGCCCCGATTAATGAAGGCACTGGCGGTGGGGTTGTCCCCAAGGTACGCTAGATCGGTACCAGGGTGGCCAGATGCCCGATGGACGCCCGATCTGACCTGATCTAGCGGGTTGGCAGCTGCGGTGGCGCTGTGATGCGATGGTGGTGCAACGAGAGCGTGGCGGCATGGCGATATGGTGGTGGTGCAGTAAGAGCACAAATGAAGGCGGTTGCGGCAATGGCGGCGGTGGCCCGTGTAGGTGTTTGAGGGCGGTGCTTCTCTACCTGTCCATCCCCATGGTTGTTGTTGGTGTGAAAATATGACTTCTCACGTCAACGTTCTCTCACAAGCCAGGTGGACCAGAGCGAGAGTGTTTCTCCAATCCCTGCGACTTCACCAGCAGCTAACCGGTTTGATCGAGTCTGAGGCGTGCCAGTTAATTTGACCCTGCAATTGACAAGGAGAAAAATAGTCAAATTACAGAATCTGCCGGTGTGGTGCCAGACAGTTCCTCATGTATGGCTAAATAGCTGATCCGATCAGGGCGTTGACTAGAGAGTCAACATCCAACATGCTTTTATAAATAAAACAATGAATCAACATGCATGAATTAAAGCCATTGATCATGACATGACATGAATGAGAAAGATGAGAATATATATAAATCATTCATAAGTCATGCTTTAACATTTAGAAAAGTAAGGGAAAAGCTAGATCAGCTATCTCAATAAGCACTCGAAGCACAAGACCTTTAGCCGATCTAAATTAACCGATGCGATACATAAGGATCCTACACAAGTTGCAGTAATAAAGATTAAAACTAAAAGATCTACTAAACTTGTCAAATTTGAAATATAAAGACCAAGTCACGCCCAACAAACCCCGAAAGACTTGTCTAATTTGAAATCTTCAGACCAAGTCGTGCCCAACAAGCTTAATGAATCAAATAGTGTTTAAACATATAAATGCATGTAGTGTTATGGGTGAGGCTCTTGGCAAATCGGCTAAAATAGCCTATCCCGACATGAGAACGAACTAGGTGCACAAACAGTCCTAAAAGCAAAGCCTACTAATCGACAGCGTCTGAATCCGGATGCCATCTTAGTGAGATCGGTAACTTAATCCGCTGCAGCCACTAAAACCCCCAGAAAAGATTAACAAGCTTTACCATAAAACTATCTATGCCCTAGAACGTGCCACATATCATGAACAAGATTGATAAGATCTAACTAATGCAAGCACATGACCAATCATCAAACACATGAGAATAAACATGATGAGCATTGATGACAATTGAATCTAAGAAGATATAAGCCAAATCTACCAATCTTGACCTGACAATGATGTTGATACAAATAAATAAACAATGTAAAGCAATCAACATAGGTAACTTAATGAATCTACTAGGTTTCCAAGCCTAATAGAGCCGATAACTAGCCATGTTAATACATCACAAGAGGTCGGTCGATGCCGATGCAGCCTAGTCATGAAGAACTCGCCGAGACCTACGCTACCCCTAGTTCTAAGGGTTTTGGCCGGAGCCGAAAGATTGTTGTATTGATTGTCGAGAGAGTTTACAAGGTGCCGGGGCTTACATATTTATACCCTGGGCTTTGACCAAGTCTTAACTTGACACAACTTGCAAAATAAGGAAATAAACTAGAAAGCTACTAAAACTCGATAACTTGGGCCCTACTATTCCGTCATGTAGAGCCCCGTGCCGTAAATGCGTCGTCTCCTATCGAACCGGATCGGAGTCGACGTGGCTCGCGTGCTCCCAGATAGCCGATTTCGCTCCAATTTAGCCGACTTTCTAATAAACGGCTGTTATCGGCATTGTCTTCTTCAAGAAGCTTCACTTGTGCATTCGTTGGTCTAAATTTTGGTGCAAATAGTTGTACCTGTTGCAGCAGTGTGCAACGTCCGTGCTAGTGTTGATTTCGACATTCACAGGGGACAACTCATCGGGGGCATCCAGTTTTCTGGATTTGATAGTTGTATCCAGCGATGGTTCATGTTGCTGGCATATGGCATAACGACATGGCTCTTGGAGACAGTGGTAGTGCTACCATATTTTGACGGCAATAACGTCTGTGGGCGCTATTTTCCTCGCTGGAGGCGTTGTCTTGTCCTTCATGAGGATCTCTGTGGGTGTAAACCCAACATCAGTGTCTCTAGTTTGGGCGACGATGGCGTCTTTGGATGTCATTTTCTCGTTGAAGACGTCGCTTTTGGAAGATTGCATGGATTGTTGTCGACTTTGGTGCCGTCATCGAGTTGGTCGGTCCCTTGCTCATATACCAGGTGCTTCGTACCTTTGCCAGGTTAGTGGTCGACGTCCTATGATCTTTCTGTATCCTTTAGGTCTGTCATTTTGGTGATAATTTATCGACTTGATGGTCATGTCTTTTCGAAGTTGACTTCACAAGGCAAGTCAGAGATCTTTATTAGAGATATAATTTTTTCAGTTGTTGTGAGGTGACGTAGGTCTTACTTGTATCACCGGCTACCTTTTGTAATAATTTGGCCCCATATGTCCTCGAAAGAGGATGACTGAAGCCGGAAATGTATTTTTCATTATCTAAAAAAAAGCTACATCAACTCTAAAAAAATTACTTTTTTTTGAGAAAAACTCTATTTTTTTAACTCAACTCAGTCATACACTGGCCCATATATACTGAAGATGATCATCTCCATCATGGGCCGTCTACGGCCAGCCCAATACTCCACCTTCGTCTGGCACCTGTGTGCACCTGGAGTTGCTCTAAGCTTGTTCATCCCCTCGTCGCCGTCGCGCTCGCGCACCTCCTCCAGGCTCCAGCCGCCTCGCCTCGTCTCCCCTGCCCGGGCTTGGACACGGAGCAGCAGCGCCCCCTCCCATGCCGCTGCGGCGTGGGGCCTCTCCCTGCCCGCCGCGGGCTCTGGCCGGTGTGCTGTGTGGGGGCGGCGGCTCCGCGGCCGCGGGGGGCCGGTGCTGCGCTCCCATCCGCCGGGCATGCTTCCTGCGACTGCGGCCGACCAAGGAGAAGAGCGGAGGGGCTCTCGGGTGAGCTCTCGCCACTTTCTTTTCCTCATGCGTGTGCGCTCTCAACAGTTGTTGCTGAACTCTTTAGCTCGATTCCTGTGTCCCCGTCACAAGTTCGATTTGATGCCACACCCAACTAGTACTCCCATGATTTGACCAATCTGTTCATAGAAAACACACCCTGAAAATTTGTGTGACCTCTGTATATTTTTTAGACCAGAGACCTTTTGGTGCCGCTTTATTTTTAGAAACTAATTTGATAAGCCTCTGCAAATTTGATTAGCTAATTTGATAAGCCTGTGCAAAAGGACTATCTAGTAAACCTCTGCAAATTTGATAAGCTCGTCGTGCTGATGTGGCCGTTTCATATCACAAATTGTTTACTCGAAGAACTCGATCGGAGCTCAAAAAGGGCGCATGGCAAGTGCTGAGAGCAACTCTCAAAAAAACAGCAACAAGAAAGGTTTCACACACTTCCAAATATTTTCTACAAAACGAGTCTGTAATTCAGATGATAGTCGAAGAGATTCGGTTTAGAGCATCAGGGTAGCAATTTTCAGTGGGCATCTTGATTTATTATTAGGACCTTGTGTGAAATGGTGATTTGCCATTTATTTTTGTTTTTTTCTTTTACCTAAGTTTGGTATTTATAAGTCCATAATATGGCAATCAGTCAGCGAAATGACATAAACCTTCATTAGAAATTCCTTTTAGGTTGACCATATGGTTAACAAAACAAATTAAATTGATGGCATTCATAAACATGCATTAAGAAAATGTCAAGAAGTAAAGCATTATGAAATCTGATTACAGTGATAGGCAGTCTTGCCTTCTTTTATGGATTTTTTTAGTTTGCTTACTACCAGGGGCAGATCTTTGTGTAGACCAAAGTGGGATTTGCCCCCTTTAACCTAGAAAGTTTGTTAAACACTAAATTCCACCACTTTGGTGCTGATGAATTTCTAATCCATTCCCCTCTGTTAGTGCCTCAAGTTTGATTAGCCCCCTCTCAATTTTAGTTCAAACTCCACCACTGGTAGCTACTCTGGGCTTGTTTGAATGCTGCCTGCCAGGCAGCTGAGCACCCAGGCAGTAATCCTGACCCCAGGCTGAGCAAATCGAGCGTCTGGGAGCACTTGCGTGTGCCTGGCACATTTCCTAGTATAGCATCCAAACAGGCCCTACATGCTTAAAATAGTTTTAGATTAAGAAAATGAAAATAGTAGAAGCAACCTGTTTCTGAACAATATATGCTTTGGGGGATGCAATTTCGACCACAGGGGTGAAAAACATTGATGCATTGGTTTTCGTATTTTCAACAACTACAACTTTTAATCAAATTATCAATGTGTAGAATTTATTTTGAAGGATATATAAAGCATGGAAGTGCAACTCAAGCATGGAAGTGCCAATTATTAAAAGTCATCAAAGTTGCTCAAATCATTGAATCAAAAAAAAAAGTTGCTCAAATCACAAACTGTGATGCAACTTTGACAAAGTATCAGTTTAGCTTTGGTCAATTGTTACCTACTCTTAGTTTATGTTCACTTTATCAGCTTGTTAGCTTAAGCACCAAAGGTTTATAAAATTAGCTTGAGAGAAGAATATATGGTTCCCTTTGTTTTATCACATTCTTGTGGAGGATTTTTCTCTACCTCTGAGAAACATCAGTACAATGGTTTGATACCTCTACTTTATTCTAGGTACCAGATGAAAAACTGCAGATGGAGGCCAACTTTTGCCTTGGAGACTGGTGGGCCATCTAACACTGATGGCCAAGACTTTGATGATGACAGTGGTTTCCTTGGTAGAACTAGACTGGGAAGACTCATCCAAGCTGCTGCAAGGGAGCTACTTGCCAAGCTGAACTCTGCCAGAACGAATTCTCCAACAAAGATATTCCTTGTCCTCCTTGGTTTTTACACAGCCAATGCCTTGGCAACAATACTAGGGCAGACTGGTGACTGGGATGTTCTTGTTGCTGGTGTTGTAGTGGCTGCCATTGAGGGAATTGGCATGCTCATGTACAGAAAACCAATTACCAGGCCCCCTAGTAGGTTTCAGTCTTTGATTTCAATGGTGAACTACTGGAAAGCCGGTGTATGCCTGGGCCTTTTTGTGGACGCCTTCAAGCTGGGTAGCTGAGTTTACACAATCATATAGTATTTTTTTTGGTATATTGGGATACAATAATACCAGCATGTGGTTCCATGATGGCCATTGCTCGTTGCTCGAATTCTAATAGCTGTCATTTGGCTCAAATTTTGGGAGCAATGGCTGCTGAGGTATTCAATTTTTTTCAAAGTTAATGAAGATGTTTGGAGCAGATATTATTCTGAGGTGACACCAGAATCGAAGGCCTTATTTGGTAACTACTGTGGCTCTTAAGCACTGTTTGGCCTGTAAATTGTAGATATGCTGTAGTTTTTCTCACCTCCATGTTATTTAACCCTAATATGCATCTATGCTTATTCAGAGAAAAATAAAAGAGTTGCTTCTTTTTTAAAAAAAAAATGATTGGTTGTGTTTCTTCTGTGGAGATATGGTACTTACCTTGTAATAGTTTGTGCATGTCAGCATGTGATGAGTTGGATACTTTCATCAAGGATTAGTAGAGTATGTTGCAATATAGAGTAATATATGTCATTGTTTACTGGTCATGTGCACAGAAATTTTACAGGAATTTGTTACATTTTTCACATGAAAACCGTGAGAGTGAGGGGAAAAAAAGGTCCAGTGTTCCAGAGGAGGGGGGGGGGGGGGGGGCCTTAATGAAGTGCCGAAGTCACGCGACAATCTACATGTTGTCTAATATGAGTGTGGGAAGTTGTTATTTGTTACATATAACAATTTTAACAACTCTGAACTCAAATAGTTCAGGACATTTGGATGATTGATTAATTATGATCAACCAAATTCATTCTAATGTGTTGGAGTGCATTCGGTGAAATTTAGTTTAAAATTACATTATAATCCAACATGTGTGGATTAACGTGAATCTGACTACGTCTAGACAGGAGATATGATATGGTACGGTTTTCTGAAGCTAACCGTATGGTTGGTTTCTCTATGATTTCTGTACGAGGTAGCAGAGCTCCTAGTATCATTTTTTTTTTCTCATTTTCCAACATATAGCAGCATATACTGAATTGTCATATGTAGAGCAGAGTGCACGAGCAGAGCTTGTAGAAACAAGTAGGCGAGCAACTGTCTGTCACCTATCCTTTCTTCCTCCGGGCTCTCGTGGCATCCCATGTCACTGTCAGCAGCAACCCAACCCATAGCCACCGGAAGATGAGAGCTCCAGCTCCAGCGCCTCCTCTTCCCGCGCTGCTCTCCCGCTGCTCCTCGCCTCCCTCCTCGGCCCCGCCGCGCCGCCTCCTCTCCTCCTCCCGCACGCCGGCCGCGGCCTGCCGCCCGCCTCCGCCCGTCGCCCGCTCTGTCTCCGTCTCCGTCGATGCGCCGGCGGCCGTCGCGGAACCGGCTGTCTTGGGCGCGCTCTCCGCGACGCCGCGCCGGCGCCTCATCCTCCTCCGCCACGGGGAGAGCACCGCCGGGGGCCGCTCCACCAGAGGTATGTTTGTTCAAGCGGGCGGCGTCTTGGACAAACAACAAATTCGCTGCGCGTCCGAGAGTCCGTGTGTGTCCATTTAATTTTGCTTTACCCTGCACTGGGAATTGGATAGGAAGGAACATTGGATGCAGAGGAACTGTGATGCCTGTTTGCCGTTTCTGCACATCCTAGCCTGCTAAAATGTTGTAGCTGTTGCCTGTAGCTCTGCGTTCTAGACTAACTGAATGAATGTAGTGGCATAGACGCGTAGTGCTGTTATGATCTGACCCAAATGTATTTTCCTTTGTGGTTACTGCTGGCCTCTGCATTTCTTTCTGAGAAGCAGCGTTTAATATGTGTCCTGATGTCAGATCATGACAGACCTCTAAGCAAGGCTGGGAGAGCTGACGCAATCAGCGTTTCTAATAAACTCCAACAAATGGGTTGGATACCGGAGCTTATCCTCTGCAGGTGTGTTCCAAATTCCAGTTTATGTAAGATAGTGAATCAATTATCTTGGGTTATACCATATATACGAATACGAATATAAATTATGAAAGCTTCATGGTGCAAATAGTCTCTTTTACATAACTGAATGGGTTTGTATCTGTTTTTTTTTCATTTTGTTTTTCGTAGATTGTTGTATCTGTTCAGTTTTCTAGTGTTTCTGTTCTGAAAGTCAATATAGGTATAGTGACTCTTTATTGACTCAGTTTTTATATCAGATTACCACCCTATATTCATTTGTTCTGTTGTTCTTTTTCTCTCTCTTTATTTTCCTATAGGAACGGTTTGATGTACATCCTTCATTTGCATACATATAGATTGGTGTTCCTATGTTTATGTCTTGTCAAATCTATAGTTGCCCCAATTCCTTTTTGGTACTGTGCTTAAGGGGAATGACCCTGCAAAGGCTCATCATCTTGCCTTTCTGGCCACAGTTGCAACTGGTGCTTTTAAGAGAATGAACTCTTATAGAATTCAATACTCTATTACAATACCATCTTTCTTTTCTGGTCATGTTATTTATTTCTCAGAGCAAACTTTTTTTTACAGATTCTAACCTATTTATTTAAAATTGGTTTGTCTAGAGAATGAAGATAACTAAATAATTATTTGATTTGGTCAATTAATATGCATAGCGGTAGTCAATAGAATGTGCCATTCTTGTTATTGTCGGTAATAACTCTCCTTCAACACAGTGATGCAATGCGTACAAAGGAAACTCTTAAAATCCTGCAAGAGCATGTCCAAGGATTGTCTGAAGCGGTAGTGCACTTCATCCCAAGTTTCTACTCAATTGCGGCAATGGATGGTCAAACCGCAGAGCATCTGCAAAAGGCAATTTGTGAATATTCGAATGATATCTTAACTGTGATGTGAGTCTTCCACAAGTTTTCGTTGATTATCATTTGTTTTCAATGGATGCTTTGACGTCCTATCATTTTCTCTTAAGATCTGAAGATTCATATCTCATCGCCAGACGTATCATGAGACTTGTTTAGAATAATAACTACTCAGGTGCATGGGTCATAATAAAGGATGGGAAGAAGCTGCCTCTATGTTTTGTGGTGATTCAGTAGTTCTTGAGACATGTAACGCCGCGTTGCTAGAAGCTGCAGGCAAATCATGGGTTGAGGTTAATATTGGCCTTGTCCAAAGCATGCTTCTTTTCATTTTTTCCCAAATAATATAGTTTTATGTGCCATCCAGCAGAATTTACTGAATTTGTCCATGACATGGTATGCAGGCAATTTCTCGGGCTGGTCTGGGTGGATGGAAGCTTCATGGGATCGTAAAGCCATGAATTGTTGTAACTAAAAGCTAGATGTATTTTTTGTAGCTGTTTCTTAATTCTTATTAACCTTTGCGTAGTTGTTTTTACATGCCACTGAAGCCTTCGGTCTGAAGGTATTAATGTGGATAGATAGATGAGATGATTGAATTCTTCCACGACCCATGAGCTCTGTCGGTTCTGCAAAAGATGAATAAGAAGACACAAATGAAAACTGAATGCCTTACTATACACATTAAGCAAAACTGAATACTTTGCATTTTCACTCTTTTCACCCTGGAAACTAATAGTAACTAGTAAGAGACTAAAGATGCCACCAGTGAAATTTTAAAATTTGTTGCGGCACAAATTTTTTTTTTAAAAAAAGTCCGCAATACTTATGGTAAACACAGATGAGCGTTAGACAGCGGTGACTGCATGGTGTTGGTCGCTAACCTTAAGCCAGTATTCTCCTAGAAACTCGATTCGACTAGTGAACAAATAAGCAATTCATCACGAGCACTGAGTGGGTCGCCATCCCCGTGAGAAAGATCCATGCTCACTAGCATTTGTTAGGACATCGTAACGATTATTTTGTTATTTTTTATATCAAAGGGGAAAGAAGATGGAGAATCGTTGTTTTTACCTTTCTAAGAAAATCAATAAAATAACCATTGCACTGTTCTACATAAAATTATCACAATTTCATAATGATACTTAGCAAGCTTTGACATTAGCGGCGTGAACTGCCAATCCATCTTTGGCGGCGTGGACTGCCAATCCATCTTTGTTCAGTTTCCTAGAGCAAAATTTGCCTATAATGTAATGCTACCCATTGCTAGATTTGACGAATTTATGAAATAGATAAAAGTCAATAAGCCTTTAAACAATTGCCAAGCTCATTTTTGTTTGAGATGTACTATGCAAACAATTGAAGGTGCTGTCACACTGATTGGTAAGCAAACATATACTTGTTTCAGACGACTAGTAGAACAGTATACTGTTTTTTTTTTAAAAAAAAGGGAGATGTACCTTTTAAGTTGAGGTAATATTCAGACAACACATAGTACATAACACTTCAAGTTGTACCAACTTTGGGACATAGATGGCTTCTTATCCCATCCATCAATTAGTTAGCAACTTGAAATACCACAAGGAACACTAAATATTGGAGAAGAACGAAATTTCACTATTTTTGTCTACTCCCAAATCAAGAAAAGTTCTCCTATGTCATTAACAGATCAAAAGTGTGTTTTTCTTGTGAAAAATCACTTGCTACTTGTTCTCTGAATATGCAATACATTCGGAAGTTATAGCCCAACACATAGTGTCAAAGAGATCTCTAAATATCACCCGTGAAAAAGGTGTGTACATCAGGAATGAAGAGAGAGAGCTTTTCTTTTTTATCTCTAATCTACACATCTACTCGATAAAATCCTACACTTAATACAGAATACAAAGCATTTTATTAAAAATCTACAAATTAAAGGTAGACCTTGTTGGTAAATTTTGCATGGCCCGATGGGAATGCCATTGCGAGTAACTGCAATGATATAAAAAAATGAACTACGAATCAACAAAAACAACACAAGGAGATGAATTATGATTTCACTAAAACAACAAGACACGATAATCAGAAAAGTCTTAAGAGGGCTCACATGTTGTTTACGAGGGTTACTTGCACAAGATCAATGCTCACATAAGTATGCTTGTATTCAAGATTTCATAGGAGAAGGACGTATGCCTTTACTGTTACTTGGTCACTTGATCAGAATGCGTGCACGTGTCATTAAAAACAATGTGGAATTTGACCTAACCACAAAACAAGTTCTCGGGTACTTCTCTGCACATAAACAACCCATTGGAGAGGAGACACCCGGATGGCTGAATACATCACACGAAAGCCGAAGACCTTCGACCTCAAGAGACTTCATTTTCAATCTTATGTCTCGCAATTCTTTTTTTTTTTTTGCGAGTGTTATGTCTCACAATTCAAACATGAAGGTTGACCATTTCTCTCTGTACAAGTACAAAGACGAAAGGGAAATAATACATCAAATTTGCAGCCCGTTCATCAGGACCGATGACTTTTCCTTTCTCTTGGTTCGAACAAGACAAGTACGACAGCAGGCCGAACAATTCGATTGTACGCGTCCAGGAATCGCGGGCCCACCGCTGCCCCCAGCCCCCCGCATTCCCCGTTTCCGTCCCGTCGCGGCGTCGCCCCCGAGCCGAGCCGTCCGCGAACTACCCCGCGCCACCGCCTCCAATTTCCTCACGGGACCCCGGCCCTCCTTGTTTCTAGAACCTCCGCCGCACCGCCCAATCCTTTGACCGGGCCACGCCCGCAGCGAGGAGAGACTAGCGGGGGTTACGGCGCCGCCGGCGTGGGGTGATGGCGCTGGAGCTGAGCCTGGCCTCGGCTTCGCCGCCAGCGGGCGGCGGCGGCTTGGCGCAGCCGCCGCCCCTCGCCCCGCCAGGGAAGGAGCAGCAGGTGGCCGGCGTGGGGATTCTGCTGCAGATCTCCATGCTCGTGCTCTCCTTCGTCCTCGGCCACGTCCTGCGCCGCCACCGCTTCTACTACCTCCCCGAGGCCAGCGCCTCGCTCCTCATCGGTATGTACGCGCCTGTCCTGCGCACCGTGCCTTACCTCCCTGGTCGGCTGGTCGCCCTCATACGGCGTGCCAATTTTGATGTATAGGGAGTTCGAATGGAACACGGGAATGAATTATTTCAGGGAAGTAGGATGGTCGAAGGGATCAATCACTTTTGTGCACCTGCAGCTGTAGGAATTCAGGGGTATGGCTGAAATGTTAGGCATAGACGCAGAGTGGCTACTCACTCCGGTACACACTGGCTGTTGGCAATTCACTTAGGACAATGATTTTAGACGCTGCAAGTCTTAGTTCTCAAGTTCATTTAGTATTTTAGTATGCTTGGTCGAGTTTCTTACAAAATTGGAGCGTGTCCATGTGGTTGAACTTATCAGAAACATAATGGTTAGTTCATCATTGCTTTTGTTCCTTGACATGTTGACTATCAACAACACATGGCCGAACAGCTTTTAAGTCAGTGGCCTGTATCCTCAGTATGCAATGCTTACATTCAGTTCAGTTTGCACATCTCTAGTCTCCTCTTTTTTTCAAGCAATCATCTCTAGGCTCCTTGCTCCTTGACACATTGACGAAAATAACTGCTGAATGTTAACTCAAAATGGCCTCTCTTATTCCTAACTTTGCCGTGTTTGAATTGTTACAGACATAAACCTGAAATCCATGTCATAGAACTAGGTAATTGTATTTTTGGTTACTTTTGACTCGGATAAGGAGATTTCTTTTTTTTTTTGCTACCATTTCTATTTGAAATCCCTATTTGCGATGTCATGCTAAAAGATGTTGATAGTTCAAGCGTATTTGAGGGTAAATGGTTATGGTAATCCCCTTGAAGAAAGTTCTCCAAAATGTGCCCTCTAGCTAGGCAATGTAGTCATTCAACTATCTCTAAAGTATGGAAATAAGAACCTTCGTTGAGTGAAAACAACTGAAAAATCATCTTCGTGGGGTATGTAGTCTTGATTACTTCAGTAATACACATTGGGTGGTACCTTTGAAAGAAAAAAAAAAATCTTCTATTGAAGCCTATGGGTGTGTCATGGTTTTCTGTTGACTGATGTCATTAGGTGATTTGGTAGCTTGTGCTAAATGGTACATGATGACTAGATTAGATAAGAATCCTCCTTTTCCTTCAGCCTCATATCAACAAATGGGATGATGGGATATATTGCCTAACTTATGATTATGTTTATTGGTGAACCATTCTCTTCTTATATAACCGTATGCATCGCTTGTGTTTGTCCAAGAAAAACATTATGTCAACAAGTGCATACTTGTAGCTGTAGGGTAAAGCATGCTTGGAGGTTATATCCATTGCAGTCAAGCAAAATTGCTTCCCAAGAACATCACACAAGAGGACTTAAGTTTTTTTTTTTTTGGTATTTATTATGGACTAACAAATTTCAACACTCAAGCTTCATCACCCTCAAAAAAAATTCAAATGCACAATCCCATGTAGTGACTCAATAGCTTATGTTGTTTGATCAATGCGGACCACTGGAAAAAGTGGGGTTCTCCTTGTATGTAAAGTGTGCTTCTGTGAAGCCAATTACTCAGGTCACAGGTCAGCCAATCAGAATCAGTAAAAAGAATGTAGGGAGAAGCAATCGGGTGCTTTCCATTATTCTTCTTGTTATTGTACCTTCTTAAATTGGTGCTTCACTGCTTCCCTCAAGGTCTATTTATTTGATTTTTGGCTCATGCATAGTGCAGTCATTTTATAACTGTGGAACTTCAATGTTTCTATTGCAGGCTTAGTTGTTGGTGGCCTCGCTAATATTTCAAATACAGAGACCAACACAAGGTTTGTATTGTTTTTGCAATTTTATTTGTTATACATCTTAAATATCCATTTGTTCATTGTGATTTAAAATTGCACAAGATTTGAGCATGCTACAATTGATTATGTCCTGTTTACTTCAATTTGCAGGACGTGGTTCAACTTCCATGAAGAGTTCTTCTTCTTGTTCTTATTACCTCCGATAATATTATATCCTTTTTTTCAATTCTTTCTCGTATCACTTGCATTTTCTTGATGTAAAGAAAGGTCTATTACCTACCATAATGCTTATCCGTAGCATCCCTGGAGTACATTCAAATATTAAATTTGTATTCCTTGACTTCAATATACCCAGTCGGGATTCAGCTTGTCTCCGGTTAGTACTTCATCATGGCTACATTTTTCTTTATCTAAGCCACCTTTTGAAATATCTTAATTGGTTTACAGAAACCATTCTTTGCAAACTTTGGGGCTATCGTAACTTTTGCAATTCTTGGGACATTCATTGCTTCTGTTGTAACAGGAGTTCTTGTGTAAGTAATTAACACACTCTATTTACCAGATTTGCTGAAATATTTCGTTTCCTGAGTCTATTCTTTATTATACTGCAGCTATCTTGGTGGGCTGACATTTCTAATGTACAAACTTCCACTGGTTGAATGCCTTATGTTTGGTGCTCTTATATCTGCAACTGATCCTGTCACAGTGCTATCAATATTCCAGGTGCCTGGATTTGTTTTTGTTGTCATTCTTGAAATTGTAGTTCGATAGTGTTCCAGTTTCTCATTTATGAAACATTACATGCTATGGATTGATACTTTAGTTGTTTATGATTTTAAGTATGCTCTTTAGCCTAGGTTTATTGTAATAAATAAATCATACCTTACACATTAAGTTGGAGATTCAAAAGAGATATGCGGAATTTATTTTGATCATCTCCGCCTTGTAGCATTTTTAAAGCTTAACCAGCCCAATTATGCAGCCTATTATTCATCTGTTCAAAATAGAAAGGTAGTCAAAGAAAGTTTTGCTGACTACTGAAATAAGTATTAGCTTATCCAGTTGCATGTCAGATAGTAACCTAAGCTGCAGTGCAAAATGAACAAAAGATGGATTGATACCATCTGCAACTTAAGGTTACCTGGAAAGGAAAAGGCTCATTTCCACTATCTGATAACAAGTGAATAAAAAATCTTAGTGCCATTGTTTTCTTATTCCCACTAACTGTTTATGGTAGTTGTAAGTTTCAAAATGAAAATCCATGATAATCAGTATATACTGATGATGATTCATCAGAACACATGTCGTCTTTAGCTGTAAAGTTTATGTAGATTCATCAGTTTAGTGAAGTTGTGCTAAGCAACCATTATTACATGCTCCATTAGATGTCCTTCCTCCTTAGTCTTTCATTAAACAGATTCTGTTCCAGTGGTAACCATGGCCCAGAATTAATTACACATTAGGTTGGGAAAATGTCTGATTCTGAAGATGTTATTCATAGACTGATAAGATGCAACTCTTTAAATTTGTTTCTATGCAGGAACTGGGCTCTGATGTTAACTTGTATGCTTTGGTGTTTGGAGAATCTGTTTTGAATGATGCGGTCTGTTTTCACTTCTTTCCAGTTTACATAAGAATAATCATTACTTGTACTTATGACTAACTTGCCTGTGTCCCTGTTTGGAATGGACAGATGGCAATTTCTCTTTACAGGTCTGCCTCTGGCTCTGAGCTGATGCATATTTTTTTCAAAACCATGTGCTTCTTGCTTACATATGTACATTTCTTCAGGACAATGTCATCAGTAAGAAGTCATGCAGCAGGTGGCGAGAATCTTTTTATGATGGTTCTCCAATTTCTTGAAACCTTTGTTGGTTCAATGTCATCAGGTTACACTTTTGCTCCACATTCAGTTGTACATGGCTCTAAAGTCTAAAGTAGTAAAGTCTACTAGATTTTGCCCTCTACTATCATGTCCATATGAAATGTGCTTCATGTCTTGCAAGATTTAGTACCGGGGAATTTCCATTTATACCATTTTTTAGAATCTAAGGCTTTGTCTCTTGCTGAACCGAAAAATAGGCAATATACAAATGGTCTATGTGCAATTTTGTTTCAACTGAATCTGCTGCAGCATTTGCATTTATAGTCTTACATTAAGCATGGGTAAATATCATGTTACCAATCTAATATATAGTTGAATAATGGGCTACTCCTTACCAAAAGGTACATGGTCACATTATCATGTTTTCAAAGCATAGAAGCATGTTGTTCCTGTTCGCTTTCTTTAAACCACCCTGGGTCAGATTCCTATTTTTAGCTTCTTATCATATTTATTTTCAACTTCACTTTTGGAAACAATATCCATTTAAACAGTGACAGTATCATGTTGAGCTGCTGAACCTTACAGTGTCATGGAGTAGTTTTCCTTTAATGTTTCAAGTCTTTGTTGATCAGTTATTTTAACTACAACAAATGCATATCATTTCCTTATTTTTCTTCTATCATCCTTGAAACAACAAACCAAGGGAGACTCTCTTGCTTAAATGATATTTGTTGCATGTCTCTCTTGATTTAGGGGTGGATTTTTTTTGGGAATAAGCATACTTTCACCCTTATAAAGTTTCTCTGATTTTTGTGCTTTTTTCCCTGTCCCTACTCCTTAGCCATTCACGAACTTACATAACCATTCCATATCCTGTTTGCAGGTGTAGGAGTCGGATTTATCTCTGCTCTTATATCCTTTTCCCTAAGTCTTAAATCCAAAAGTTTATTTCTAGCATTTCTATCATATGATATGAATGAATAGCTATAAACACCTATTACAATTGATCTGTTGATCTAATGTAATGTGCTTTTAATCTTTCGGCAGATGTTTTGTGGAGCATATTTTGATCAACTCAATATCTCTTGTCTTTTAGCCAATTACACAGCAAATTTGTTGTCAGCTTGGCAAACCTTTTTTTTTACTATGTTCTTCTCGCCTAATACATGTAGTAGTAAGTGATCTGTAGTGTTGACTTCTAGAAAGCTTGATGCAAACTTGGAGCCTTTTATTTGCTATTGTACACCAACTGCTTGCTCTAACGTGCATTCAGTTACTGTATGATCTTGTGAGCCCTTGACCACTCAATACCTATTCAAATATGCTGGATTGGACGTTGATAAGTAAGTCACTATGCTGCCTAATTTCACTTTTCAGTATTTCTCTTGTTTCTAATGGCTGATATATGTTAATTTATTTACTGATCTGCTTACTCTCTCAGTCTGCAGAACTTGGAGTGCTGCCTTTTTGTTCTCTTTCCATACTTTTCGTAAGAATATTTCTAAACTTTAATGCATTTTTTTCCCTTTTGGGAGATTTATTTCAGTGGAATTTTGTGAACTGTATACAGGTACATGTTAGCAGAAGGACTCGGCTTGTCAGGGATTGTTTCTATATTATTCACTGGGATGGTAAATGCTATTGCCATTCATCATATTGTATCATTCATGCTTGTACTGTGGCTATACCTGACACACTTCATATTTATCCTCAGGTTATGAAGCATTACACATATTCCAATCTGTCAGACAACTCACAGCGCTTTGTTTCAGCCTTTTTCCATTTACTGTCATCTTTAGCTGAAACATTTGTGTAAGCATCAGGAGCACTTTTAGTTGAGTAATTGTCTACTTGGAAAATATAACCATGCACTTTGTTCCTTATTTGCTGTTCATTATTTTCTTTTAGGTTCATTTATATGGGATTCGATATTGCCATGGAAGAGCATAGCTGGTCACATGTTGGCTTCATCTTCTTCTCAATTGTATCCTTAAGAACCATTTCATCTTTTAACAAAAGAATAATTACTGGTTGTGGACTTTCAATTATTTAACTTACTTTGATTCCTTGACTTATACAAAAACAGATATTCATAGTTGTTGCAAGGTACTGCTACGATATCCCATTACAACTATTGTAGTTACTAGATTACATATTTATGTTTGTTTCTCTATAGTTTGTAGCAATGCTTATCTTGGGACTTGCATGGATTTTATCATTGTGCAATTCCTATACTGAGATTTGAGGTGTTTGGTTTGAGGAATTGGGTGATCCGTCACCTTCTTGCTTCTTATTTTCATGTTTGAGAGTAGAATTGGTTGATCCATGAACACTTCATCCTTTACAAGCACATAATTAATAGAAGCATGAGGGATGGAGTCATCACTGTGTGTCTGGCAGTGAAGTACTGTAGAAAAATGATCTATTCCTAAATCTATTCCAAAAATGATATATTTTATCCAAGTTAAGCCTCAGTGCATGTGACAAACAATCTTCTGCATTCTTACTGCTTTCATTTGTGGGAGGAATTTATATCCAATATGCTATGTTTTTTTAAAAAAAAAAATTTTGCTTTGCTTCAAGATAAACTTATGCATCTTTGTAATGTATAGGGCTGCAAATGTATTTTCTTGTGCATACTTGGTTAACATGTCTCGGCCACAAAATCGTCGTATACCTCTAAAGCATCAAAAGGCACTTTGGTTCAGTGGTAGGTGCCATTATGATTTTGTACTGTAAACTGACACTTTATGAATCTCATTGCATTTTTTTTCGCAAACAGGTCTTAGAGGGGCCATGGCTTTTGCACTTGCTCTCCAATCTGTGCATGAACTTCCTGAAGGACATGGAAAAACGATATTCACCACTACCACAGCCATTGTTGTTTTGACGGTAATTACTTATTTTTGACTCTTCGTTTTGGCCACAGCGCACCTCATGTAAAACTAGAGTGCCACTTGTGATTAAACGCACCAGTGTCTTTGTTACAGCTTGGTAACATACATGTCGATTGCAGTTCCATGAGATAATGCACTAGGGTTGTGGTTCAGTTACAACTGTCAGCTGTCACAGTGCTTGTAGTTTGATGCACTCATAGCATTTTCTGGTTGCCTATTGCAAAGCTAAAATATAAATTCTGCGAAGTCATATATATATATATATATATATATATATATATTAAATTTAGTAGCATGCACATTCTGTTCCTGTCAAGCAAACATGTTTTCTTTGTAAAAGGTTGAAATTATAGGCTTTCTGAAATGCCACATGTTATGGTCTCACCATCTTTGAATATGGTGGTCAGGACGGTAACTGAAGAAAGTACCGTCTGGTGTGCTGCTGGGCTAGGGATCTCAGGAACTTGGTTGTGTGACAAGCATGGTTTCTCTCCCTGGTTCAGATTGTATTATTGCTCACCTATCTTCTACCTGTGGCGTGATATTTCTAGTTAACTAGTATGCGTGGGCATGTGGCTTTCATATTTTTATTCCTTCGTTAATAAAATGACACTGCTTTCCTGCATGTTCAAAGAAAAAAAATAAGGGCTAATGTTGTAATGATACGGAACAACTATTATATCTTTACAAGTCTACTTTAGTGCTTTGATCAACTATGGCTAATCACCCAGGTACTTCTCATTGGAGGGTCGACAGGAACTATGCTTGAAGCTTTGGATGTTGTTGGAGATGAAAACACATCAATAGAAGTAAGACTTGCTTA
Source organism: Bothriochloa decipiens (assembly GCA_023333625.1). Taxonomy (NCBI): domain Eukaryota; kingdom Viridiplantae; phylum Streptophyta; class Magnoliopsida; order Poales; family Poaceae; genus Bothriochloa; species Bothriochloa decipiens. The sequence goes on from CM041631.1 coordinate 33,007,315, forward strand.
TCTTATAGCTTACTTGTATGAGACATGTGATTATGACCATTATATAGTATTTGGATATATCTAGTGGATTCACATTTTGGTATGAGTTCATAAACATTCAATTTCCCTAACGAGGTACTTGTGTTTAACATTTTATAAATGCAAGAATCTGTTCTATTGTTATGGCGTCTGAGACAGGGAGAATACCATAAATGTATCCAAAATATTAAAATTACAGTACCAAAGTTTGGCTATTTTGTTAAGGGTTTGTTGGTACTGCTCCTGACAGACCTAGACTATGCTTAGTGGAAGTGTGGTTGATTATCCACCTTTAGCCTCATGCATTTAAATGATTTTAGGTTATTCTATACTCTATTTTGTCACTCTATTTCCTTGCTTTTAGCGCATCTGAGGCCCTTAAGAAAACATCTGAGGCTACTTTAACATTTCTATTTTCACCATTCTTAGAATTACGAGGACAACAATGGTTATATGCCTCCAAGTTATGAAGAAGGTACATCGTCTGGGGGAGGATTGAGAATGAAACTCAAACAGTTCCACAAAAGGTATTTGTTCTGTGTTTTCATTTGCTTACAGGTTATGGGACAGAAACAATAGCTTATCCTTTTCTAATGGTGATGCAGTACGACATCATTCACTGCCCTTGACAAGAACTATCTCACTCCATTCTTCACCAGTCAGACAGATGACGATGAAGATGATTTCAGTGAGTCTCTAATTTTTTTAACAATTGTGCAGTAATTGATGTCACCAAACTATGGAAATTGATAGTTTGTGTGCTACTTATGATTACTTGTTTAGCATAATTGTTTTCGTTTTGTATATAATCTACTAAATCTTGTTAGTTTACTTAGCAATTCATGGTGAGAAATTAGTTCTATCCACAAACATTGATTCTCCCACTTATTTCTGAAATCGTTTGGTCTCTAATTCATTGTGGCAGGTCAGCCACCCCAAAACCGAAGACTAGCGTTTTATGATCAATAGTAGAATTTGATACTCTTCATATGAAGCTAAATACACGGAGCAGAACTGACGTGCATGACAGCATGTGTGATTTGGTTGAACAAAATATAGCAGGGGCATACTTAGTTGAGTAGCATATGGCAGAGCATGTCTGTATACTGTAGGACAGAAATCATAAGGCTCGGATCAATTGTTCCCCTTGGGGATGATGATGATGATGATAGCCAGGCAGCATGTATATATTTCTAGGCCGACTTTGAGAATTTCGTGGGGCTCCAGATGGAAAGCAGAGTGTTGTTGAAACTTTGTCTGGTTATAGACCTTACCTTGCGTTAGGTTGATTGTAATAAACCAGAGTACCAGACCATTATATTATGCGTTTGTTGTAAAGTAACGCGCCGCACCAGTTCTCACTTTTCTGGTTGGTTGCGTACTATAATGGCGCTATGGCTGATTTATAAAATTTCTCCACAGCACTGAAAATGGTTCATGTCTCATGATTTAGGTAGGACGGACTACATGCTCTGCAGATTTAATGGCTTCATGTTGCACATGATACTATAAAATTGCACATATTACCATCAGATTATGCTCACGTCTAGCGTGAAGCAACTGTGGCATGCTGAACTTTGGTTTAAGATATAACTCATGCCTGCCTCCACATTGCTTGCTTGCATAAATTGTGCGATATGAACCACATTCAGTAAATTGCAGCTGGGTTGCCACTTAAGAACAGCCATTCTCTACCATCCTTTATTGTGATTTGTGACTGGAACACAGCCATTCTCTTCCATCCTTATTGTGACTGGAAGTGGCTACATGGTAGTACATACATAGATGTGAATAGGTATTTGTCAAAACACTACAAAATAGAATCGAGAACACAGCTATCTACATTTGCTAAATATATACAAGGTTCACCATGAAGGGATATGGGATAATAATGTAACAGATGTACCCTGGCGACAGTAGTGAACCCCTAGCTAGCTAGTATCCGAACTGTAATGTATACAGGGTGGATAAATCTAAGATCATAACTATATATATAAACATATAATTGCTACTTGACAAATTTCTCCACTTCGCTTATGTCAACAAACTCGCTCAGTCCACTTGCCAGCAAAAATCTGGAATCGAGAAGCACAAAATTAATAATTTCTACAAGTGAGGATAATTAGGATCTGCTCAGGGCTATATATGTCTCTGTACCTCTCATGAAGATCCTTTGCCATGGATTTGCATCCACCAGGAACATAGGACTGCATGTTTAGTGCTATATTGGGGTTATGCACACTTTGACGTAGGTGGACCATTCCTAGTGCTCTCTCATTCTTCTCGTCGTAAAGTTTCGCTCTGCTTTCACAAAGTAGTGAGTGAGTGGTGACAAATGAGGTAGGGTACAAAGGGGAACATGCATATATGCAGCATACATGTAGATGACCGATACCTGTACATGTATGCATCAACATCGATGGGACGATCATTTGAGTCCTCAAGGCATCCCTCGTCAACTGAGCAATCCCCACAATCATCGAGCACCCAACCAGAAAGTTTGTCCTCCTAACAATAATATTCATATTTCGTTAGCATTCTTATACTCCATGGAATCGAACTATCGAATTAATACATGGTGAAATCCGTTTACCATGATGTATTTCTTGAAAGCCTCCACTGCCTGTGTTGCCCTCTCTTTGGCATGCTTGGGTTCACCCAAGACGTCCATCCTGAGGAGCACGGACTCGGCGGGCTCCTGCAGATCCGCGATGAGGCTCCCCACCCCTCCCTCCACCCCTGCCAGCTTCATCCGGACCATCTCGATGATGATCTTGACCACCATGTAGGCGCCGTCGTCGAGGAAAAAGTTCTCCTTGAGCGCGCCGTGCCCGGTGGTCTCCATCATCAGGTGCGTCTCCACGCCGTCCTCGTTGAGCTGCGCGCCCTTGTCGATCACGTTGCGGTAGCCGACGCGGTACAGGCAGTGGCGTCCGCCCCTGGACTCGACGAACCTCGTGAGCCCGTCGCTGGCGCGCGCGTCGGTGACGACCATGGTGCCCGGGTGCTCGGCCAGCACGATGGCAGACATGAGCGCGATGAGGCGGTCGCCGTTGATGGCCGCGCCGGTGCCGTCTACCACGCCGCTGCGGTCCACGTCCGTGTCGAAGACGACGCCCAGGTCCGCGCCCTGCGCCAGCACGGCGCCGCGGGTGACCGCCATGGCCGTGGCGTCCTCCGGGTTGGGCATGTGGTTGGGGAACCGCCCGTCGGGGTCCAGGTGGAGGCTGCCCGTGGTGTCGGTGCCCAGCTTCTCCAGCACGTCCCGGGCGAAGAACCCGCCGCAGCCGTTGCCGGCGTTCACCACCACCTTGAAGCCCCTCAGCGGCGTGTCGTGGTGCTCCGGGTGCGCCACGCGCTGTTTGATGATGTCGCGGAGGTGCTGCGCGTAGGAGCTCATCAGGTCCACGCGCATCACCACCGGCGGCGTGCCGTTGCCGCCGGGTCCGAGGCCCATCTTGTGCGCCGCGCGGTCGCAGATGGTCTCGACGTCGCCGGAGGTGAGCCCGCCGCGCTTGGTGAAGAACTTGAGGCCGTTGCGGGTGTACGGGAGGTGTGACGCCGTCATCTGCATGCATATCATGTCCATCTAACGGTAAACGCCCGTGACACAAACGTAAAAGCGCGTTAAGTATTATATTGTTTATTTACCATAATCGAGGCGTCATAGTTGAAGCGTGGCAGTATGGTGCTCATGAAGCAGGCCGGCGTGGTGGCGAGCCCCATGTCGAAGACGGAGCAGCCGGCCCTGGCGAGCCCCGCGAAGAGCGCCGCGCCGAGCCGCGGCCCCGACAGCCGCGGGTCGCGACCGACGGACACCCGCAGCGGCTGCTGGGGCTTCTCGCCCCGGAGCCGGAGCTTCTCCCGCAGCCACTCCCCGAAGCTCTCGGCGATGGCCTCCACCGCCAGCGGCGTGAGGTCCACGGCCCGGCCTTTCTCGCCTTCCAGCGCGACGCCCCGCACGTCAGACCCGTTCTGCAGCCGCCGGATGCTGTCGCCCTCCTCTCCTACCCCGGCCACACCCGCGACGCCCATGGTGGGCGGCTGCCCACGGGAGCTCGCCGCCGTGGCCCTTGTCGTCGTCGTCACCTGCTTCTGGCCGCTGCTTACTCGTCTCTTCCATGACAGCAGAGGAGGAGGAGGCCGGCAGCACCGCGCCGCGCCGCGGCTCGCGTGCTTGCATGATGATGATGATGGCTGTAGAGTGGCCGGCGAAGTGGTGACCATGGCCATAGCATGCAGCGAGACGAGTCAGAAAAGGAAGAAATGGCACAATGCCAATGCATGGATCATCGGACACCGGAGAAGATATAGGCGTCGATCGGCCTGGCCGGGGAAATATCTCGGCGAAAAAGGATATGGATATTTTGGCCGGGTGCAGTCCAGGCCACCAGGGGAGTGGGAGTTCTTGGTCGTCGCGATGCTGCGGACGTACTCTTGATGATAGAGCGTGTGGGGTGGAGGCTTGTGATAGCTAGTTCTGTGGTGCTGCGAGATAGAGCGCACACGGAAAGCGAAAAAGTGCAAGAGAAAGCAGGTATTATCCTATTTTTACAAGTCTACTAGGAAGGATCAGATTTGTCCAATATCTGAAACGACATTGCTCTTCAGGGGAACGAAGTCATACCGCCACTTCACCGGCTGCTCCATCAGCTGATCCAACGTTCTCTGCTCTTAATTTTTGTAGAAATGGCATACCATTGGGAACTACGTCAGCTGGCTTCTCCATCAGCTGATCCAAAGTTCTTCGCTCTTTCTGTAGAAATGACATACCAATGGGAACTATGTCAGTTGGCTTGTTTGGACGACGGACATAAACAGGTTCGATAGCCATTTTATTACAACTGTTCCAAATGGCCCATGAAAAAAAATGAACAAGCAAAGATTTTGTGAGGCTTTAAACTTGTTTATTAACCATCTGTCCTAAAACTCTGCAAAAGATAATGTCTCTAAGAGCAGTCCCAATGGTGAATTAATCAATCAATCTTCATTAAATGGGATGTCAACTTAGCAAAATACTGACATGGCAACCCAATTAACGAGGAAAGAGATGAAAAAAAGAAGAAATTGTTTCTTCCATACAAAACGATGTCGACTCTTGACCTGATGCACATGACTGCCCACGCCTCGCTTGCTGGCTCGTCCGCCAGCCGCGTGTGCACATGACTGCTCCGGCCGCCGCCGCATGCGCTTGCACGCGCCACCACTCTCGTGTGCATGCAGGTTTCATCTGCTTGCGCTGGCAGAGGGACGGGAGGAGAGGAGAGGAGCATCCAAGGAATATAGAGAAAAAATGCCCATATTTATTTCATAAAAACTCTACCACCGTGTGAGTTAGTTTCTATAGCTATTTTTTATTAACCTCGTCTTCTTGGACGTTGTGCATAATTTCTACCATTGTGACTGCCCTAAGGCAGCACTAGAGCACTTTTTGGAATTGTACAATGAAAGAAAATAGGCTCGATCTGTATAGTTTCCCTGATTGTCGGCACAGTCCTCGATCTCTGAATCGTCCCCGCTTCCCAGAGCTTGATGTGTCCTTGGTTGTCGGTCTCGAATTTGAGCCGCAGCACTCCTGTTCCTCTTGCAAACGCCGTACCATCCCAGCACGCCAAAGCTTTCATGGTTAGGGTGTCACTCAAGCCTATGTTGCGTTTCCCCTGGGTAACACCCCAGAGTCTATCGGGAACAACTGCATCCACCTCCGCCTACCTAAGGTCCTGGTAGAACACGGCATCAATATATATTGCGTTTGATCCACATCCCTTGAGGAGCCTTCCATTCAGGGGTAACATGCCACTACACCTTCTGCCTCAGCGATTTGCTTAACTGCCGGAGATCATGTATCTTGTCGATGAACTCCTGAACAACATACCTGACATGAGTTTTAGCTTTGCCATGGCACTGCTTATTTCATTACTACCATAGTGGATACAGGATACAAGCTGATCATGATGATGCTATGACTCTTGTCATTGCACACATCAGTCTATAGGGGGTCAGTTGCCCAAGTCAAAGGGTCAAGTGCCCCATAAGAGACTTAATTGACTTCTCTCCAAAACCACCTTACCTCACCACCGTGCATTCGATCAGTAAGAACATACCTGGTGGACTCCTTCTCACAACAAGAGAGTCCACAATAGGTTGTTGGTTCGATATGGCATCTATTGAGGATTTTCTTCACTGGTAGTGTTGACGGTTGTTAGTGTCAACCATAAACCATCAATATAAGGATCAACCAATATAAAAGTAATAACTTATGTTAAAATTTCAATTGGTTTCACTTGTACTTAGAGAATTATGCTTGCAGAGTCAAAGGCCATCTAGAAGCATCCAAGTATTACAGTTTACTTCACATGGTCAACATGCCCATTGTCATACACACCAAGTATACAAACCTACATAAAAAAGTGTGCGAACCAGCAAAAACCTGCTCAAGACGGTGTTTAGGACCCACTTACCAGAGGGGTGGCCCACCTACCATGAGGGCAGTCAGCTGACTCTATGGGTAGGTCGGCCGACCTGCCAGTCACCACTACAGAAATATTTTGCGTGGCATACACTTCCATTTAGCGTGGCAGGCAAAGGGGTCTGCCATGGTAGTAAGCCCACGGTAAATCATGACCTAACCACAGTGGCCCCCTTTGCCCGCCACACTTAATCGAGTAACCCTGGTAGGTGCCTAAGGAAGCACTACTAACTTTTGACCCTTATGCCACGCTTTTTTCTCGCAACAACAAGATTTGGTTGCAACGTGTGGTGTTATTGCAGCCATTTGCACTTTCGGTTGCAATAGATTGGATTTTGGCCATGCAAATTATTTCGTTGTCCTAAATATGGAGATCGTTGCAAAAGGTAAGTGTTATCGCAACCAATTGTAAAATTGTTGCAATAAGTGAATCCTATTGCCACGATTTGATTCGCGTTGCGTGTAGTTTTATTGGCGTTGCAATACCAAGACGATATTGCAACTCTTTAGTTGATGGTTGCGATAGCATGTCTATGTTGCAACGATATGATTTGTTGCATATAATAATCACTTGCGTGCAAAAGACTTACATATAGCAACGAAAAAATAAATTGTTGCAATAACTGAGGTTGTATCACAACAATACTTGGTAGTTGCTATATAATTGCATTATGGTGGCAATAGAAAATTGTATCGCGATCCATTTATTTATATGGGCCTTTGTAAGTCTACAATCACTTGCAGAAATCTAGTCTCGGTAAATAGAGGCAGACACAAAGGAAAATTGCATAATGATCACAGACACAAAGGAAAATTGCATAATGATCACATATGCGTCAAAACACTGATCACCTTGCACACAAGACGCTGCCACTTGCCCTCATTCCTTCCTTCCATGTGCGCAAGAGGTCATTGTCATTAACAAGGGGCAGTGAGGAAATCACATTATAAACAACGTGAAGGACGTCAACACCTCGGTACTACGTGCGTGGCGACAATAATCTCCTACTCATCTCGAACCTCGACATCAACAATCCATGTATTCCTCTGATTGCAGGAGCAGCATCATGCTAGAATTAGAAAGGCACACCAAACCACCAATTGTCATTTGGATTCAAATATAGTTCATTTATCTATTATGAAGGATGAGTCGATGACAGACTCATGACGGTATTCACTCCTTACAAAGAAACTATAATGTCCACCATGAGGGAGAGGAATACCGCTCTTTGTTGGTATGATGCTAGCTTCAGGACATCTTATGCTACAAAATAGGATTCATTTACATACATCGGATGATATAATACCAGTCAAACACTCCAGCTCAAGAACATCAAACAAATTCTTGAGATCCACATCAACAACATATCTAGTTTCTTTTCCTCCTTAGCTCTCTAACCTAAAGAGGATGATCATAGATGTCATATCTCTCCGACATGGGAGTGCATAGCAGTAAATAGTATTCCACATAAATATGTGTGTAGGAGTTTACCCAATCTAGAATCATGCCTTTCTGAGACTGACCATGTCCATTGCTCAAGGTTTTAGGACCAACAAAAGTTTCCAAGAAAAATTCATATAATCCCAGTATGCAATCCGTATTCCATTATAACCAAATTAGGCTTGTTGCAATGATTTTTTTGTCATTGCGCAATTGTTAGAAGTTAGTAGTGAAGCCTGCCATGGTAAATTGTTCAGAAGAAAGAAGAAAAAGAAAAAATATCAACATAGGCTTTGATCCGGGATGCACTGGACCTCGATCATACCGCCACCATCGATCTGCTGCTATTACCTAGATCCACCGTAGCTCGACCTCGTCGGAGCATGAAAGGGAGAGGGAGGAAGGGGGATAGCACCATGGATCTGCGTCGCCACCGGATCCACGAGGACGTGCCACCGCCCTCGCCATAGTCCGTCACACCTGGATCCCACTAGAATCATCGAAGAAAGTGCCACCGCCCTCGATCTACCTAAACCACGGGCCTCAATGCCAGATCCACTGGAGACCTGCCATCACGCACTGGGAGGAGGGGGTTGCACGCTAGATCCATAGGTCCGAAGGCTGCATCCGCCGGAGGATGCACTGCCGACGGTGACCTACCGCCGAGCTCTAGGAGAAGGAGGAGCCGAGCGCCGGTCCATGGCCCCAAGGCTGCATTCACAAGAGGACGCGCCGCCACGCGTCGAGAGAAGGAAGGGGCTGCACACTGGATCCATGGGCCCCGAGGCCAGAGTGGGTGTCATCGTCGGAGACCCACCACCCCGCACCTTGAGGAGGGGCTGCAACCATCGTGGAATAAGTCAGCTAGATGAAGACTAGCTAAAGAAAGAGTCATTCATAAACTACCTCTATATAAACAAGAGTTGTAACATCCCACCTCTACGTAGTCGGGCCTGATTACATATTGCAACTTTTCTAGGACATAGACTGCCCTCACAGTGCCATAGGTCAGCCATCGCTCTAGGCCAAGCACACTTAACCTTAGAGTTATTTAGAGATGGGCTTTCTGAAAAGAAGTTGCAACTTGTTGGTATGAGTATCCAATTAATACTATTAGGCCCTGGGTCGGGGTGTTACATCATAGGTTGGCGTGATAGGAACGTTGAATCCCGAGTGCGGGGTGGTGGTGATTGATCTGAGGAGTTCTAGAGTTCCTTGCCATGACTTTTTTTATGGAAATACCACCAAAGTGAGAGGATTTACTTGGAGGGGTGCACAGAGGTCAGAGTGCCCCAGATATGGTTCTTGTGGATATTATGGTTATGTTGGATGGATACAGACATTGAGGAGGTGGCTATTTGAGAGAGGTGACCCACATGGTTATTGGTGGAAGATGCTTGCTCTAGCCAATTAAGGACTATCGTAGGTTGATGCCTGGAACACAGTACTATGTTTACATGCACATCCCAGGCCCTGTATGAGGTGGGGCCCATTCTATTGAGTTAGTGTGGACTAAGCCAGTTATGTTGGAGAGAAGGTGCACGATGGGTGTTCGGCTACCCTAATCACGAACCTAAGAGTGTACATAATGTCGTACGCTACTCCACCTAGGGGCAGTCTGGCGAGGAATCTAATAGTTCTTGAGCGGTGTTCACCTAGATCGTGTCCATGATCGATTATGGTGATCCTGGTGGGTCCTGTTGTACACACTGTACAGAGTAAACCTATACATATAGCCATGGTCTCAAATATGATCATTCTTGTGGACTATTTCATCCTACTAGACTTCTCTTGTGTTTTGATTTTCTTCCCCGAAGATAGGTCCAGCTTGAGGCCACTGAGATGAGGGGCGTGAGGAGGCTGCCTCATCGCTTAGACCAAGAGCTTGAGGGTGATGTGTGGGATGATGAGAGGTGAGATATGAGTTGTGATGATGAGTGGTTGGTGAGAATGAGTGTATGGGTTGGGTTTAGAATAGACTTATAATCCTTATACTTTTGTCGCTCCTGCAACTTATACTACTTATACTTCTGTTGCTCCAGCATGTGTTAGGATGCAACCCATAGCCATATTATTAGGATCACCAGATCACTTTATTTTCTATTGCCAGTTAAAGCTCATCGGTGTTGACCATGGTTGCATCTGGCGGTGTGCAGATTTCTTGACTTATAGAGATGTTGAGTTTAGTAGTAGATTTGCGATCTACTCTCAAGGATGCCCGTGGATTGGAGTTCTTGACAAGCTTCACTGCTAAGAATAGAGCCTTGGTGTTTTTTTATCCTATCCCAAAGATCTTGTAACTAATCTAGATTCTTGTAATAGGTTAAAATCATGTAAATAACTTAGATTGGTGTAATAGGCTAAAATCTTATAATATGTTGTTGTATGACTTTTTAATCAGCTGAAAAGTGGATGCTCGTAATAGCTAAGGTATCCTAGGACTATTATAGAGGGGCAAAAGGGTTGGGATTTATATTTTGGAAATCCTGATCTGTTTCAAGAGCTACATGTTGGGACTGAGTTTAATACGGACCACATTTAATTGTATTCAGCTATTGGGTTTTTATAGTTTTGATTAAACCAAATAGCTAAGGAGATACCGTTGGGAGTAGCATTATATGCTAAGGACCTATACCTGAGCAAATTTGGCCCGACCTGAGCCCGATGGGTTTTGGCACGCCCATGAACCTTATTGGACTGGGCTTGGACATAGATTTTATAGCCTGAAAATTTTTTCTTGGCCCAAACCTGGCTCGAAATGCTATTTTTATCTATTTTACACTACAAAAATGTGCGGGCAGCCCACTTAAGCCCAGGCCTAGCTTGAGCCTAGCTCAAAAAATGAGGCCCGAGAAAGCTCGCTGGCTGTTCATGGGCAGGATCTTGACAAACCGAGAAGCCTAAAAAAATTTTAGCCCGGCCCAAACCTGGCCCGGCCCGCAAAATACACAGGTATATAAGGACCCCACTAGTGTTTCGAGGACCCAATTACATATCTTGGGATTTGCAAAATAAAAATTAGGGCCCGTTTGTAGCCCTTAGTGGCTTTTTGTAAATACAAGGCTCAGCAGGGAAATAATGAAAACCTTTCCTATAAAACGGGGAGAGGGGGAGGTGAGAGGGACTGGAACAGATGACTCATTTTGTTCTCCTCACCCTTCTCTCCTTCACTCTCCCATTTTTGTTGGCTTTGATACTTCTAGAGACATAGAATCAAACCTTTTTAGTGCTGATGTTATTTCTATTACTAAGAATAAGCATTCTAATGTAGCATGTGTTCCTCAGGTTTCAAGTCCAACACGATGCACCTAAGCGGCATAACATAATTTTTTTTACCATAGGTAGATGATTTTATATAAATTTTAGACAATACAAATGTTTTCTGAATGCATTTTTGTTGAGAACTAGCTACTAAAACCCACATATTTGTAGATCCATTCTTCACCCAGATAACAACTTCCTTCACGAGATAAGTTATTTATAGCTTGAATAAAGAAATACATGCTTTCACCTTCTTGATCCAAATCCATAGGGTGGGATTCAACAACTTCTCTGTTGTGTAGTTGTATGGGCATCGAGGCTTTCATCTTCTTGATCCAAATCCATAGGGTGGGATTCAACAACTTCTCTGTTGTGTAGTTTTATGGGCATCGAGGATAATGGAGTAGTTTCATGTTTTGGATGTGGTATGTGCAATAATCTGATATCATGTATATCATGCTAGGTTTCTTCCTTAGTCATGATTTTATTCGCACTATCTGAGCTCTCTTGGGTTGCTGCATCTTTCTCTTATTAATCTGAACTTTAATTCCAACCTTAGCTTTCTATTTTTTTGTTCTCATATGTATCTTTCATTATCATCTTTCCTTGAGCACCTAGGCTGTAATTTGACCATTGACCTGCTTTTTTAGTTGTTTATTTCCCACCTCCACAAATAAATGACCAAGACTACATAACAACAGGGAATCAAATCTACCTGCTTCGGGGAAGTGAACAACAAATACATCACACCAATGAGCCACCTGGTTAGTTAGGGTAATTCTTTATTTATCGATATAGACTTTGGAAAGTCGATATGAGAGGACCTACTCCAACTTGGACATGTCTGCCCTACTTGTAATTCACAAGCGAATTAATTTTTTGACCCCTAGATAAAAACTTATGTTGAACATCTTCCTTTGTGGACATTTCTTTAATCTGAAAATAATCCAAGTTACTCACTACTATATATTGAGTGGTCACCATTGCTAGTTTCATTATTGTGGAAGAAAAAAGAGACGATGCGATGCTTCCACCATAGGTTGAATCGATAGCGAGGCTTGGAAAGGAAACAAACTAGCAGATGAAACCTCTAGCACCATCAGTTTAACTACCGATGTGACGGTGCTAGTACGGTTGAATTCCACTATCATATGAAAAGCCAAGCTAACTAGGATATCCGTTATGGCCACGGCACTACATGACTATTTGGTCTACCGACAGTAAATTTAGTGTGAGTGTTCAATGCCCCAACTTCTAGCACCGTCACATCACCATTTGTTCCACTTTGTGTACCCAAGCAGACACACCCACTTCTCTACATATTCTACTCGGTGCCCTCGAAACCACCCCTCTTCTTCACCCCCTTCTATTCAATCTACAATGACAGTGTTGGGAAGACCCTTAAGGTTTACAAGTAGCAAGTCGTCCAGTGAGGATGATTTGTGGTTCCACCAATCCTTTGAGGAGCATGACTCCTTTGATGGCTAGAGGTCTTCTGATTGGAGTCCTCATTGGAGCTCTAAGAAGAAGGATCAAGAGGAGGAGTACGATGACGACAAGCGTCCTCCCAAGCGAGTGAGGCGAGCATGATCCTCTCATTTGGAAAGAGAGGATCATATTTAGATTAAATAGTTTATAGTTAGTAATTAGTTTTAATATTTTGGTTAGTAATTAGTGTGGCAATGGTTAGCTTAATAAAGATACTATTTAACATGTCCTGTGTCGTCCATTCTTGCTGCCAATCAATCTAGACCATCTATTTGACAACAAATCTAGAACGCCTGACTTGTTCCCTAACTCCCCTAGGCCCCCGTCGGCACCTTGGCGGCGGTTCAACCAACTAAGAAATCCCAATATGAAGGGATTAGTTCTCTCCTGTTGCTCTTCATCTTCATTCTCCCCCCTGTAGGGTCGAGATGGCGGACTAGAGGGGAGTGAATAGTCCTTTCTAAATATAATCGCATCGGCTAGACAATATAAAAGCGAAATTAAAATTATCGGTCTAGTCAAGACTACACCCCTCTATCTATAACTCTAGAAGCACCTTATTAAATATGTGGGTTCACTTGGTTGACATGGCGATTTTTACCGAGGTTCACTTGGTTGCCGCCAAGCTACGTCCTCTTATGTCGACCAACACTTTGGTGGTTCCTCCGGTAATTGGCTCTCCACGTCAATGCCCCTCAAGGCAAGCCTCCGCAAAGGCACTGCGAGCGAACCCACACACAAGTATGGTAACTTAATGACACGAGCAATCCACTAGAGTTACTCTTCGTGATTCCCACGGGATGAGCACAATACCCCTTACAAATCCTCCTCCGGAGCACCGCACAATCTCCTTTGTGTGCTTCACGGAGTCACAATCCACCAAACTGTTTAGGTGATGGCAATCACCAAGAGTAACAAGAAATCAACAATTGCAATCACCACCTAGTGCCACCAAATATAAATCCCGAAATACATGCACACTAGGTTTTAATCCTCTCTCAAATTAGTCATCTGCTTGAGATGAATACAAAGGGAGAAGGTGGATCTTCACCCTCTCAACCACACCCACAAAGGGCTCCCTCTTTCTCTTTCAAATCTTGCCTCAAATTACGAGAGAAAGAAGAGGGAAGGAGGAACCCTAACTCTCCAAGAGCAAGAGAAGGAGCTCACTCGCTTCTGTTACTGACTCAGCGGAGGGAGCAGAGGAGTGCCGCTCGGCCTTAACTGGCTGCCAACGCTGGCCGACCGAGCCTAGCCTCCAACGGCAACGGCCGTCTGCCTGCAGCCATTGGCGGATCAGAGGGGGGGGGGGTGCTGCAGCCCCCCGGTGAGCTTAATTTTACACTAAAAATACTGTAGCTTTGCATTAATACATTATTAATCATCAGCTTTAAGTATTAAACCTCCATTAGTTAGCCCCCCCGCCCACCCCCGCGGCGTGCATCCTGGATCATCCGCCACTGCCTGCAGCTCCCAACGGTCGGAAGGCAGGCCCCCACGCGCTCCCCGCTGTTTTTCTCTCTAACGGAAACACACCGGCCGCCACCCTCTGTCCTTTCTCTGTCAAGCAACGAAGCAGGCGGCGGTGGCTTACCAGCGAAGCGTATGAGCAAGCCAGCAACAGCACTTGTCCACGCTTCCCTGGCAAAGCAAGCAAGCACATGGGCCAGCGATCAGCAGCAGCTGCTGCGGCCCGCGAAGCCAAGCACAAGGCAGCAGAAGCAGCCCAGCAAGGTGGTCGACGGGCCGGCCCATTCCAACTGACATGCAGGCCAGCTGGCCAGCCATGCCCTGCCTCCTTCTCCCTTCTGTAGTCAAAAAAAAAAAACGAGCAGACATGCAAAGGCCCCCACGGCTGCTTCCAATTTCTTCACGCACACAAGACCCCAAGCCAGAAATAGCAGAGACAGTGAGCGGTGGCATTAATAAGTTCACCTTGCATGCACATGCAAACCAGCCAGGCGCATTCCCATTTGCTTCTCAAGCAAAGCACGGCTAAGCCTTCATGCACCGTTTGCCTATATCTGGAATGGTCGATGGAGATTTCAGCATGACAGCACATCGTGTCCTCTGGTTCTGATTCTTGCTCCGGCCACTTCTACCGTGCAACTAACGGGCTACACATCTTTCCGTCCAAATTCTTCATCAAATCATCCCAAACAAAGTGCTATCTCAACCAAAAGGTGTCAAACCAAATATAGCACTCGAGATGACAAATCTCCATGTCATCTCTATAGTTTATCTCAACGATCATACCATGACACTTAGCCCAAATGCAATGCAAACGAGACTCAACTTAGTGACACTAGATAACCGATGTAATTAAAAGATTTTCCCTCTTTATAGTACGATTATCAGTTCTAAATCCGGTCATAATCTTTTCTACTCAACTTTAGACCGGTGAAATGAAATGCCCTACAAATATACCTTTGCCTTACGCATTCCATTTCATCTCCTCCAATGTTGATGCAACACATACACCAACACGATCAATAATAATATGATCCACTCCATATCATCACGTGACCATATTGGTTCATTGATCGTGACCTCACTTGCTCTTCAGCGTTGTGTTGGTCCATCGGCGCCAAGTTGCTCAAGCTTTACCGCCTCGCGGTCCATCACTCCAAAGCCTCCGACTTGCCCTTCACGCTTGCAACCGGTCCGTCAAGCCAAGACTTGTCTTGATCTTCTCCACCTTAGTCACATGACTCCATGTCATGTCTCATATGCAATGAGCTCCTTCATAATCACCTGTGAACTAGTCTCTTGTGTATTGTCAAATCAATGCATATTAGTCCACCTAATGTTGTCACTCAATTACCAAAACCAAGCAAGGACCTTTCACCCCCGTTGCTTCATTTTCATTCTGACCCATCGCCTATACTTGCCTTGCCTCGTGCACCTTGCATTCTCGTCGGCGACAATGCGTTATGAAGGTTACATAGATTTGGTCATCCCGCCATTTGCATTCGGTTCTTATTGGTTTTGGGTTCGATATTAAAATTTCTTCATTGCAACAGATGTCTTACTTCAGAAACCATTTCAATGCGAGCAAACTTGTCTTGTTTGACAGCAAGGGGTGGCACTAGAAGCTCAGATGATATTGTTTGCCACTTGGGAACGTAGTATTCACCAAGACAAATGGTTGATTGTTGAAGCCGATGTTCGTCACCTTCTCTGTTGACAAGAATCGTTAAAGACCCTATTTGTTAAGAGAATTTTGTGTGCGCCCGCGACACAAAGTTATCCAAAAACTAGACTTCGAAGATAGTTCGGGGAGTTAAAACAATAGACTTCGATAACGGTTCGGGGAGGTAACGTGGACTTTTAACTAACTGAGCAGAGCGGACATGTTGGACTCGCGGGCTAGATTAGACAGGCTAAGCCTAACTGTGAGTCCAACGGGGAGGTGCTACAGGAGTACGTGCAGCAGTCGCCGTAGCTCGGAGAGCTGCTCGAGGCGTGGCGGCTCCATCGGGAGAAGCGGGGGATGACCTACATACTTCCGCTCTTTGCATCCGTCCTGGCCACCCTGATGGTAAGCTGCGGCGACATGGTTCGGTTAAGAAGAGCTTGGACGGTGTTGCTAGGATGATACTAGAGGATAAGGAGAAGATGGGGGATGTGTATCTGAAGCTGAACAGTGGTGAGTTCCGACGGCAGAATGTCGCGCTGGATTTGCTTGCTGCGATTGTCAGGCGTGGAGGGGGTTTGGCGTCGGAGGTCGCTGAGAGATTTGATTTTAAGATGGCTATTTTGCCGCAGGTCAGTGGGACAATGAAGAAGAGAGGGAGCAGGGATGGAGGGAATTGTCAGAAGGGTGCTGAAGTTGGGTCCACAAGGCGGTCATTTATTGGGTTTGGCATGTCGTTTTTGGAGGTTGGGAATCCAAGGCTGTTAAGATGGATCCTTCAACGGAAGGAGGTATATTCAGGGGTGCTTCGTGGGATTGGAAATGATGATGCTGAGACCGTCATATACGTGACCCAGGCAACAGATCAAATAGAGAATAATAATTGGCTGTTTTTTAAATTTCATGTCATTTTTTTTAGAATACGTGTCATTTTTTTTTGTTGAAAAGGGAGCACCGAAGCGATTCCGTTAGAGGAACTATAATTTTTTTATATATATTTGCTCAAATGTATAGTTTCGTAGAAGATACAAATGTTATTTCAATGCAACGTTCCTGTAATGAAGATATATGGATGCATTTATAGACGGCCTGGAAGCCTGGAACACGCACAGCAGACTCTCCGGCGATGGAGAAAATCATGCACTCGGACAAACACAATACCACAGTCGAATGCAGGTGAAGGTCATTAGACCGTCCGGAGGTTTCCGACGGCTCAGTATTCTAGGTTTGTTCCTCGGAAGGAGTGGCTCAGTATGCAGGTGAAGTCGTGAAGAACAGCGGCGTGGACTAGTTTTCTTCTCTGAACATACGCGTTCAATTCAGTTTAGCCTCTGAATGGCTTGTTCAGTTCAGTTTAGCTCTGAATGTGTTGTCACTTTGATTGATTACTGATTGTTATTCATTTATTTGAAAATGGAAAGTTTTATTACTTTCAAGAATGTTACATCGAGGTGATAAAACATTTTGAAATCCTCCCGACCTCCACCTGAAATCAAAGTTTTAAATAGTGGATTGCGGGTTGGTAGCGGATTAGTGTCGAGGTAGCGGATTACGAATAACGAGCGATATTGCTAATGATAAGTTCCAATAGTGGCACGTAATAATCTCACATTTTAAGTACATATATCATGAACAATCTGTATAAGCAGACATTTTATTTCACTCAAATAACTGATGTCTCACATATACTTAAATTAAGAAAACAAACATGGTGTTTCACACATTAAATCATCACAATGAGAGTTTGCAAATGAACATACTATGACTCTATGGCGCTATCGCGGTCTGCTACATGCAATTGCGCCCGCTATATCGGTCCGTTGCGGCCACAAAGTTTCACAATGCAAACTTCAGAGCACAACCTGGTAGAAGTAGCGACAATGGGTCGCTACCGCAATTGCGGGTGCAATTTGCGGCCGCTACCGCCGCTATTTCGTACTATGCCCAAAAGGCACACAACCCAAATAAAGAAACTAAACAACAAAGTCAAGGCACCCTAATGACTATCAATCCATAGACTAGATTGCCACCCATGTGCCTGGGTAAAAAGTCCTTGGCTACCTGTGCCAAAAGGTGAGAAGCTGCTACAACCGCCTCGTGGAAAGTAGGATTCCGTAGGATGGACCATGTACGGAGCTAGTAGGTAGTTGAGTAAACAACCTGCAGAAAGAAAGGTTGTTTATTTTTAGATACAACTATATTATTTCCACAGAGCCACATGGATTGACACAAAGCTACTGCCTCTAAAAGAACCAAAGGTTGTAGGTCATTTCTAAGGCCTATCCAGCTTCCAAACATACTAGACACACTAAAAGGTTTAGGAAGTCCCCATTCTGCAAAAACGGTGGCTCAAGCCATGCTTGCGAACCGTCAATCAAAAAACAAATGTTGTATCATTTTATTTTCATGACAGAAACAACACTGTTTACTACCTTGATAATTCCATTTGGCTAAATTATCTTTGGTTAGGATGACACCTCTCCAAATATACCATAAGAAGATTTCAATCTCCTTAGGTGCTTTTAATCTCTGAAGTCGCTTGTCAAGGCTAGGGACATTTTGGTGGATAAGACCAAGATAATGTGATTTTAACTAAAAATTCACCTTTGTGATCTAAGTTCCATAGAAAAATCATCTGACCCTTGGCTTAATATAATAGGAGTAAGACATGAAAGAATATTATTCCACAACACTAACTTGTCGCCTAGAAGGTCTCTGCACCAGGATATATACATTAGGTGGTTGCGTGCTTAAAACCACAGCCGCCGTTATTTCTTTCTAGCTAAGTTGTAAAGTTGAGGATATACATTCTCAAAGTAGAATTCCTAACCAGCGATCTTCCCAAAATCTTACTTGGGATCCATTCTTAATGAGAAAAGTTCCAAATTTAAGGAAATCATGTTTAACCTTCATCAAACTTGCTCAGAAATGAGAATCTTCGCTCTTCCATTGGACTTGAACTAGAAGTTTTGGTCCCTAGATATTTATTGTGTACATCTGTTCCAAATATCATTTGTCTTTAACAAACGATATAGCCATTTGCCGAGCAAAGCCATGTTCTTTATTTTCAAGTTGTGAATCCCTAGTCCCCCATGATCTTTAGGTTGATAAAAGATATCCCATTTGGCCAAATAGTATTTTCTTTTATGGTCGTCACACTGCCAAATGAAACTTGACCAAAAATAGACCAGCCTTTTTAAAACTCCTTGTGTGATCTCAAAGGAAATCATATACATTGGTAGACTACTGAGTACAGAGTTGATTAATGTTAAATGACCTCCAGTTGACAGGTTATTACCTTTCCAACTACTCAGATGTTTTTTAAATCTTGTTCTACCTTGATCCAGTCAGTATTTGATAGCTTCCTAAAGTGGATAGGAATGCCTAAATACCTCATTGGGAAAGCTCCTGGGTTCCATCCAAATAGCCATATATTGGTTCTCGAATTCTTTGGCTTGAACAAAGCATAAAATTTCACTTGTGGAAAGTAATTTTTAGATCCGATAGTTGTTCAAATGCACAAAGTAGTAGCTTCATGTTTTGAGCCTTCTCTAGGTTATGTTCCCATAAAGAGGATTATGTCATCAGAGTATTGTAGTATGGATAGCGCACAATCAACTAGGTGTGGCACCACACCACCCACTTGAACATCTGCTTTTGCACTCTTTACAAAATTGCAAGCATATCGGCAACGATGTTGAAGAGTATCAGAGATAGGGGATCGCTCTGTCGAAGACCTTTCTTTGTTTGGAAGTAAGGTCCAATCTCATCATTAACATTGATTGCCATACTACCACCTGATATGAAAGAATTAACCCATGCAATCCATTTAGGTGAGAATCATCTGAAGCATTTGCAATAAAGAAAGACCAACACACTTTATCATAAGCCTTTTCAAAATCGATTTTAACAATAAATGCATTTTGTATTTTATGATGTAGCTCATGAAACGCTTCATGCTAGATGACGATTTCTTCTAGGATGTTGTGTCCTTGCATGAATGCTGTTTGGGTGGGACCAATTATATGATCAGCTACTGAGTTAATGTGAATTGTAGCGACTTTGGTAAAGATCTTGAAGATTACACTCAACAAACAAATTGTTCTATATTATTGAATTTTGATTATCTCCTGAACTTTTGGCAGTAAGGTTATTATGCCAAAGTTTAGGCTAAATAGGGGGAATATCACCTTTATGAAGCTCATGTAACATTTGCATAAGGCCCCCTTTGATAATATCCCAAAATTTTGGTAAAATTCAACCGAGAAACCATCCAGGCCCGATGCTTTTTATTTGGTTCCATATCAAAAATTGCATCCCAGATCTCCTTTTTAGTAAAAGAAGTCGTAAGGAATTCATTTTCACTCTGACTAACTTGGTGATATCATCTATTATGTTCTCATTGAAAGTGAGGTGGTTTTCCTCAGATGGTCCAAATAAATCTTTATAGAATTGGGTAATATAACTCTTGAGGTTGTTTTGTCCCTCAATTTTTCCACCATCATGTTCCAAGGAGGAGATACATTTCTTATGATGTTTGCCATTTGCAATCATCTGCAAGTACCATATGTTATTATCTCCCAGAAGAATATCAGCTGTTTTAGCCGGTTGATAATATTTAAGCTCCTCCTACTGTGTATATTATTGATATAGCAAATCTAATTGATTTATTTACCGTGTATTATTGTGATTGATGTGTGAGTCGATGGCTGCACATTAGTGGTGATTGATTGAAGCGTGAGTTGAGAATGTGCAAATAATTACTACTGTGTATAGCATAAATATATCATGAGCATAAATGGTTTATATCCACCAAACCCTCCGATTACTAGAGCCCGAGTCAAGCTACAAGCCAAATAGACGCAGCTGCTCCACGAACTCAAGACTAGAGATGCTCCATGAACTCTAGACTAGAGTTGCTTCACGGTGGAGTTAGTGGAGCAGAGCTAAAAAATTAAAACTTAATAGTCCCAAATAAGTTGTAAATCTTACTGTTACCTGGTGGTGGATAGTAATAAGGATTAGAGTGAACGAATAAAGGATAACTATCATACTTATGTGACGAAGAGCGGCCAATTTTCATCTATACTAGCAGGAGGAGTCGTTGAAACTCTCGTCCGGGAGAGACTATGTTGACGTGAGGACGTCGAAAATTGGTTGCCCTAGATCACATGCTTAGAATGCCACCCTTGGTTATCAGGTCAAGAGAAGAACATCAATTATGATTGGTTACATAAAGCAAGTAGGTCAAAGAAGACTACATAATGAAAACAAGTTTATAGATTGATTTAGTAAAACTGGATCTCTGAACCGGTCATAATTCTTTATATTTATGTTGATAAAATCTAAATATATCACAAACCAACCTTAAAAATTAAACATAGAGAGGCCTGACCAATTTTGACTATGAACATAGAGGTGCAAGGCATGCTTTATCTAAGTGGTGGTGGTGTGTGGGATCGTAGTTAGATTTGTTGGACTTTTTTAAGACCGAAGACCATTTGGCCCCGCTTTATATAGAAAGCATGAGTTGTTTTGCTGGGGATACCAGCTTTACAAACATGGAGGTTTTAAACTTGCTAACATCGATTACACTGGAAAACGAACAAAAGTTCTTGGCATCCATAGCCACACAAAAGAGTTCTATCTCCTATGCAGGTGTTATATCCAGCATTCGGCTTTTACGCCAATTATGCCATCAGTCTTGGACGCTTAACTCCAAATGGTGTGACAACTTGTCCATCGTCTTCACAGCCCAATCTTTTTCCTTCCCTTTCAGTAGCACATTCCATTTCTACAAGAAGATCATTGATCGATGAACCACAGCGTTAGGTTCTGTAATCACTCTATTATGAAACACATAATCATTCTTAATAAGCCATAAACTCCAACAAATGCATGCCAAAGTATAAATCATTGCCTCGGCTAAAAATTAGAAATTGGTTCAGGTTAATTGGTGTTATAGTCCACTTTAAAGCCTCTCTAAATGTGATGTGGCATGCATTTGATGCGATGTGACATCATAACTGTTTGATTAGCTGTCTACTTCCTTCACCAAAACTAACGACAGCTATTTATCTGTCTTTATCGTAGAATGATAGAGATACAAATGTTATTTCAATGCAACATTCATGTAATTAATATACATGGTGTGGCATGTCTTTTTTTTATGAAAGAAGAATTATATTACATGAGAGCGAGGTACATCAAGATATTATAAACACTTGATAAAGTACCCACACTATGACAAGCACAACTCAAGACCTAACTTGTTAGATGCTTTGTAGTATGAATGACCGCACAGGCAAACGCTCGGCAACGAAAGACGGCCTGAGAATAGATGCCCAACGAACGATGACCAACATTCATGTCGGCGGAATTGAGGATCTTCTTTTTTCTGGTGTCTTCCTTTTTCTTCTTTCTACCACCAAAGATTGAGGAAGACTGACATGAAAATTGTTCTCCCTAGTCGTTCATTGTGGCCAGATCTAACCACAACAAAATAGAGAAGAGACCGGAGAAAATTATTCCATGACGGTGACATCATCTCCGCCTTGATGCCGCTGTCTGAAAATAAAAGTCTCCATGTCATCACGTTGATGAAAATGTTGACGATGAAGTTGTCACCCTCATCTTCAACGGAGGCGTTATGGAGAAGACGATTCCAATATTCCCCGTCACCGTCGCTGGAGAAGAGAAGGAGAAGATAAATCACCGTTACCAAATAATTTGGCATGAAGAAACACTAACTCTAAGACTCTAATAGAAAAAAATTATTAAAAACAATGGATCCCCACTCCCTTCAGCCCCCGACGTGATGCCGGAGGAGAAGAGAGGGGGACCAACGGTGAAGAACGGCGAGGAACGGCGCCGGCGGCTGTTGGGCGGCGGTGGCTCTCTCCAGTTAAACCTAGATAGTATCCCTTTCTTCACGTGCGGTGGGATATCACAGCGACCAAGTAGAGCTTAAAAAATAGTCCGATAAAGTCAAAGGACACAGAAAAATATTACGATGCAGCAAGTAAAAAATCACACTTAGACGGCACCGCACGTTGGTGATGGAATTTGTGAAGATCGAAACCCTTGCCACTGTTGTCCTCTTCCTCTCCGCTGGCAGGGCACGGCGCATGGGACGTGCTCTCATATGGGAGAGGGAGAGATGGGCTAGCCCACGCTAGGTGGCGGAGGGAGAGGGAGAGGCAGAGGGAGAGACAAGGGGTTGTGGTCGGCATGCGACTCGGGTCTGGCCAATCGAATCGAACCCCTCCTCCGAGGCTTGCCTTTCTCAAAAAAATACGATGCCATTGTCTTGTACAACAGTGTTAATCTCTCCCTAACAATAAGGAGGCAAAATTTCCTCTATTTTTTGTTTGGTCTAGCCTTCCATATTAGTTTGTTTCAGTCACTTCTATGTTCCTACTCATCAGCAGAGTTGGAGACCACCATGGTGCAAAGGAGTTTCCCAAATCACTAATCCAGGGTGGAAGAGGAGAAAATTGAGGCCATGCCCTGTAGACCACTATGGACAACTTGACCAAATCAAAACAAAGTCAAATCCAAAGAGAAACATAATAGAAATCGAGAAAAATAACCACTACAAATAGATTACGTGATGCACCAACAAAAAAGAATTCAACTGTTGGACTGGTCAACCGAACCAAGTCGGAGAGATTAGAGGGCACCAAGGCTGCGACATCGGCGATAGTGGCACGGAGGCGCATGAGGCGACAGTGGCAGCACTCCTTGACGAGTGGGCGGTGGTAGATATCGTTGCAAGATTTGCCCCAGGGACGAGGAGGAGGAGGGCCTTCACCCGAAGGCGATGCATCCACTTCTCACAGAGGTGGGTCGGGCTGGCGACAACTCTCTCTCCACTTGGTGTTTGGAGTGGCAGGTGGCACACACACTCTCGCAATGAGGTGACTCGAACAAATTTGACTATTCCGGCTGCCCAAAAATACTTATTGATGTTGTTATTGTATAAAAGTATTTTAATTCAGACAAGTATTACCATTGTGCTAGCTTATACTATTATAAAATGAAGAGTATTTTTATAGTCATATATTCTCTCCAGTGCCATAGAATTTCGATCCCAATATGAATTAGACTTATGATAGGGCTTATGATATGGTCATTGTATATGAGTTAAAGTAACGATTGTCCACGCATAATACAGAATCTAATTAAAAAAATAGAACACATGACAAGAGCATCGAAAAATACATTGAACCTGCAAGTCGTCCATGTAACTCTGTGTGATAATCTGCAAACCCATTGCAACGCATAAAGCCGGATGAGCACACATGAAGCCGGTGTCTAGGAAAGGAGCGATTGAATCGCCAGAGCAGCGACAGAATCGTTGGTGCCCACGACGGAGCATCATCCATCACTTTCCCCAGCCGACTGCAACACCCCTCGCCCCACCCCCGGCCATTCTTGGTCTAGCCCATGCATACCTTGACCAATTGTGAGCCGCCATTGGCTACTTACCTATCTCGGTTACCGTAGTCCTCCTTCCTCCGCCCTGAACCCTAATCTAATTTCCGCCGCATTGATCGATTCACAAGTGACCCTCGGCGATTCATGGAGGAAGAAACTCAAGAGTTGCCTGCAGATCCGAAGTTGAGGATAGTTGAGCGCCATGTGGAAGAGGAGCGGCGGCAGGAGGAGGAGGAGCACGAGGAGAAGTGCGGAGGCGGCGGCGGCGATGGCGGTGAGGAGGAGGAGGAAAAACAGCGACGGAGGCTACACGATGGAAGAGGACAGCGACGACAGCGCGGAGCTCTTGGACGAGAACGGCAACCCTTGTCTGCCATACTTCGTATCCTGGGACTCACCGGTTAAAGTTTGCACGGCAGGTAATGAGCTGCGACTTTTTGAATTTAGTTTCTAATAGTTCTTATCTTTGAACCACTGACATAAAAGTATCAAGCAGATCCTGAAAGATCTATACGATCCAGGTTAACCAGCCGAGTGTTACTGTCATTTTTTCAGGAGCAAGTTATACTATAGAAGAAGCTGAAAAGATATTTGAATCAGTCTATCAAAAGAATCATGAACTGTGCGCAGAATGGTGTGAAATGGCTAACAACAACAGGACTCCTTTGCCTTTGGTAACTCTAGATGTTCTTCCGAAGATAACCACAACTTGTGTCTATGGATATGAGTGCTACCACCGGCAGTATTGGACAGAAATTACTTGTGAAAGTAAGTGTTCTAATGATCAATTGCATGCAACTTTTAACTATCTTCTCTCATGGCGCCATTTTCATTTTTATACCTGCAGCTGCACCAACTCATCCGTATTTCAGACCTTGTGTGATGATGCAAATGTTCTCTTTGAGATTATCAAGCCCTTTAGCTCATCCTGTTAATATCTATGGGACATTTACTGTTTGTGATTGCTGGGAGCCACTTCACAATTATGTATTTAAGCACTCAAGAGATGATCCAGCCACAATTCCTCAGGTAACTGATGCTTGTTCATGTCTTAGTAATCTAGTTTAAAAGATAAAAAAATTATTGGGCCATGTTTGTATAATAAGCCCAGCCCGATACAATCTATATATGTATGTGTACGTTGCTAGCAAGTGTGTGTGTTTCCAGACTTTTCCCCCAAAAATCCGCATGGGGTCGGAGCTCGTATTGGCGACGGCGACCGACTCGCTGGCGGCAATGGAGGCCAGGCGCGGCGCCGAGGCTCGGGGGCCGGAAGAGCTAGGGCTGTGCTTGTCGCCGAAAGACGTGTAGGTCGTGAAGGCGGGTCGAGCAGCGCTGCTGGCGCTGGGGCATCTCGCGTGGCACAGGACCTGCTGGGGCGTGCCCAGGCAGATGCAGCACTCGAGGACAGGGCTAGGAGCGAGGTCGAGGCAGAGGTGCGGCTTCAGTTGGCGGGAGCAGCTAGTTCGAGCGTCATGGAGGCCCTCAAGACGGTGCTGGAGAGTAGTGGAGGCGTGCTTCCCTTTCTCCAGGCCGCCATGGATGTTGCTCACCGCAGGTACGGACTGTTCCACGACCCTTCGGTGATGAGCAAAGTCACCTCGATGGCGGCGGCCATCAGGGCGCAGGTGGAGGCTGAGGAGAGGGCAGCCAGAGAGGTCAAGAGGAAGTTGGAGGAGGCTGAGAGGAAGACGCCTACTGCAGAGGAGCCAGAGAGTTCGTTGGAGAAGAACTGCAAGGTGGTGGATAAGAAACAGGTTGCTGCTGAGCAGATGCCTGAACTGGAGGCCACGGCTATTGAATTGGAGGAGCAGTGTATGGCTATGGAGACGAGGAAACTGAGGAAACTGGATAAGCATTCAAAGGCTTCCCAGAAGAGTGTACTAAAATCAAGTTTCAGCAAGAACAAGAAGGAAATCGAGGTGTACAAGCAGGATATGCATGTCAAGTTTCATGAGCAATTGAAGGGATCGGAAGCTCTGCAATCTAGTGAGGTGGATCATAAGCATCATATAACTCATTTCCTCCCACGTGTAAGGAAACTATTCAGACTGCTGATGGAACTGCTCAGCCTATTAGAGGTGTGGGTACAGTCAAATGCACTCCATCAATTACATTATCTACTATTCTATGTGTTCCATCCTTTTCGGTTAATCTAGTATCTATAGGTGCATTAGTGGATCAGATGGATTGTCGTGTTACTCTTGATCGTGAAAATTGTTTAATTAAAGATAGAAAGACAGGAAGGATGCTTGGGAGTGGCATTAGGCGTAATGGCCTATGGTTCTTAGATAGAAGGATATATAATTCCATTTGCATTGTTCTAGCAATTTCTACAAGTGAAGAGGAGACTAAGGTAATACTTCAACATTGTTGGTTGGGGCATATGTCCTTTGACACTATGTCCAGAGCATTTCCTGATATTATGAGCAAGGTTGATAAGAAGAAGTTGGTGTGTGATGCATATGAGTTTGGGAAACATACAAGAACATCCTATATTAGTAAAGGGCTTCGTAGCACATTACCTTTCATATTAGTTCATTCCGATGTTTGGACATCCCCTGTGGTCTCTGTTAGTGGAATGAAATATTTTGTGACATTTATTGATTGCTATTCTCGCATGACATGGGTTTATCTCATGCGGCATAAAAGTGAGGTACTCAAGTGTTTCAAGGATTTTTGTACATGTGTTAAGAATCAGTTCAATACTCAAGTTCGGATGATTAGAACTGATAATGGGATAGAGTATGTGAACAATGAATTTGCTACTTTCCTTTCATCTGAGGGAATATTGCATCAAACTTCTTGTCCAGATTCACCTCCACAAAATGGAGTAGCTGAAAGGAAGAATCGACATCTCCTAGAAGTAGCAAGGTCACTTATGTATACAATGAATGTGCCAAAATTCTTGTGGAGTGTGGCAGTCTTAACTGCTACTTATCTTATCAATCGAATCCCATCAAGAGTACTCAATATGAAGACTCCTTATGAAATGCTATTTGGGAATAATGAATTTATTATACCACTCAAGGTGTTTGGTTGCACATGCTTTGTTAGAGACCACAGACCTTCAGTGAGAAAGCTTGATCCACGTGCAGTAAAATGTATCTTTGTGAGGTATTATTCAACACAGAAGGGATACAAGTGTTGGAGTCCCAGAGAACGACGCTTGTTCGTTAGTATGGATGTTACATTCAGAGAGCATGAGCCTTTTTATGGAGAGAAGACAAACTTGAGTTCCTTATTTCTTGAACTTGACTCATCTAGCATGGACGGTGATTGTCGAGAGGGGGAGAATAGCATGGATGGTGATTGTCGAGAGGGGGGAGAACGAAGCTTCACACACTAGAGAAGGTCATCACCAACCAAGGAAAATGGAAATTGTTATTGGAACAATTCCACGACCCATGGATGACCCTAATCTTACAAATGTAAAAGAGAGAGAGAATAGTATGGTACAAAGTGGACCTATTCAGGAACAGTCAAGAAGAATGGAGGAGACAACTGGGGGTCTCACACATACTCAACAAAATGGAACATGTATTGGGTTGCAAAATAGAGCTATCTCAAAAGCATATACAAGAAAGAAGTTTAGATCCCATCAAGAGAACACGGAGCTGATCCAAACACCAACATCTGAACCATGCCCTTCTGCCCCAGTGCGTGAAAGTGGACCAGAAATTGATGTTGAAAACTCAGATGCTCTACCCATTGCACTAAGAAAAGGTACACGGGTCAATGCAGGAGTGCCTGCACAGAGGTATGGTTTTGAGCATGACATAAGTAACTATGTTTCATACACATCATTATCTCTTGCATATAGAGCATTCATTGCTTCATTACAATCTACATATATTCCTAGAGATTGGAAGGAAGCAAAACAAGATCCCAAGTGGCGTGAGGCCATGATGGAGGAAATTAGAGCTCTTGAGAAGAATAGAACTTGGGATCTTGTAAAACTACCTGCAGGAAAGAAAGCTGTAAGCTATAATTGGGTGTTCACTGTGAAGCAAACTCATGAAGGAAAGGTTGAAAGATACAAAGCTCAACTTGCTGCGAGGTGTTATAGTCAAACATATGGCATTGACTATGATGAGACATTCGCACCTGTGGCGTAGATGAGTACTGTGAGAATTTTGATATCTTGTGCACCGAATTTTGGGTGGCCTTTGTACCAGCTAGATGTAAAAAAATGCTTTTTTGCATGGTGATCTCTAGGAGGAGGTGTCCATGGAGGTTCCACCTGTAACACTCTGGTGTTAAGCATGCATAATCACTTGCATTCTTAAGCATAAGCATCATTATGCATGGCATTAATGAAAAGATTGATTGTCATTTCATGTATCATGCTTGGTTATTTAAATTATGCTTGCCTTTCACATGAATCGAATAAGTGGTATGAGTGTTTGGTGTTTGATGACCCCTAAGGTAACTTAGACATGATTAGGACACCAAATGAACCTAGGTTTATGTTCATGGTTTTGGCTAATTAAGCTTTGTTGTCATGGTTGACCAAGGTGGACCTTTAAAGTAGTTTTGTTTGACTGAATTGAAAGTGATAGCTAGAGTGCTTGCATGTGTATGTACCCTAAATAAAGTTTGTAGATAATTTCATAAGGAACAAAAGTTGTAATTACCACTTTTTATGAAAATGCTTGGAAGATGTTCAAAAATGTTAAAAAAGGACAGAATTGGAGGCTGTTTTTCCATTTTTAGGGATTTAAGGGGTATTTTCTTTGGATTTTTGTATTTCAAGATATATGCAGAATCTGGCAAAACTTTGTACAGATGAAATGTTCTACTCTTCAAAAGCTACATTTCATCTATTTTGAGTTTTTGCTAATTCGGCATAATTCAAGAGTTATTAAGCAGCAAAGTTTGTTTTACATTCATGAAAATAGCTTTTTGGTGACGGCTGTGTCCTGGCCGTCAGGGAAATGTCCGGCCACCGCCCATGTCGCCCAGCCCGCGCGCTCCGCGTGGCGCGCATCCACCGGTGGTCTGGGGCGGCAGCGGCCGTTCGGACAGCGTTAAAACGCCGCGCCCGCTCCCTCTTTCGCTGTCTCCCCCTTCAATTTCAGTCCCCCTGCCTTCTTTCCCGCAGCGCCGCGAGCCCTCCGTCGCCGCCGCGCAACACCGAGCTCGCCTCGCCGCCGTTCAAAATTCATCGCCGTCAGCCACGCATCCTCTCAATTGACCCCGCAATCGAGCGCGCCTGAGCTCGCTCCACCATCCTCCACCCTCGCCTCGGCCGGTTGCATCGAGGTATACCCGAATCGACTCATCTTCTCCCCGGCCGCCATTGCCGCACCTTGACCGCACCGTGGTCCCGCCGCTCTGGCCATCATCTCTCGCCATTTTGGTGCGCCTCCGATGCGCCGTGATGTGTAGGAGGTAGGACGCTAGTCAATGGGGTCGATTAGGGTTTCGTAGGGCCGAATTTTGTCGGGCCGCCGTGCGGAGTGCCGCCGCTCCGCCGTGCTCGTGCCCTGACCTCGCCGTAGCCGCTCCTCTCCCTCTTTAATACCCTTAATCGACGCGCACGGCCCTCCTCTCTCTTCCCCGCCGGTTGGTGTCGCCGGAGCGCCGCCAGGACGACCGGCCGAGCCTCGCCGCCGTCGAGGACCATCGGGTTAGAATATAGGGAACCCTAAGGGTCTTGGTGCAAGATTGCCAGACACAGAGAATTACCTATTAGGGTTTGGTGGATTTCTGGAAACCTCAGGGTCCCCGGTGCAAAGTGTTTTTCCTTTTTTCTTTTCCAGAAATGATTTCAGATTTCTGTTTGAACTTTGAAAATTCATAACTTGCTCATTTTTCATCCAAATGAGTTGGTTCAACTTACAGTATTATTTTTATGAGATGATCTATGCATGAAAAATATGAAATATGGAATTTGTGAAACTTTTCTGTATAGCTTTATTTATCTCTATTAATTGCTTTTATCTTAGAAAATGCATAAGTAATTCTCTGTTGCTCAGAAAAATATGAGACCAAGTTTGTTAGTCTTCTTATGTCATGCTCTATCTGTGAAAAATGTTATGAGGTTATGTCATGTGGAAAGTTTGATCTGTCTAGTTATGGTGCCTATTTTTATGTGAGGATAAATAATTCATAATAAATAATATATAAGGAATTTGTGCATGAAACTTTTTGGAGAATGTTTTTATGTCAATCTAAAGCTAATGATGTTCTGAGATCTGTTGTTTGATATACTTTTATGTACAAAGTATTTTATGCCCCTAAAATTGTGCTGCCTTGTCATTTTTGTGTAGGATAAAGTACTTACTGTTTTGACTTAAAATTTTTATGGTAGTCTTTATTTGGTATGATTAAGCTCCTGTAATTTTTACAAAATTTTTGGAATAGTATAAAGTCATATTGTAGTTATACCCTGATTTCTTTTAATTATAAATAATGCTTTAGAGTTATCATTTTATGTGTGTAAAAATGCTTTTTATGCTATTTATGATATGAGTGATCTGCTATTGGTTGTGGTTCAGTAGAGTGTAGTGTGCAAAATAATGGTTGTTTATAATTCCTTATAGTGTGCGAGTAAATTTTAATGCGAGGCTTGTTTAGAAAGTTGTCGGTAGAAGAGAATGCAGATGACATGTGTTTATCATACACGTTTTCAAATATCATATCATTTATCTTAAGCTGAGCATTCGTTCACCATCACCATCAGCATTGTATTTATATTTATGCACGGTATTCATACGCACTATGCATCATACAGGATCGTCAGAGCTCGAAACGGTAGTTCCCGGAGCACAAGGAGAGGAAGGCCAGCAGGAAGCTTTGGTTCGGGAAGCAGTCGTAGAAGAGGATCCCGAGGTTGATCTTTCGGAGTGTCCCGACCACCAGCCAAGCTCTTTCCTGAAAGGCAAGCCCCGGAGCATTCTCCCTGTGGTTTGCAAAATATCTAACTTGAGTCCTTTACTGTTTGATGCATTAAGTTATAGGCGTTGTTTCATACCGTTGCTGCATTACTTATATTTCTTGCCACTATTTATACTTTAACCCTGTTAGGTTTAGGTACGAATATATGCTTAGCCCTGCTTAACTAGATCGGTAGAAGTCGGGTGATTTCCTGTCATCCGCGAGTTATAGGTGGTGACTTGGAATGGTTGAATACATTGTTATCTTGGATAACCATGTGGAGATAATAAATTAAGACCGGGCGGGATTGGTGTTGAGACTGAACTGGAGGTTCGATGTGGTTATCCCGTCTGTGTCGAACTAGGACCCCGTCCGTTGTACGTCCTCAAGTCATATTGAATTTATGCCTCACATTTAGCTGGAAGGATAAGTCGTTCCGACCGCGAAGCCAAATTTTGATTTAGGCCGGAAGTCGACCTGCTGTACGCATCGTATTGGTGAAGATGGGGACCACAGGTTACGCGGAGAGTAAGTCCGAGGTCAGGGTCGCCCTGAATAAGGCAGCCGGGCGGTTCCTGGGTACGATGGTACCTGTTGATCTCGCGCTTTTTCTGAATTGAATGTCGGTGATCTGTAGCTCACCTTAGCGGGTGAGTGTGGTTTATGTGAGGAGTACCCGCCAGCTGGTTAGTAATCGATTATAATCACCATCGTTCCTGGACAGTGAACACTTGACTTGAGCAGCGGCATCGTAGTAAGAACTTGAACAAGAGATGAGATGGTTGAGCTGTTGAGATTGAAAGATACTCAACCGAAATTGGTTACTTTCTTGTTGAATAATTATTACCATGCTTGTTTAGTACAGGTGCTAATGTAGCATGATAAGGTTAATCAAATTAAAATACATTGCTAGAGGGTTCTTATTAATTGTTTCTTAATGCAAGCTTTTCCGCAATTAAATGAGTCAGCTATCCTACGTATACAGCTTTGCATACTCCTTGGAGTCACTTTATTTTAGTTTATGACGGGTAAGTCTAGCTGAGTACATTCTCGTACTCAGGGTTTTATTTCTCATGTTTTTGCAGATGGTGAGATGTTTTATGGCTATTGTCAGAACTGCTTCTATCCCGCTTTGGGAGATGACTAGACCTTGGGCATGGTCACTCCTCTCTACTTGATGCTTTTGCTGGATGTTGACCAAGGGACTGGCACTGTATTTAAACTAAGTGCGTGTGTGGATTTGAACTTAATCGCTTTCGCTTATTTTGAAATTTGAACTTGGGTTGTAATAACTTTATTCGTACTCCGATGATTTAAACTATGTGCGAACTATGTACTTGTGAATGGGAACGCTAAACTATTATGATCTTGGTCGTGCCGGAAAAGTTTGAAATCCTTCGAGATTTTGGTATGACTACTGGGTTTATTAGGTCTCAATCATGTAGTTTACCGCACTAATGGTGAATTATGTGCTTGTGCTCTAATAAATTGGTCGGTTCTGTCACAGCACCTAGTTATTCCAATCCAAAGATGGTTGGAAAGGTATGCAGACTAAAGAAATCTTTATATGGACTCAAGCAATCTCCTCGAGCATGGTTTGATAGGTTCAGGCGTGCATTATGTGCCATGGGGTACAGGCAGTGGCGCAGTACAATGGGGATCATACTGTCTTCTATAGACATTCAGGGCGCAAGATTTCGGTGTTGGCTGTGTATGTGGATGATATTATCATTACTGGTGATGATAAAAGAGAGATCATACGACTTAAGGAGAATCTAAGTAAGGAATTTGAGGTTAAGGACCTCGGGCAACTCAGGTATTTTCTTGGCATTGAGATTGCACGGAATCCAAAAGGTATTGTTCTTTCACAAAGAAAGTATGTTCTAGACTTGCTGAGTGAGACAGGCATACTTGGATGTCGACTAGTATCGACACCAATTGATTTGAATCACAAGTTATGTGCTGAATCAGGTCATCCGATCAATAAGGAAAGATACCAGAGGCTTGTTGGGCGCCTTATCTATCTATGTAATACGAGACCTGATATATCCTATGTAGTAAGTGTTGTGAGTCGATACATGCATGACCTAAGGAGTGGACATTTAGATGTCGTATATCGGATCTTGAGATACTTGAAGAGTAGCCCAGGAAAAGGCTTGATATTTAAGAGTAATGGCCACTTGAAAGTGGAAGGTTATTGTGATGTTGATTGAGCTAGTTGTCTTGATGATAGAAGATCAATTTCAGGCTCAACAGCCGAAACAGAATATAGAGTGATGTCTCTTGGACTTTGTGAAATGTTACGGGTAAAAAACCTTTTGCAGGAGTTGAATGTTCTAAGAAAAGGGCCCAT
This sequence comes from Bothriochloa decipiens, assembly GCA_023333625.1. Lineage (NCBI taxonomy): Eukaryota > Viridiplantae > Streptophyta > Magnoliopsida > Poales > Poaceae > Bothriochloa > Bothriochloa decipiens. The sequence goes on from CM041631.1 coordinate 33,040,802, forward strand.
GAGACTTTGGTGCGATAACAAGTCTGCAATCAGTATTGCAAATAATCCTGTTCATCATGACAGAACCAAGCATGTGGAGATAGATCGCTTCTTCATCAAGAAGAAATTAGATGATGGGATATTGGAGTTAAGTCACGTAAACTCAGATGGCCAAATAGTTGATTGTTTAACAAAAGGTTTAGGAGTAAAAAAAAGTAATTTAGCATGTAGCAAGATGAGAATGATAGATATCTCTCATCCATCTTGAGGGGGAGTGTTGGGCCATGTTTGTATAATAAGCCCAGCCCAATACAATGTATATATGTATGTGTACATTGCTAGCAAGTGAGTGTGTTTCCAGACTTTTCCCCAAAAATCCACAAAAATATAACTTGAACCGGTTGAAAAAAATGATCTATTGAGGCCAAGTGTGCCGTTGGGTCTGTTATTCTTGAGCTTTGAAAAGGTTCATATGGCACAGCATGGAACAAAATTCAGAAGCAAAAGATCCAACAGTGAAGAAGGGGTAGGATTACTAGCTAACTATTTATGGAAAAAGGGGCGGATAATAGCCACTTTATGTCTTGTTATCACAATTTAATTCTTAATTGATTGAGTGAACATTTTGGTGTTTCCTCTCTTGAATATTTCCTTAGCTATTTCTGAATTTGGATGCCTAGTAGCATGCTTAGAAGCTAGATGCCACCCTCCCACGCTGTTCATCCTCCTTATATATTATTTCATTTTATTTATGCTCCAATTTTTTTTTGAATTAGTGTCAATCATGCAAGTTTGATTTTTTGTTGTGACAACGCATATGGATTAGGGAAGAAATTAGCTTCCAACAATTTTGTATGAAATGTGATATCTGGCTCATTCTACCAGCTGAATTCTCTTGTATGTATGTAACACATCATACTGACTCTTCTGGAAGTGTTGTGATTTGTAAATTTTTATTTTTGTTGTATGGAGTTCTAATGCTATATCAACAACAGGGTTGCTCTTTCCTTCCTCTTCGTAGTCCTTGCCGTGGAATATATGTATTGCAGTATATATTTTTTGACGTTGATCTTTGGATAAAAGAGGAAGGGGATGGATCTGCTGACAAACCTTTGTTTTGTGGCTATGTCGAATGGAATACCTCTCAATCGCCATTTGATTCGAAATTGAACGGACGACTTCAGGGTGATTATCATGGTTTGGACATGCATTTTACTGTTCTTGTGGACAGCATTGAGACTGTTATAGAGGTCCTTGCGGAAGCAGAACATCCATTAGCTCTGAAAATCAATGCTCTAACCAGTGGCTTTGATGATGAGGTTTCACTATATGATGGCACATTCTGTGGAAAGGGGGCAATATTCAGGCATTTCCTGGCTGTGAAGAAAGAGGAACTGTCTGTTGTTCTGAAAATGGATGATTCTCTATATAAATGGCCTTTTAAGGCTGGAGCTGGAGTTCTTATATCACCTGAACACCCGGTCTCTGGTTACTCAGTATTTTGTCATGAATGTATCTTTTAGAACCAGGGGAAAAGCAGCATCAGCTTGGCAGTGGAGTTGTATATGCAACGATGTTTGTGTCTCACAAACGTGTCTGTAGGGGTAGTAGCTGATTGGACCATTTGCAATCCGAAGCCTCTCTGCTGGAGAAATACAGCTTCGTGTCGGACCTTCGCATGGGATGTAATGAGACGATAAACATGTCAATGGATGCACTGTTTTTTTCCTACCAATGAATTTGGTCGTGTAATGGCAGACAAATTCGTTTACTTTTTCCTTTTTATTATTTATGTATGTATATCTGCCCCACGGTTAGCGCGTGGTTGGCTCAGCCGAATGCTAGATGCTAGGATTTTTGTTGTCGCGAAGTGATGCCATAACCCTCTCAAACGAAGTAAAATACACAAATGAAGTAGAAGCTTCGCTTGACCCACTGCAAGGTACTGATCTAAGTGTGTCGATGGCTGCACTCACTTCGCCTACTTGTGCTGCTGCGAATTAGTGCATGTACTATATTCTATTACATTGCTTTAATACAGCACTTCAGAGGTTCTTGACGGGTCTCATTTCATCTATTAGGCACTGCAAAAATGAGTGCATATATACCTATATATTTTATTTTACTACTTCATGTTTTTGCCACAGGTCCCAATTCATCCACTAGGCACTGCTTTTTATCTCCTTATCTCCTGTGAAGCTTAATTGATATATTCAACTTTGTTATTTTGATCTGATATTTTTATCACAGACATGATTTGGTGATGTATGCATTCTGTGGTATTTTTTATTATCTTACAAATATAGTAACTAATTAACCATAGTTGTCTTTGTCTATTATGAAGAGGGGCAAAATGGTTATTTTAGTAGAAAACAATATTTTTACTTTGTAGTTCTCATCACGTGGAGTGTACAAGATTTTATAGTATAGTTTTATGACACTTATATAAATTTATATCTATTTTGCAATAATGTTTGATTAGACTTGATGTCCATTGACCCAATTACACAAAACCAGGGTGTCTTCTGATAAATATTAAAAGTGGATGTGTGCATCAGCCAATTTATGTTTTTGAGATATCCCACAGCCAATTCTCTCATAGATTTATTGGCTATTAAGTGGGCAATGGGCAAATAGAAGAAACTTAACAATTCAAAACGAAGCTACATTTTAAATATATATATATATATATTTTGATCGCTAAATTAAAATAAAATTTTAGAAGTTATTTTAATTTATTAATATAAAAACATAGTTTTTAAGAATATTTTAATTTATTAAGGTAACAGAATAATTCTTAATAATGTTTTTAAGAGAAGTTTTCATGTTTCGAGTTTGATATTATAATGGGGATATCTTTGTGAAAATTACATTTTAGTAATTTAATTATAAAGTTTGAAAACAAAAGTTGACAATACTTTTAAAGTTTTAAATGGTAGACATAATAAGAATTAAATAAAGAGACACAAGTAGTACATTTGAGTTCACTTTTACTTTATACAATTTAAAAATTTATAGATTGACGTGCGTGGGAGGAATTAGGGATACAATTTAACTTAATTATTAATTAATATCCCATAACCTATTGACCCGGCCACTGTTATTATTCTCTCCGACCCACTTTGCTCGGCTGCCATGCTTAGCAAAAATATAAATGACCAAATTGGTCAACTATTGCAACATTTTTGCGGGCCAAGCTATTATTTTTCAGAATCCTCTAAATACAAACCTACTACTAATATAGTACGAATACAAATACAAATGCAAGTACGTATGTATACACACACCGTCTACGCCTCTACGGATACGTACACGTACTCAACTTGCGCCTGGAGCCCGCCCGACCTGTGGGTCCGGCTCCCAATCCCTCTCCGCTCGGCTCGACGGCCTCCTTCCTCTTTCTTCCTCCTCGCGTCCTTCTTCCCTCGCTTCCATTTCCTTTCAAACCCTAAGAGCCCGATTCCCCGCTCAAAACTCTAACCCTAGCTCCCCCGCCCTCCTCCCCTCCGCGTCACCCACCGCTCCGCGGCATCCCTCGCGGCTCGCGCGCCCCGGCGCGCACGGCCCTGAAACTCGGCACTCGCGGAGCTAGGGTTTCTCCCGGGCCCGAGCTGCTCGTTCGTTCACTGCCTTGGGCGAGCCGGTGCGGGGCGGGCGGCTGGGCGAGGAGGTGGTGGGCGGAGATGAGATGAGGTTGCAGCGGCGGTGGGGGTGGTACTGGGAACTATGAGTAGGCTCTCGTTCAGGCCGCGGCCGCTCGACATCCACAAGAAGCTCCCCATCCTCAAGTCCGTGCGGGAGTTCGAGGATGAGGAGCCCGGGATCGCGCCGCTTTCCTCTGCGAGGGCTGGGGTGCTGCTGCGGCACTCAGGGGCTGAGCTCACTGCATCTGGGGCCAACAACGCCACAGAGGGCGAGGTATTTGGGTCCTGCTTGAGTTTGAGATTTGGCAATGTTAAATGTTGGACCTTATAGGCTCATAGAGTTTGTTTCTAGGTTGAAGTGACATGAATTGAGCTTTTGTCTGTGCTTGAATCCCCATTTCACCAACTAAGCTTTCTGTTATGTGCGACATGTGTCTGTACTGTTTCATTTAGCTGTTGTCTTGGTGGTAATTGTGAAAATGTGAAATGAAGGGGACTTGGGTTAGACTGCAGGTTGTAATATCATGGAATCATTCCAATCCTAGTAATGTTTGGACATGTCAAATGAAGGTTACTAGCATATTGTGGCTAAATTTATGTGGACAGTGTAACAAAGTATCTCTTAGCGCCTGTTTGGATCCCGTGGATGGAATCCCATATCTAGAAAGCGCTTCCCATTTCACTATTAGATTACTTTCCAATTCCTCTCAATTCTTTGGAACCAAACATGGCCTTATGTTACAATTATCTAGAAACAAGTCTTTTCCGGTGGTTTGATACAGGATGTATCCTATAATAGCTTGTCATAATGCATTTCTTTATGAACCTATCAACACCACTCACCTTTAGGTCTGAAGAGTCGCTTAATGAAGTTGTTTCTGTTCATGCTTTCATTCGTGTACACCTCATTTATAACTGAGCAAGCCTTTATCATTAATCTATTTTGAACTCATTGCCTGATTCTCTTGTCTGGAATTTGGATACACACTGGTTCTTATTTTCTGGACAATAGTTCAGCATGTACAATAAATGGTTGGTGCACATTTCCAACAATATTATTTTTTTATCTGCCTAATTGAACCCATAGTGATTTTATTTCCTATTGTTCTCTTTTTCTTAAATGTCTTGTCCTTGGAAGAATTCAAAATTATTACTTTGCTAGGTTTATCTGAGAATATATATTTCTGATCAGTTTAAATTATTGTATGGGTTATTATTCCACTATTTACACGAAAAGTCTGATGTGGGCTTCTCTAACTCCTTCACCTAAACCAATATGTTCTTGGTACACCTATTGCACTGCTACTATATGTTTCAAAGGATGCTGGACAAAGCAATTATATCACTCTACTCTGCAGGGAAATCAAGCACACAGTAAGAAATATGCCCAAGAAATACCTACACCGCAGTTTGATGCTGTGGAGACATATGAAAGGGACTATACTCGTACCTTTGCACAACCGTCATCTTATATACGTGGAAGAGGAGGTTTCTTTCTTGTTACTTCCCGGGGATGCATTCTTTTCTTGTTAAACTTAACTGTTATGTTTATTACTAATAGTGATCAATATTTGCAGCCAGAGCAGAGATTGGTGAATTTGTCGAGTATGACCTGGACAATGAAGATGAGGACTGGCTTGAAGAATTCAATAACGAGCGGAAGAATATAAACCCTGAAAAGTAAGAGAACACTATTGATCTAGATAACTTTAAGAATATAAATTAAGAAATGCATTTTCTTAAATAAATTGGTTGACCTGTTAGAGGACCTAAGGCTGGAATTTAAGTTTTGGTTAGAGTATGCACCATGTGCATAGAATATTAGAACGAACTTAAGAGTTTAGAACTACTCCATTCCAACTAATAAGATGTTTTGGCTTTTCTAGATACATTTCTTACACATAGTGCATATCTAAGTGCATAGAAAGAATTATATATCTAAAAAATCTAAAACGTCTTATGATGTGGAATGGAGGGAGTATATGTTTTCAGGCTGTTTTAAATATTTGTCAATTGAGGCTGGCTAGAGCATATTTATTGCTATGTTTCTACTCTCTGGCCCTACTTAAGGAGACAAAAGACATTAAGTGATTGCAACTTGTCATTGCTTCCTTGTTTTTTGACATGGTTAGAGGCATGTTGTGAAATGAAAGGAAAATTGGTCTGTTTTGCTTCTGAATTTTAGTTAACACTTGTCCAACTGTACTATTTAGAATATTCTTAGTGACTACAGAATATTGGTATGGCGTGTATTGGCATTTTTTTCTTACCTTTGTTTGGTGGGAGGGGTTGGGGCGGGGGGAGAAATTCATATTTGAACTTCCTTTTCTCTGTTCAATTAATTTTGTGCAAAAGAACAGTTTGTCAATTATTTTTATCATTTTTACTATTTTTTTATATGTTTTAATTGAAGTCCTATCACAGGTTGGAGGTCCTCCTATTCAAGTTGGAAGTTTTGGACCACAAAGCTCGTGAAAGAGCAGGAGCCATAACACCAACTTTCATAGGACCAGTGCCAGTCCTCTTGCAGCGAGATGCTGCAATGGAGGTAAAACCACATGCTAAATGGAAACCTTAAGGAGATAACTTAGTTAGCATGTGGACTATATTTCATTTTAGTGGATCCTGTACTTGATATAGCAGCATCATTCATACTTCAGATCCACTTGAAGCTCAAATGCACTCAGTGTCTTAGACCTCTTCATGCTAGATACATCTGATGTGAATGTTTTTGTTCGATGTTTGTGTTAGGATGTACAATGTATTGATGTTTGATGTCCGGTGTCCAATATGTGTGCAAACACTTGTGCATCAAATTTGATACTCATGTTTTTTCAGTGTTGTACTCTTTAACGACAGCAGGACAAGATATATTTATAAAAGAAGTGACTTTGCAATATGTTCTCATCAACTCATCCTGCTGTTTGGTGAAAAATATTGGCGTTTAATATGGCATATGTAATCTAAACTTTGTGCGCCCATTATGGATTATCAAGGAAATTTTGCAGCGAGTAGAATTACGTTGCCAACACACAGTTTTTAGTGCTTACCGCATCATGGATTTGCTTACTAATGTTTGTGGATATTAAGTTAAATGCGAATCGTATGTCATAAATCTGCTGGTGATCTGACTATTCTAAACTTGTTTTTTCTCTAGATTCTTGGGGACAGTTACCTTATCAATCTGTTGTTCTCTTTCAATTTGAACAGTTACTGACCAAATCCTTTCTCTATAGGCTTTGCAGTACTTGTGTGTTCGATATGCTGTTTTCCAAGCTGTATATAACTACTGGAAAGCAAAGGTATTTTTTACTTCTAAGATGCAGAATAACAATTTCTCAGTACAAGCAATGTTCCTCTTTTAGTTTTTGTAGTATGAGTTTCTGTCATTGGATTTCATATCTTGTTTTCGCTATATATTTTTCATGCCTGGAACCTTCTTATCTTGGTTAGCCTTTAAATGAGAAACTTGGCCTATAACTCTTTTAATCTTTTATTTATCAGAGGGAGCGATGGCAAAAGCCTATTCTTCGGCGTTTGCAGGTTAGCATATTTCTTCGGTAGCTTAATAATTTATCTCACCTTTTCATAAATTTCCTTTTGTGTTAGGCACTCTTCTGTTTATGAATGATATTTCTCGAGTCCGATGTAAATTAGTGTTCTGTGATATTATTCCAGATTCCAGTTTGGAAACATGATATTTGTTTGTGAAATATAGTGTGCCATGTGACCATGGTTTTTGAGGCGTTGTGCTGTCCTGTGGTGCTGAGGTTATGCCTTGGCAGTATGGCGTAACTAAAACCCTGTGTCCTGTGACGTCTGTGGTATGCCTCGAAAGTCAAAACCCATGAACGTGACATTGCAATTATACTCTGGAATTCTTGTCAGCACCCATGGCAATAGTTGTGTTAAACTGTATAGTTTGCATAGCTGCCAGAGTGTTATGTAGAGTCGCACTACATGAGAAACTGGTTTGAAAACCTACAATGAGTGGTCCCTCTTTTAATCTTTTTTATTTACTGAAGTGACAAGCATATGCGTCCATGATACATCTGTGCGACAAACTTCGAGTTATCTTAATGAAATTGAAATCATTGTTGTAACAGCATGATGGCAGGGCAGATGTTGGATTAAATCTTTTTCTTGAATGGGAGTCCTAAAAGGCAGCTTATGTTTGGCTTGCAAAGTGCTGACTCCTGTAGTTTAGGTAGATCTGTCTGGCCCTAATTGGTGATGTTCGCAACTTGGTTATTCTTTTTGGCCTCCCAAATGAGTTGTAAATTGTAGCATACCTTTTCCTTGAGGGAATTAATGAAACTCATGGAGTGCTTTGAGGAAATAAAATTTGATGAAAATTCACCCATACGGCCAAACCATAATCAAATGTTACAGTTTATGACAAATCTGTGTGCTTTGTTTGGTTTATCAATTTAGGATGTTATAGTATTGTTTTGGTTGCTTGCCTGCATTACTTCAACTAATTGACTGTTGTTTTGCAGCCGCCTCCACCAGTGAATGATACAAATCCATACAATGTCTTTAGACCAAGAGAAAAGGCCCATCGTCTTCATACAAGAAGGGTAGGTGGCTTGAGACCAGTGATTTAATTTATGGCTGCAGATATTAATAGAGAAGCTCAGTTTTCCCCTTTTTGAATTCTACCATCTGGTATCATGCTTTTTCCCCCTTCAAACATCAGTGATGCTTTTCCGTTTAGTTACATAATTCTTGCTGCCTTTTCCAGATGCAAAGAAGGGAAAACAATCTCCAATCATTTGAAAAACTCCGCCTGGTAAGCAACAATTATTTTCTTGTGGTTATTACATCAGCGAACCATATTAATGTTGCATTAGTATTCCCTCCATACCAAAATATAAGGCGTGATCTGACTTGCCGTTGACTTCAAGATTACACTTTGACCACTATTTTTTCCTATAATAAAATATTTGTATAACAAAAGTTTGATCATTAAAAAGTATTTATATATACAAATCCAGTGTAATCACTTTCAAAACACAAACTTTTCATATTAAACTAATTTTTTTGTCAGAGATAACAAAGTTTTATGTTTTAAGTATGTGCATGCCTTATATTTTGGGACAGAGGGAGTACATAAAGAAAGCAATAATCCTATTTTCTAACTGCAGAAAATGTAAGTTGGATACTTTGAGACTGTGGAATCTGATGTCTGTATATATCATTACTTCCCTAAGTTTGTTGAATCAGCACCTGATTACTTCTCCATGAGTTTCACTAATTCCTTTCTTCAGTTACTATTTTTGTTTCTAGGTGCTCACTAATTAGTTGTTATCTAGTTCTTAAGCCATTCTCTTGTTGGATGTCACATGGAGCTTTTCTTGTTTGGTTTTTAACAGAACTGGTACTAAGATGTTCAAAAGGAAAAGGATAATCCTAGTTTTTCATGATAACACACAGTTATTGCTAACAATAGTCCGATAATTATGTTTAGTTTAGGAACTGCATTCCCTTTCTTGAATTGGCTAATTACATTTAGTTTGGGAGTTGTGCCTGAATGGAGAATTCCCTTTTGTATATCTGCACTAGTTTCTGTGGTACCTTTATTTTATGTGATGCAGTTCCAAGTTAAGGAGTGCATGCACATATTTAAATTTAAAATCTGTAAAAGCATTGTTTTGCATATATCTTGATATAGGTTGAAACTTACAAGATCTTTGCATGGTGCTATGTGATTTGTGCTTTTTACTGCTTATGAATTCTGATGCTAGCTTGAAAATTTTTATATCAGGTGCGACGCAACTTGGAGCAAGCAAAAGCACTAATGGATGCTTTGATTAAGGTTAGTCATGCATGGACTGCCTTGTAGTATTTCTTTAGAATTGCTAAACAACATGTAGATATAGTTACTAACACATGGTTTACAGAGGGAGGAGACAAAGCGGGAGGCCATGGAATGCCAAGTTAACCTGCAACGTGTTCAGATGAAGTATAAGGTACCCCTCACCCCTCCTCCCCAAAAAAAAAAAAAAAATTGGTGAATTACAGATATCCTTCTTCTGTGCCACTTATACATATATCGATTGTATGTGAAGGTTAAATGCCTTGTTGCTTTACTGTATGCCTTAGTGTCTACCATACCACACGGGGTGGCACATAAAATGGGGACAGCATCATTAGGCACATTGGATACTTATTAGTTGGTTGCATTCACCTGTTATATTTGCAATCCCATGACCTCACACACCTAAAAGCACAACTACTTGCTATCTTTGTTATGCCAGGACCTTGCCAACGCAGATGCCATGGCAATATTTATGTTCATAATCACAGAACTGCAATTAATAGTCCCCTGATTGCAGATAGACCTTCTGTTGTTTCATTCTTAGATGTCAGGAATGTTGGTAGCCTCCAAAACTACCAAAACTACATAGGCACTATATCATAACTTAAAAATTCATCAACGCTCTAATTAGTCATGTTGAGTTCTGCTGGTACTTGGTTCCATGAATGGACGTAGCACCACTCCTATAATTTTACATAGAGGGAGCAGAAGTTTCTGGGTAGATTCATTAAAGGCATTTTCCTTATATTATGGTCTGCTACTCATGATTAAGGATTTATCAATGAGTGATATTATGTTCTATCCAGATTTAAGATTCTGGTTAAAGTCCACTTCTTTTTTATGCTCAAGTCTATTAGCTTTCTGACTCTGGGTACAGTGTTACATTAGTTTCTTGTTGCCTCACTACATTTTTTTTTTTCTGGTTCAGCATGAGGCCCAGCTTGTTGAAGATGGGACCTTGTCTGGCTTCCAGCAAACTTCAAGCAGATTTGAATCGAGTGATGATGATTATGCGGATTCAGATGACACCACAACTGAACAGCCATATATACGTCCAGCTGTTTTCCATCCAAGGTTCCCTGCTAACAAGCTATCTGTGATCCCTCCACTTCGCATAAAGCGTGAACGAGAGCTAAAAAGGAGGCCTCAGCAGAATGGCTGGGTATTTAAAAGGGTATAGTGTCTCTCAGCCTCCCCCTCTCATATCGGTCACTACCTGAAAAAATGGTGTTAAACATGTGTTTTATTATAACCCCACTACCCCAATGATTTTAACCAGCATAATTAAGAAAGCTAGTAAGTTCTGTTTGAATTTGTTTACAATCTAATTTTATTATTTTGATCCAAAAAGATTAGGAACTTGAGCAAACACAAAGTATAAAATAGAAAACACCTGAATGGAATCCAATGAGAAACTGGCCAGATAGAGGATTCTCTATTGGACATCCAGATTTTTTTTTTTTTGCAAATTAATATTTTGTTGCCTCTAGGACAGTGAGCATTTGAATATGAGGGCACCACTATAATTTAGTGTTCAATTGTTAATTGAAATGGAACTTGGTGTAGATCAGAAAAGACTCCAGTTGCTGTAGTCCCCTTGTCATGTTTATTTACCAGCCTCTTCAAATACAGGATCCTGAAGAGCCAGTATTCTTATTCACAAGACCGATTGATCCAGAGAAGTTGGTCGCAGCAGGTATCAAGCCACCACCAGATCCTCCTATTGAGAATGGTGCCGCATCACCACCGTTTCGGTGCCGAGGTAGGATTGGACGAGGCGGCCGGATCATCTTTGATCGATGGAATCCTCTTCTCCGGACACCAATTGATCAGGAGACCTCTTATTATGTGCCATACGGTCACAGGCCCCCCTCTCCTGAAGGTTGAAGCGGTTTTTCATATGCACATAGTGCTTAATGCCACTGGCACAGCTATGGAATTTGTGAAGCCCTGAGCAATTGTTTTTCCATAGGTGCCAAATTGGCCCTTGGAGAGCCCATTTTGACCACCTGAGTTGTGAGCTCAGTGGATCTGATGGAAAGGCAAGAGAGCTCCTTGATAAGCAGCAGTGGAAGTGTGAGAGCATATGGGCTATCGTGGGGCTAGCATTTCTTGCTCAGATGTGACTTGGTCATCTTTTTTCACAGCTGTTGTAAAATTATTGCAGTGTAGGTGAAAGAGTAGATCGTTTGTCTAATCTTGGCATTTAGGATCAGTATTCATATCATGCTCTCTCATTTGATTATTCATTTGGAGGAGAGGAAATCCTTCTCATTGCTAAGTCCAGCTTTTCTGTATAATGCTTCAACACCTTGTTGCATGTATTCAACTAATGCGCACGCGTGTATATACTGTAACCCAATGTGCATTGGCCTTGTCTGGCAAATATCATTAGTCGGTAGGTTAGGCAGAAAATTTGAATGGAAGGGGCTCAACAATGTTAAATCAGTTGTTGAAATATTGGTGCACAACTTGCTATTGTAACGGTGTACAGATTCAGGTTTTTGTGTAACACAGTGAACAAATAGCTGGTCATTGTCAGGACTGCTATATATGTACTGATTCTTGCTGATAACACTCCTTTATTGGAGAATTGCCTTGAATACAGCAAGGAATCATCACACAACAGGCTCGTGTATTAGCAACAATATGACCTGGTGAATGCAGAAGAACAACAGACATTTACAATTAAATTGTTCAGTTTCTGTCAATCCTGTTCATGCTCATGTCATAGACAAGACAAATGAGATGGTGAGCTGTCAGGCCGTTCCTGCTACGTGTGCATGCCGACAGGACTAATTGAGGTTGTTTTGTTTTCAACTGTTTGGATTCATGGGCATAGACAAGGGTCTGAAAAGCAGGATACTGTTGTTGAAAGTGCTATTAGCAGCCCAAAAAAAATGTTATGAAATGTCAGGCATGAGAGCTGTGAAACGGGGCTGGGGCATTCTTACATGATCAGTTGTCTTTGTGGCGATGAATTGTTTGGCCAATCCTGACCAAATCTAGAATCACCTGTTTTGATTTTGGGTATGGAAGCTCAATCTATTGACATTGATTGCGGCCATGCAATGGCTCACGTCTCAGCAAAACTGTATACCTGGCTAAGCAATCCTCAAGTTGATTCGTTCCCTGATACTCCAGCTCTCTTGAGGCGGCCGAGCAATGGCGCACAGCAGCCGCTCAATACTGCAATTTTGATTATAAAAAAAATACTGTGATTTTGCGTATGGTTCTTCCTTCTCGCGGTGTGACTGGTTAGAGCAGTAATCGAGCTTCGATACTCCTCGGTCCGACCCGGGTTTGAAGCTTGGCACCTTCTTATTTTAAGTTATAGGGGAGTCTTCATAATCTATTTTTTTTTTATGGTAATGACAGAGAGAATCCATTCTTGATTCTCGTGATCGAGGAATAAGAATATTTTCTTGTTTAGAAATAATAACTCTCAGTAAGGTATTTCTATGATTATTTTACTTTTTGACCATCAAGGATGATTAGCACCTCTGCTGTCGCCGGTGCCACGGGTGAAACTGTTTAAATATATTTTTAATATCATGTGTAACCTCAACGTGGAAGGGCGGCCCTGGTGCAAGCGGTAGAGCTTTACCGTCTATGACCAAGAGGTCTAGGGTTCAAGCTCCAGTCTCTGCACATTTGTGCAGGAATGGCTACTGGCTATTTTCCCTTCCCCAGACCCCGCAGTGCGGGAGCCTACGGCACTGGGTACGCTCTTTATGCGTAACCTCAATGTACCAATGCGCTTCTAGTGCTCAATTTTGGACTCACCCGGCCTTGTGCCTGTGCACCACCCTATTTTCCAGTTTATCCATTGATGGATTGTTGAACTATAATGAACTGTTCCCTTTTCTAACAGCTTAAACTTTTGGATTGAAAAGATCACTGCATGCAACTCAACTGTTACAAGATTTGGGCCCAAATAATAATTCCAAATAAATCCTAAATACTGCACTCACTATATTGCTATTCTTTCTAACATCAATATGGTATTAATTAAAGTTAAGTCTTGAGTCCGTCCTGACACGTGCAATTAAAAAAATAAATACGGCTAGCTTTGTTCCATGTTCAAGGCCCGAGGGAGCCCACACGTGATGAATGTTGAAATATAAGTTGCTCACAGTTTTTCTACTTCAACTTTTGAATTATTGCATGTAACTTAATATCAAGGTATGCAATAGGTAGGGGGAGGAATTAGGAGTTTAGGACCTCCATATATTGAGATCTAAATAAAAATACGAGAGTAAAAACACAGCGTGCACAAAATATAGTAAGGCACATGGGTGGCATAAATGAGTACATGACGAATCAGCCCACAGGCGACACCGATACAAAGTGTGCACAATACACAATATGTGCTAACACTAGCAACTAGAGACGAATTTCAAATTCTCTCTAAAATATATAGCACTCAATAAGATAACTTGGGAGTAAAAATAGAAGGAACAAGAGAAACTTGCTTACTTACGTGGAGAGGCAACAGACTTGAAAGCGTGGGAGAGCATGAAATTGCGACCATAATGGCCTAAGAGCATGGGGCCACGACCTTTGCCTAATGGCCAAAATGACTAAATCAACCGTAGAGACTAGTTATCTCACTAGACCCCATCTCACAAACATCAGACAAGTAGTAGCCACCAAATCAGACGACTCTTTTTTTAGCAACACACCGCGTTTGTATTGCAATCTATGAGCTCAACTGTTGTGGTCTTTAGATAATTTTCCGTGGTAAATGGGGGCTGAAGCCTTTGTGGCGCTGACGAGGCTTCTCTAGTGACGAATAACACAATTCACCTAGTCAATCAAAACATGGAAAACGAAGAATTTATAGACAGAACTTTTGTGGCCAAAACATTTTAACAACAAATTAACGGCCTATAGTAGGGATGGTGAGGAACCATATGGGTCCCACATCATCAGGGCTCAACTCTTGTTGTCTTCAGAAAATTATCAGTGGTAAAGGAGGCTGAAGCCCTCTATGGCGCCGACAAGGCTTCTCTAGTACCGAATAACATAGTTCACTTAGTCAATTAAAACATGTAAATGAAAATATTATGGCCAAAATAAGGTTTATATTCTATTCATCATTTCATTTGTAAATTAAGAGTTGGTTTGATCTATAAGGCCAAATGCTTAGACATTTAAGTCTTATAATAATCCTAGTCCATCTAAATATAATATATTAATAAAGATTTAACTAGTTATTAGTCAACAAGCTATCAATTCCAAGCTAATAATATTTTAGCCCCTAGTTAATAACCAGCTCAATTGGACCCTAATTACAGTATGATGCCTTTTAAACCCATCTTCTTGCGCGACAAGCCGACCTCCCAAAACCTCCACAGCCAAAAGACATGAACACCCTAGCGCCACCTCCGTACCATAATCACAACGCCCCGAGCCGAAGAAAAAAAAAATATAATGGGCATCACCGTAATTTTCGAAAAGGAACCCTATTCCCTTCCGCAAACGCTCCCGTGTCCTGCAGTTGCAGCTCCCTTCCAGACGCTTCCGTTCTTCTCTCTCTCTCTCCTTCCGGCAGAAATCAAAGGCGGCTTTAGGATGGCGACCGCGCGCCTCCTCGCGCGAGTCTCCAGGCAATGCGCCGGCGCGGTGGCTGCGTCATCAGCCGCAGGGCGGCACCGGGGGGCCTCGGCGGCGGCGTCCGTGGAGCAGGTCGCCGGTTCATGTTCGTCTGTCAGGGTGAGGTTTCTGGACCATCTCTTGTAGCCCGTGGTTTGTGAGTCCAGGGTCTGTTGGTGATTGCTGTGGAGCCAATCCTTGGGTTCAATATCTTAGCAGCGGTTGATGAGATGCGATTGGCACCTAGGTTATGCGTTCGTCGGCGGAGCTGGAATTTGTCCTTTCTTATCGCTATTAGTAGCTTATTAGATGATGTATCGGGGTGTCGGTGGGATAATAAAAAATTTCCCTGGGATGTTCAATGAAAATTGTTGTTGCTGGGAGGGTTTTAGGGTTTAGGCTAGAACTTGTGATCTTCATCTAGTTGACATATTTTGATTCGTGAAAACAAGATGGGAATCTACACAGAGCCTTAGGGATGTTTTATGTGTGTGCTAATTGAGGGATGTGTTGGTTCATGATTGTTCTCTGTTCCTCACATTTGTAGTTCACTGCTTTATAGTACAACTATTAATATGGAAGTAAATAAGATTAACTAATGTTGATTTTGACAAAACTTATTTTGCAATTGGAATTGTTTGGTAGCATTCTGATTTGTACTGTCAAACATTATAATTAAGCAAGCTTTGAGTAAACTGAGGTTTTTTGAGTTAATTCAAATTGTTTGTTAGCTGCTGCTTAGGGGTTCAGGCAGTTTAGCAATGTAATTCTTTAATAAGCGACAGGCTTTGATGACTTCACATCTTAATTTTGATTACATTTTGGTTCTAGAATGATAAAGAGATCCTATGTCTTCTTTTATTAACCCTGTGCCTTTGTTACAATAGTGTTAAATAAGCTATCGGATTGAGCTGTAGCTCCTATCTGTCACATAGAAAATAGGTGACCATGTGTTGGTCAGAAGTTTTCCAACCCATGGTCACATAGCATTTATCTTTTAAGTTTTGTCTGCTATAAAGGTAAATTTAAGTTTAGTATTATTTTCCAATGTCTTTTTAAAATTCTATCACATCCATCCATGTTGAAGCAAAAAACTTCAGAAGGTCTGATGGATACTCTGTTGTTTTAAGTAGAAATTTAGATTTGGAAACACATATTATGAATAATGGAATCACATGGTCACCACGTTGTCCTTTTGATTAATTGAATTTAAGTCTTATTCACTCTCACTTTTTAGTCTTAGTATCAGATGACGATACACAGAACTCTACCACGTAGACATTAAATATGGTATAGCAAACTTAGGAACATATTTTTATGTTCTATCTTATCAGAAAATAGTTTTTTATATATTTATTTTATTTATTAAATGAGTTAAAGTTTATTAAACATAAAGTTGCTCCCTAGACCCTAGGATGTTCTCTATAAAATAAAGTTGGTTCTGTTTCAATAATGACAGGTTGGGCTTCTGTGATAAACCCTTGTTCTCTTTACTACACCCAGTTGAGATGACATGGTGCTTAAGTAGGACTTAGTGGTATGCATGGTGGAATTTCGCCTATGTTGATTGGAAGACTTTCTTGAGTCATTTCAACATAGCCGGTCCTAAGCCCGGATAAAGGAGGAGAGTGTGTTAGGGGCGGCTAGCCAACATTTCAAAACCAGCCACTCTCATGGGTATGGAACCCACAAGAGATTCGTTGGGGCGTAACCCTCTTAGCGACGCGCTACATCGGAACCCGGGTGTAGTGTCAAATGTGCAAGGGCCGGGTCGTCATCCCCTTAGTGGCGCGTTGTATCGTGATCCGGGTACGATGATAAATGAGCAAGGGTCGGGTCGTCGCAACCTTTGTGACGTGCTACATCTGCGCCCGGGTGTAGTGAAAAGTGAGCAAGGGTCTTCGCACTTCCCTCGACGGGTGCGAAGGGTAAGGAAGCTAGCCGAGCCAACTAGGATTCGTCTAGGTAGCTGGAATGTAGGGTCCCTAACGGGTAAGTTAAGAGAGCTAGTCGATACAGCAATTAGGAGGCGTGTAAATATTCTATGCGTTCAGGAGACTAAATGGAAGGGCCAGAAGACGAAGGAGGTGGAGGATACTGGCTACAAACTTTGGTACACGGGGACAACATCGGGTAGGAATGGTGTAGGCATCTTGATCGATAGGAGCCTTAAGTATGGAGTAGTTGAGGTGCGGAGGCAAGGCGACCGGATTATCCTAGTCCGGTTGGTAGTTGGAGATTTGGCTCTGAATGTGATCAGTGCCTATGCCCCACAGGTAGGTCTTTGCGAGAGCACCAAGAGGCAGTTTTGGGAAGATCTCGATAGCATGGTTAGTACTGTTCCTATCAGCGAGAAACTCTTCATAGGAGGAGACATCAACGGCCATGTGGGTGCGACTAATGTAGGTTTCGAGCGGGTGCATGGGGGTTTCGGGTATGGTAGTAGAAATCAAGAGGGGGAGGATGTTTTGAACTTCGCGTTAGCCTACGATTTGTTGATAGCGAACACCGTCTTTAAGAAGAGGGAATCCCATCTAGTGACCTTTCGTAGCGGACAACACCTGAGTCAGATCGACTTTATCCTTGCAAGGAGTGGGGATAGACGTGCTTGCTTAGATTGTAAAGTGTTACCTGGGGAGTGTGTTGTCCCTCTAACATAAGCTTGTGGTGGCGGATTTTCGCTTTCGGGTACGTGTCCATCGGGACAATCGGGCCAAGATTGCGAGAACAAAATGGTGGAAGCTTAGGGGGGAAGCAGCGCAAACATTTAAGGAGAGGATGCTAGATGAGGGGCAGTGGGAAGAAGGAGAAGATGCAGATGACATATGGCTAAAGATGGCAACATGTGTTCGGAAGGTGGCTTCGGATGTGTTTGGAGTGAGTAGGGGAGGCAAACGGGAAGCGAAAGACACCTGGTGGTGGAATGACGAGGTGCAAAGGGCTATTAGGGAGAAGAAGGAGTGGTTCAAGCGCCTCCATCATGAGAAGAGTGCAGCCAACATTGAGGGCTATAAAATAGCGAAGAGGGCTGCAAAACGAGCGGTGTGTAGCAAAAGGTCAGGCGTATGATGACCTTTATCAGCGACTAGGCACGAAGGAAGGGGAGAAGGACATTTATAGGATGGCTAGGATCCGCGAGAGGAAGACGAGGGACATCAACCAAATCAAATGCATCAAGGATGAGACGGATCAACTTTTGGTGAGGGATGAGGAGATCAAGGACAGGTGGAGAGAGTACTTTGACAAGTTGTTTAATGGGGAGAATGAGGGTCCTACCTTGGAGTTGGATGACTCATTTGACGATACCAACAGACGTTTCGTGAGGAGATTTCAGGAGGCAGAGATCGGGGAGGCTTTGAAGAGGATGAAGGGAGGTAAAGCAATGGGCCCTGACGGTATCCCCATTGAGATGTGGAGATGCCTAGGTGCCAGAGCGATAGTATGGTTAACTAAGCTTTTTAACCTCATTTTCCGGTCAAACAAGATGCCTGAAGAATGGAGAAGTATATTAGTACCGATCTTCAAGAACAAGGGAGATGTTCAAAGTTGTACTAATTACCGTGGGATTAAGTTGATGAGCCATACGATGAAGCTCTGGGAGAGGGTTATCGAGCATCGCCTAAGAAGAGTGACAAGTGTGACCCAAAACCAATTTGGGTTTATGCCTGGTAGGTCGACTATGGAGGCAATTTTCTTATTATGACAGTTGATGGAGAGGTATAGGGAGCAGAAGAAGGACTTGCACATGGTCTTTATTGACCTCGACAAGGCATATGACAAAGTACCGAGAAATGTCATGTGGTGGGCCTTGGAAAAGCACAAAGTCCCAACTAAGTACATCACCCTCATCAAGGATATGTATAGGGATGTGGTGACGTGTGTTCGAACATGTGATGGCGACACCAGTGACTTTTCAATTAAATAGAACTACATCAAGGGTCGGCATTGAGCCCTTATTTATTTGCTTTGGTGATGGATGAGGTCACAAGGGACATACAAGGTGATATCCCTTGGTGTATGCTCTTTGCTGATGATGTGGTGCTAGTGGATGAGACTAGAGCAGGGGTTAATAGGAAGTTAGAATTATGGAGGCACACGTTAGAGTCGAAAGGGTTTAGACATAGTAGGACCAAGACCGAGTACATGAGGTGCGATTTCAGCGCGACTAGGAATGAGGAGGGAGACGTTAGCCTCGATGGACAAGTGGTGGACAAGAAGGATACTTTTCGGTATTTAGGATCGATGCTACAAAAGGATGGTGACATTGATAAAGATGTTAGGCATAGAATTTCAGCTGGTTGGTTGAAATGGCGTCAAGCTTCAGGCGTCCTCTGTGACAGAAGGGTGCCTTAGAAGTTAAAAGGTAAGTTTTATAGGACAGCGATTCGTCCGGCGATGTTATACGGTGCTGAATGTTGGCCTACAAAAAGGCGACATATCCAGCAATTGAGTGTAGCAGAGATGCGTATGTTACGATGATGTTGTGGGCACACAAGGAGGGATAGAGTCCGGAACGACGATATTCGGGATAGGGTTGGGGTGGCACCAATTGAGGAAAAATTGATTCAACACCGGTTGAGATGGTTTGGTCATGTCCAACGGAGGCCTCCTGAGGCACCGGTGCATAGTGGGGTTCTAAAGCGGGTCGATAATGTAAAGAGAGGTAGAGGTCGACGTAAACTAACTTGGGACGAGTCAGTTAAGAGAGACCTTGAGGAGTGGAATATCCCTAAGGATTTAGCTATGGATAGGAGCGCTTGGATACTAGCAATTAACGTGCCTGAACCGTAATCTTTTTCTTGTACCATTTATGTGTTCTTTGTTTTCGTGCCTCTTTTGGGTTTCATCTCTAGCCTACCTCAACTTGCTTGGGACAAAAGGCTATGTTGTTGTTGTTGTAGTGGTATGCATGGTGGGAAAATATATGGAGTGTATGGAGCTTCTTACTTGAATGTGTCCATTTCAATTGTAAGCATTTGCATGTTGACTGCTGAGGGAAGGATATAATCTTGGCAGACAGGAAGTGTATGCTTTTTCCTTTTGTTTTCTGGTTGTTTCTGCAAATACTGATGATGCATGTATTGTTACTCACATTCTTCTAGAAAACCAGTACCATCTATTAGTATTGGACTATTGGTAGTAATCTGATGTGTTTAGTTGTAACAACTACTGCTGAAACACCAGTCTTGCTATTATGTTAAAATCCGTTGACTACTATTTACTGGGGACAGCTTAGGGAATACCTAGATAAAAAAAAACAGTTCTACATGTTCATGTTATTTGGTAAATTATTTTGCCCATCTCTTCTAGTTTGTTCTGTTCTTATAGATGCTTACTTGCTTTCGTCCAGGTTCTGCGTATTTTGAATCATCATTTCAGATACTCAACCAGCATTTTTCAAAAGTTCGGTTTCTCCTCTGTTTCACCCCAACAGAGTGATAATGAGGTTAATGAACCAAAAGACCAGGAAAAGGTCTCAGATGGATCAAGTGAAGACTCATCTGGAAGTGAGAACACATCAGAACCAGGCTTGCGATACTGAAGTTCCAATCTTTAGTAGCAGGTAGAGGTACTAATGGACTGGCATTTTCTGATTCAGGTATTGAAGGTCTTGATCTGTCAAAAGATGACATGGTGAAACTAGTTCTTGAGAAGGATGGATTGTTGAAGTCCAAAGATGATGAAATCAAAGATATGAAGGATAAGGTTTTGCGCTGTTATGCAGAAATGGAAAATGTCATTGCTCGTACAAAACGTGAATCTGAAAACTCCAAAAAATATGCAGTGCAGGTCTGCTGTTACAATTCCAATTATTGAATTTCTATTTCAGAGAGGATGCTGACATGCATTTTCCATAAAATGTTGTGAATTAGCTTTACCTATGGCATCTGTCATGATTGTTCATGCAGAACTTTTCTAAGAGCCTGCTAGATGTTGCTGACAATTTGGCTAGAGCGTCATCTGTTGTCAAGGAAAGCTTCTCGAAAATTGATGACTCAAAAGATTCTACTGGAGCTATCCCGCTACTGAAAACTCTGCTGGAGGGTGTGGACATGACTGAGAAGCAACTAGCAGAGGTACTTTATTTGTTTTGAGGTTCCTTTATCTTAAAAAATGTTCTCTCCTTGAGAAATATTTCTCAGCCAATTCCCCCTTCACTTATTTTTTGTTCTAGAGTATTCCATAACTTGAAAACCTTCCCTCAAATCTAAACAGGTCTTCAAGAAGTTTGGAGTTGAGAAGTTTGACCCACAAAATGAGAAATTTGATCCTAACAGGCATTGTGCACTTTTTCAAATTCCTGATCCTTCAAAACCAACAGGAACTGTTGCTTCTGTTGTAAAGGTATGCTACTTAAAAGGGACACCCTTTTTCAGCATGTTATAGGAAGTCCAAGCATGTTGAGATTGGAGTTATTGGGTTTCAGTTGCATGATGTTTTTCATTTCATCTGTTCCAATAGCTTCGCTTAGTTTTGTTGCGTACCATTTAGTTGCTCCATCTCCTTGGCAAGGAGATGTTTTGCCACTGAACTACGCTTGCTACATTGAACTCTTCTCAAAATCCCAAAACAAAAGGTGCTGAGTTGGAATCCCATTCTAAGGATTCTTGTGGTTCCGGGGAATCCAGCTACAGGAGCACCAGCGGTGACAATGGGTGATTATATTGATACAATACAGACGTTTAATTTTTTTTCCCCATATTACAAAAAACTAAAAGCATGTGAGGATCCTCCGAACACTTCATTTTGCTGCTGCTAATTGACCCCCCTGTCGTCAACAGTGCATTTCTATTTTAGCTGGGCCAAACTAGTTAACCACATGGCATGCTAACAATGTGGAAGTTTCGAAGATGGTTCATTCATTGCATGCCATCTGATCGTACATCATAATGCCATTGAATATTTTAGTATTGGCTGATTGAAAATTGAATGCCCCCAAAAGTTTAATTGCCAAACCAACCAGTAGAGTAATACACATTTGTGCTTTCAGGTGGGCTACATGTTACACGACCGTGTCCTCCGCCCTGCTGAAGTCGGTGTCACGGAGGGAGGTCCAGATGCAACTGAGGAGGCAGAGCAGCCGGAGGAGAAAACAGCGAGGGACTGAATTTAGCCGTACTTTTTAACCAAAGAGTGAAGGGATCGAATGTCCTTTCTGAATCTCGTTTTTGTTTAGTGTTTGAGAAACATGAATGAATACAGAGAACTTTTGACAATAGTTGACACTGGAAGACAGTACAACAAGCAGGCTGGTGCTTTTTTTTGTGTGACACAAGCAGGCTGGCTGGTGCTTTTTCATCATGCTTTGTACTTGGAATGAAATCCATGGGGTTTGCCCTAGGGACATGTTTTGCCTGCTAGTACGACCGTTGACCTTCCTTGGATATATTGGCGGGAATTAATTGAGACTTTAGCATGGGCTTATGAAGCATATCTTTGGCTAATTTAATTCGCTGGAGAGAGAAACCCGTGGCTCTTTCCATTGTGCAAGCAAGATTGGTCGGATTAGCCCACTTTTTCGTGGGTTATAGGGCTGAGGCCATGGCCCATGGGGGGCGGTCGGTGGTGGCCATGGGCAGGCAGTGGTAGCAAGAGCAGTTCTATTGGCTTAGCCGCGGGGTGACGAGCCCTCCTTTGGCCACTATGGCCATGTGCGTCATGAGTCGAGCGCTTTCTTATAGCTTAAATCTTGCGTTAGCCGTTGCTCTCGAAAACATTTTTTTAGGGTTTTTATTAAAATGGTCTGTATCCTTGTGTAAGTCAACTCCTAGAATTCGTGTCAGTTAATTTTTTTTAAAAAAATTGATTGATTTATAGAAAAAAATAACTATAAATGACTGAGCATATATTATGAAAATATAATCTATAATGAATCTAATAATACTAATTTGATATCATAAGTTCTTCGTATATCTCTCAGCTGTGTTGGTGTGTAAGTATAGTTGTATGATTGTTTGTATATCGGAGGTATGAGTGAGATGTGCATGCATGTGGCGGTGTGTGTTTGTAACCAAACAGATACTACAGCCGTAATTAGATGAGAGAGCTCAGAAAAAATTAATATCATAAATCTTAACAGATTTTCTAGAAATTAATCTTAACAGATTTTCTAGAAATTTGGTCAGCGTGGGAGGAAGAGCGTGGGGAGGCTGGTGACTGATGGAAAAGCAAGATTTAAGACGGATGCAAAGGAGTAATTCTGTATTGGCAAACGGCGAGAGGCAGGTCTAGCTAGCCAAAGGCAAACAGCAGCGAACAAACCCGACTCAGTGACACGCGAAGGAGATGGCGCTGCCGCACCCATGGACTCCGCGGCGCGTCCCACTGGCCAGCGGCGCCAGGGCAGAGCTGATCCACCAAAATTGACAGCTGATCCACCACAGTTCACAGCCTCTGGGCTCCGACTGCTCTGTGTATGAATCAGCTCAAGGGGTCGCATTCTTCAGCAACACGGAACCAAAATCTCTCAAAATGGAGAGCCAAGAGCGTGTAACATCGACCGCATACAATTAGCCTTGCACACTAGCACAAAGTTTGCAACTATCTTTCTTACACGACAGAATGACGAGTCCTAACCAACAGTTCACCTCATCTACGAATTGAACTTGGACAATCATTGAGCATGACCAATGTTCTAGACTGGAATGGAATAGACAAAGGACGACGGGCTGGCTGATACAAGTTAAATGATACATTATGGTACACGAAGTCCGCCTCGAAGGCGGACAATTCAGGTGGGAGATGAAGCTGATGCTCCGATCCACATCTCTAGGTACCAGAGGCTAAAATGCTTTCCGCTTCAACCGGCTTTCCGGACGGGCGCTATTATCTTCTATGTCACGTGGCTCGTCTATGCCCATGTCGGCATCAGTGTCGTCGTCGGGCTCTTCCAGCTCGAGGTTCAAGTTGAGCTCGCTGCTGGTCCCCTTTTTGCTAGTGCTCTGTGCCTCCCCAGCAGCCTGAAATATGGTATGAACATATGAGTTTTATGGCTGTTCAAGAGAGAATTTGCTTATATAAGATTAAACTTATCAATAAGACAATAAAAACTTATCGAAACAAGAATCAGTTGCATCCTTTTACCACACTATTTACTTTGCCAATGTGGAAAAGGAGGTTATTAGGAGAGACCCAAACTGTATGGCACAACACACAGCTTGATGGATAAAATCAATTGGAGATTTTTAGTGAACAAACATTCACATCTCAAACAGGAAAAAGAATTCAACGCCTCATGAGCCAACCAACAAAATGTTATAGCTGTTCAGTCATATGCTGAAGACAAAGTGTTTGGCTTCACATCCCAATTAAGCGAGAAAAATGACAATATGGATACCACTGGAGCATGCCTATAATGTACGTAAATGGCAAAAACTGATTAAGACATATCTATGTTTTGTTTATTCCTTCTTACCCCCTATTTGATTGTCAATCAAGTTTTTGTCCCCTAAACAAGGCTTCAAATTTCCATTTGCTAATTAATTTTTGCACCGAATCAGTTAATATCCATTTAAAACTCTTATCATGGCACTCACCCTGTAGAACCCACAACAAGATACACAAGCAACTGAAATGCCTTATTCCTATTTTTCAGCATCGTTGATACCAGTTTGATCTGGAACAAACTGGATTGTTAACATTACTAACAACTGATTAAAAAATAGTACAAAACAACGAAAACTATGCAGGAGAAATTGCACACCCACAGTAGAAGATGGTGAGACTAATATAAGAACATACAATGAACAACCCCGACCCGATTTGAACCCATTTAACTAAATGTCTGTACAGAGACTTCCAATCCTACATTTACATGGCCTAACCAGGGGCTAAAGCTAGCACACACCACAAATGAATTCATTAATCCCTAACCCCTTGACACAATCTGGCTTCAACTCAATGTGCGAAATCTAATCTCCCCCAAGCAATAGGTCCGATCCCCAATAGAAATCAACAAAAACTATGAATCTAACATGGGTAGAGTGGAGACTAATATAAGCACATATCCATGAACCACCCTGACCAGATTTGAACCCATCTGACTACATTTCTGTAGAAACATTTTCAATTGCACAACTCGTGTACCGCAGAACTGAATGGACCCCTTAATCAGAAGCCGAAGCTTAAATCTAGCACACACCACAAATGAACTCGTTAAACCCTAACCCCTAAACCCAACCATTTCATAATAAAGCTTAAAATCTAATTGGCCCAACCATAATGTACAAAACACATCCACCAAATGGTATTCGACAGATTAAACCTCGAACCCATCCCAGAAGAATTCACATTATCCATAATCTACAAGTTTGTGCGCACAATCGCATCCCGAATCCAACCAACAACATCCAGGTTCTCGAATCTCTGTACCAAATCCAACCCACCCGAGCACAAAAATCAGTCATACAACCCGAATCAACTCAAGTTTCCGAAGCCGGGAAGCCTCACCGGGACGTAGCGCCGCCTGGAGGGGGAGGCCCCCGCGGCAGCGGGCTCCATGGCCCCGTCGGCCCCTCCCCCTCCTCCTGAGCCGCCATTCACCGGCGTCCACCTAAATAGAACCACCTTGTTGTCACCTCGTGAGCTCCCTCCCCCGGACCCGGTGGTGGCGGCGCCGGCGCCCGTGAGGGGCACCCAGGCCTTGCGCCACTTCCGGACGGGCCCGCTGAAGGAGGCAGCGCTGCTGCTGATGGGCCCGTATCGCGTCGAGGAGCGGCTCAGGCGAGGAGCCACCGTGTCCATATTCCTCTCGTGCGTGGCGAGACGCAGGCGCGCCGCGGAGGCGTGCTCCGGCGTGGCGGAGTGAGAGCAGCGAGGAGAGGGAAGAGGTGGCGAGCCGTCGAGTGTGGAAAGGGAACGGACAAACGCAAACGGATACAATTTCTTTTTTTAATGGAGACATACGGAATACGTACAACCTGGTTGTTCCTGAAAGGTGGGTCTGAACTTGTTTATGTGAATTTTTTTCCCTTCGAAAATTAAACAGGTAAACCTGATTGAAACCCGGAATTTTTTTTATAATATTGATCACTTAGGTCATCTTAGTCTATATCTATATCTATACCTAATATAAAAGAGTGAAATAATTTTTCCTCCATATTTTCGTTTATCAATTCATCTATTACCCTACAATCACCGCTCACATTATGGTCAGTTTATAAAAGTTCTTTTATGAAGCTCCTCACCGTGGATCTGGCTTCCCATTGTAGAGATGGAAAACTTGTTGTCTTGAAGTGTAGCTCGAGAAGTGTTAAGTTTTGGCGAGAATGACTACTTAAAGCAATTTTAACAAAGCTCCTACGTGAGCTCTCATCTTATTTTTAAGGGCTTAGAGATAAAAATTATACTCCAAGGGTAATCATACCTGAGCTCTTAAATTTGAGGAGGCTCCCAAATCCCTCTCCACCCCTCATTTCTAGGAGCTTCAGACCAAAACTCAAACCATCATTTCCAATAGTCTCTTGTCTATGCTTCCTTCTTCCAACCCTTTTCCCATCTGCTAACCACTTGAAATGAACTAAATGGCTAGAGGGGTCATAAGTAGCCTAATTAAATCCTACAAATCACTTGGAACGAATTGTTAGACAATAAGATGGCACAATAGCAATTAGTAGCTCTAGCTCTATTTTAACACAAACAAGCCTCCTACACAATTATATGTGCTAGGTCTCTTCGTTGATTTCCCTCAAGCACACAAACTAGCAACTACCACTACACAATGAGAGCCATCTAGAAAGCTAATTACAACTAGTTATAACTACAAGTTAACAAGCAAACAAGCACTACACAAGTATACTAATAATTTGAATTTGAATTGCAACTATAGGACTTTATACCAAACTGGACGAGAGATGAATACAATGATTTATCCTTGTGGTTTGGTTGCTTGTCGGCAACTTACGTTCTTTTTGTGGCGAGATAAACTTGGTGGCTCACGTGCTATTAGGCATCACACGCCTAGTTCTTGTAAGAACCACACAAGCGAGGCTTCACAAGCCACGAGAAATCCACTAGAGTATCTTTTTGCGAATCTTTCGCGAGATAAGGTCAAAAACCCCTCACATATTCTTAATTAGGGGTGGATGCAATCACCAAATCCCCTCATCAATCACCACATCACCAATCGCCTAGGGGTGGATGTAATCTCTAAGAGTAATAAGAAATTACAATCACAATCATCAGTTAGCGCCATCAAATGCAACCTCGAATGCACACATTAGAGTTACCCTCAACCTCCTGTAAATGAGCACCATGCGTGGAGAAGGATAGGAAACGGAGGAGATGCTTCAAACTTAGACACACACACCGCTCGCTCAGATCAAACAGTTGGGGCTAAAACGCCCAGACAAAAGCTGGTTTCTAGGCCTGGAATAGCGCAGAACCAGATCTCCGATTGAGACCCTCAGCTTCGGAGATAAAATTAATTGTAGGGAATATTAAAGTGAAATGTAAATGGAACAAAGATTTGGAACTGCTATTGCTTTTATTGATATCTTAGATATATATACATTGTGAAAAGATGTCTCTTTATAAGAGAAAGATGTCTGTTTATTAGAACAGACACAACGAAGGAACATGCCCTTCGTTGATGCTAACTACTTAATCTAATCTCTAATCCTAACTGCCAATATGGACGGATGAGATCAACAGTGGAAAGATGTGTCTGTTGGTGAACAGATGTCATTTCATAACAGGGAAAACCTGAACCTCCGGTTGAGGCTCAGCCTAGAGCAATTATAAACCCGAATATTTTCTGGACCTCCGATCCAAAACAGAGCTCGAGTATAAGCTCTCAAGTTTCATAGTAAAAAATAGTCTAAAACACCTATGATTTTTAGCTCCGAACTCAACGAGTGTGCATGCTTTTGGTCACCTCGTTAAAGATTAGATTCTCTGCAAAAAAATAAGGGGGGCTGTTTCATCTTTCAGACAAAGGACTGTGAACCTGTTCCTATGGAACTACAACATTCCTTATGGAGTCCAAACAAATCACCAGATTCCGTAGTCTCTACTAGCTGCTTGCATGAACATCGGTCGTCCAATTTATATGTGCAACTCAGAAAATGCAATAAATAGAAAAATAGCCGACCAACAGAAACGGTCAATACGATAGTAAACTCAGAGCCAGCACGTTTCAATCAGAGAAGCTGACAGAGCAAGTTACATTACAACCATTACATGCAGAACTCCAGGCAAGTTAGCCCTGGCCACATGCTTTAATTTACACCTAACAGTATGAAAAGAATGTCAGCTACAAAATTTCCTACACTTTCCCGAGCAGCGCCGCATATTCAGGCACAACATTAGCAAATCACTCTAAATACTAGTATTGGGGTTTTCTTGGGGATGACAACCGCAACAAACTTTTACACCATGTACTGATAGCACACCTCATGAAATCCCTTCATAATTGCGTATTTCTAGAGCTGTTCTGTGGAAAAACTGGGTGCCAACATCAAATCTCCGACAGATCATAGACCTGAATGGAGAAGATAATAAATACCTAATTTACGCATCCTGAAAGCACCTCCTGACAGTACTCTTGTATGGCCTGAGCTCTTCTTACAACATGGGGCATCATCCACATAACTGGCTTTCCACTGTCAATGCTCCAAAGCAGAGATTAGGAGCAAGCTCTAGTACTCAATTGCACCTCATAGAAAGTAATCTGGTGCTGGCCTTTTAGCAGGAACCCCTCTTGCTTCCTAAAGGCATAAATGGACAAATTATATGCTGAAGGACCAGATGTTTAACAGATGCATGACATATTACAAAGGTGGAGAGCACTAACATGTGGAGCAGCTTCAAATACGCGGAACTGCTTATTTAGGTTCTCATCCAGCTCCAGGATTGCAGCAACATTGCCACACCTACATGTACACAGTTTTTTCTACGGTAAGAAATTTGTGAGGTCAATAAAAACAATAGTTGCACCACAAGATAAAAACAATAATTAATGCTGAGAAGAAAGACATGAAGATATCCAACAGCAAACATAAGAAATCTGTGAGGTTTACAATCATTACATGCTGGGAACAAAGAAAGTAAAGGGATTCAAGTTTGAAGTAAAAATGGATTCAAGTCCCCCAGTCCAAACAGTTGTCCAGGCCCAAGCGGCCTCCAAAGTCCTAACTCTACCTTTGAATAGTGTCCATTTGGGTTACTAAAAGAAACACAGAACTAGTACAGTTCTGCAGAGTATTACAGGCACCTAAAGCATCTTCCATAACTAGATCAAATACAATTTTCAACTACTTCCCTCAAGATATAAAGTTCAGAGACCATGAGCTTCCATTAAAATGTAAAACAAGACACCAAAAGCATGGCCAGTAATACATCTTCTCAAAGTCCCACCAAATCCTACATATTTCAGTACCAATCTATTTTCTAAGAGAACTCTCATAATAACTATCAAAAGTTCCAAAGTACAGGAATAAAGCATCAGGTCATCAGATTCTTAACAGCTAAATTTAAAGATCCACAGTCAACTTTAAAAGGAAATTCTTTGACCACGAACTTAAAGTACCTGTAGCAGTAATTAGGAGCAGACCATACAGTTACAATCTTGTTATTGAACATCCATTTAAACCCTTCCATGACAAGTTGATGCGCACGGCAAATATAATCTATGTTGTTTGAGTGGTTAAATGATGAAACTACATTTCCACCAAAGAGGAATCCTGCACCTCGAGGACTTAGTCCCCAACCATCTACAGCATCCTCTGGATCAGACCATAAAAGGTCACACATGGCACCATCGTGGGGTACTTCTTGCTTGCGGTCTATTACTCGTATCTGTTAGTATAGGTTAAAACATGAGTTAATAGAAATGAAATATATAGACTAAAAACAACACTAAGATAATAGTTTGCCTGATCCAGTGTCATGATAGCAGGAGAAAGACCTCCATGGACACTAAAGATTTTGTTCTCGATGAGTGCAGACAAACTGAAAAGAAAGGGTTGAGCTGCAATCAGATCTCAAATATCTAATTCCATGAAAGATGGACTTGCTTCGAATAAAATAAGTATCAAAAGATACTTGCCTCAAATAGTCGAATATATCTGTACAATATCTCCAGACATTGACGGAGCCATATTTGCGAAGACACTCATCATAAAATCCATAAACCTGCAGCAAATGAGTGAGCTCAGAAGGAGCCAAAAAAAGGGATCCTCTTACAGGACAGAACCATGGAACAACCACTAAAAGTGACCCACACCTGTGTGATCTGCCTGCTCTCATGGTTTCCTCGTATTAGAGTTATACGGTCTGGATACCTAACCTGAAGATATTTTGATCAAACAGGAGTACAAATTAATTGGAGAAAAGTTTTATTCTTGTCTTAAAGAAAAAAATATATACTTGGCACTAAAGCTAGTTTTCAGATGCAAGCAACAGATAGAAACAAATGGAAAAAAGAATTTTATAGGCTGCTTCAACACAAAATAAGTGTATCTTAACCTCATTTTCTACACTGCCAAATATTTCTCATATCTACTAAGGTGTTGTGTTAAGCTGACAAATGCAAGTTTTTTCCCCGAGCACACAGGAGACCTGTGTATCATTTCATTAAGAAAGTACATTTTATCACTTCTAAGTTCCAATGTTATACAAATATATCATCCAAACAAATCAGTTTCTGTTGTCTATGTTGTATAATTTCATGAAATTGACACACGTACCCACAATGGCCAGAAGTAATGCATCAAAAAGTGCTTGATCGCCAAACAGGCTAGTTTGGTTTCTCCAGGCAGCATGAACAAAGATGCTTCCACTTAACCCAATCCCAATACCAAATGAAGCCCAACTATAGAAGGCAAACAAACAACACAGAGAGAAGTAATTTACCTTCAAAGCCAAAAGAAGCAAAAATGTTTCAACAGAATAGAATCCTCGATCAACAAAATCCCCAAGGAACAGATAGTTTGTCTTTGGGCAGTCACCTCCAACTTTGAACAGCTCCTTCATGTCATAAAACTGTCCATGGATGTCTCCACAAATCTGGGTGTAAAAGTAAAGTGTAACTTATTGCAATCAGATTGAAGAAATGTAAACACAGTAATAAATAGGTATTTTACAACACAGATTCGACCTAGTGACTTCTGGTTCTCTAGAAATCAAAGAAAATATACAATGAAAAAATACATATGGAGTGCAATCAACAATTTGAAGCCCCATGGAAAGTACTCTATATATATCATAGAGGTCTTCTCCAATTGGGAATAAGCTTCAAGGTTTTGTTATTGAGCAGCACCCACAATGAATCTCATGTTAAATTGTTAACATCAGGACACCCTAACAGAGTTAGTATAATCGGGGCAACATCATTAATATTAGGAACATCACATAACCTCCCACAATTTCAGGTCATTCTGGCTTTCCAAGTTTGTTTAAGATCATGAACCATTTTATCGTTCGAGAAAAATGAAACCTCTCCACGCAATACAACTAACCGCTGGAAGTGCATAAATGATGGTTAAGGTTTTATGTATGGCAGCAACATATTTATCAGACAAAAGTACAATTTCACACTGGAAGAAAGAACATCAAATTGTTCAACCAATTTATTAGGGTCCCCCTTCCGGAGGAAGAAAGGAGGGGCAGTTGAACAGTTTTATTGTGGAATGTAAATGCTGCCCTAGAACAAATCAAAGTAGAAGAAAACACAGTGTTTGCCAAGTGCCAATATAATCCAAGCAACTATGCTAGTCATTGATGCTAGGATCAAATAGCAAAACTACAATTTCACACTGGAAGAAAGAACACCAAATTGTTAAAACTTATTCATTAGGGTCCCCCCTTCCTGGAGGAAGAAAGTAGTGGCAGTCAGACAGTTTTATTGTGTAGAACAAATCAAAGTACACAGTGTTTGCCAAGTGTCAATATAATCCAGGCAACTATGCTAGTCACTGATGCTAGGATCAATTAGAATAAACCAAAACTTTAAATACATGCATACTGGGAGTAAATATAGCACCAAAATTAGACCCAGGTCAACCTGCAAGCAAATAAACGAACAGTAAAACGAATTAACACCCTTCAACAAATATCACTATCATTTGCTGAAGCACAGCCAACAGATTCAACACATTTACAAGCATCCTCAGTACCTGCCGAAAATCATGCCATTGTGACATTGCCTGCAGCAATATGCACACAGCCCTTTTCTTTTATGGAGATACATAATAGTTGCAACAATACAAACATCGTAATCCTTTTTCTTTTATGGAAATACACACACCAGCACCAACAGAAAAATCAACAGGGCAACAAGCTCTAAAAAATGAGGGCATGTGATGTATGAGCATGACCATACACATCATAGCATTTTCCTTGTACAACACAGAAACATAGCAATTACTTCATAAAACCATCTCCAAAAAAACCATTTGTCGCGAGCAGGAGCTGAACCAGCTGCCAAAAGGGCATAATCTAGCTCAAAACAACGTAACCTATCAAGTGTGCTACACCGAATCGAGACGGAGATGGAATAAGGAGGGCAGGGAGTGAGCGCGGTGCGTGGCGGCACGTACGGTTACGGGGGCGTCGACGCGCTGCACGTTGCTCTCCTCGACGAGGATCTCCATGGCCTTGAGACAGAGCGCCTTGACCTCCGCCTCCGTGAGGGGCTCGCAGCGCTTCAGCTGCTCGATCTGCCGGTCCAGATCCGACGCCCCCATCTCCGGCTCAGCCGCCGCCGCCGCGGGGCCGTCCCCTCTTTTCCCTCGCCTCCTTCCTTCCAGAAGCTTCCGGAAGCGCCGCCGCGGTGGCGCGCTACTCCCCCGGTACTTCTCGAAGATTCTAGGGTTAGGAAGCGGAGGGAGGAAGAGGGGGGAGCGCGTGCGGGCCTCGAGCCTCGATGGGCAATGCTGTGCGGGGGCCGAAGCTTTCGGTAGGTGGTAAGCCTACCGTGATTTTCCTTCCCGCTGCGGTTTGGTTGCACGAAGTTTTTTCTTTTTTGTTTCTTTTTTTTTTTGGTACGGCACTCCGTCGCTTGGCTCGGAATCGAGCGGCTGACGGTAAGGATACCGGTCACCGTCACCGTCCGAACGTTTCTCTTTAACCTAAATGTCTTCTCTCACTCACAACACAAATACAGATTTTATAAGAGTTTGTGAAGGCAATAGAAAAAAATAACAGCTTTTCTAACTCATGCGTATGAGAGAACGAGGATATTTAATGCTGCATTTTCTCCATTCCACAAATAAATACTTATTTACTGCTACACTTTATGTTTAAAAAATTATTTATTTTGTTAAAAAATTCAAAAAAATACATATTCCAACGACATCTTATTTAAAATTTTTTAAAAAAATATTATTTATTTTTTATGACTTATTTATCGTTAGAGATATTTTTATAATAAATTATTTATTTTATTATTTATATAAACAAATTAAATAAGATGAATGGTCAAATAAAAATTATAGAAGTCAAATATATGTATTTATTTATGGGAAAGAGGGAGTAACTGTGGTTGTTAGTGTACATGCTATGAGTTTAACACACTTTGTAGAAAATACATATAATAATAATATTTGTATTTCTGAATAAATTTACTAAAAATATAGATTTAAAGATCTTTCTAATAATATCCACCTCGTGTCAACTATAAATTTGCCAAAAACGATAATCAGCCTAAATTTTGCTAGTTTTGCTAACGTGCCGTGCCACTTCAGAACAGAGAGGCAAGTGAAAAGTCTATTTTACCCTTGACCTTAGCTAGCTCTATGGGTCACTCCTAATAATAGGGCCCACCTATGGCCTCATTCTTCCTCACTCGTCCATGGCTGCCTGTTACTCTGGTTGCCTATAGCTGCTAAAATGTACTTGGTGCCCGCCAAGCTCGCATAGCCACACATGAACACTACGAGAATCTCAGCGCTAGGGAACACGCCTTCCCGTTCATTGAGCTCACACGAACACAGCCGTACATCGGAGCCACACCCGCACCTTGGGCACAGCTAGACAAGGATTAATGGCAACAACGCTGCCTCTCAAGCTAGCAGCTGTTGATATTTCTTAACGCAACCACTAAAGGTAGGTGACGGCGTAAGAGATGCCTGAGGGGTAATTCTTATAACTATTGGATGATTCCGCAAGCGCATAGAATATACCGCTGTAGCACTTCACCCGAGAGTATTCCAAGGTATCGTAATATATATTTATCCTAAGGAAAAATGGTAGCAAGAAATGTTAATGGACTCTTATCTCAATTTAGTGACAACTAGTGTAGAGGGGGGTAAGCGAAAAGTAAAAGGAAGGTGATGATTCAAAGATAACAAACTAAGATAACTAAAAGATAACTAGTGTAGTATAGCTAGGTGGGAGGACAACGAGTGAGTAAAGGTTCCTGTGTGTCTAATTCTATTTCCATACTCTAATCTAGTCAAAAAGTCGAAACAAACTAGGATTGCTACATTACTACTTGGCTGCTAGGGATAGACGAGAAAGCAAGAGACAGAACCCCTACTAAAGCGAGTATACTCTTAGTAAACGCCTTGCCTTTTAAGAACTAGCCCGAACGTGGTGAGAAAACCCTAATACCGCCCTAGATCTATCACCTCTCGGGAGTGCGCCTACGAACTGTCCGTATGAACAAGCGACAATCAAAGGTGAGACTTAGCCTAAGCACAGCGCTTACACTAACTCCCACTACTCTAGTGAATATATGACTCACTAGAGCAACTTGCGGTGATGGTAAACAACCAAGGGAGTTGTTTACGGGATCACAATCTAGTATGTAACTACTCTAAGACTAACTAGAGCACTAAAATACTATTGCAAGAATAATATTGCACAAAGTAAATACTTAGAAAAGTAGAAAAAGAATACTATATTAAATAAAGAAAAGTCTTACAAGAGAAAGATGCAAATGCAATACCAGACTCTCCAGCAGACGACTCCGGATACCCCGAGCTTCGCTCGACTCAACTCTAACTCCCACACTAGACTAAAACTACAACTATACTAATGACTAGTATCTCACTTGAATGAATCTTAAATTGAATCATGTTTTGAGATGTTGGAGGCAGGCTGTATTTATAGGGGGAGTAGAGGGGGTGCCACGTTAGCGATCCGTGTGCTCCCCATCTCTCCACCCTTGGATAAACCGCCTTATGAACCGACGTAGATGGACGTTCAGAATCTTGAGCTTTGCATGGCGGCATGCAGGAAGGCGGTGGAGCACGCTGGAGGTCGAGGCCCACATTGAGGGGGTCGGCCGACCCCTTCCTGACAGGGTGGGCCCACCTGCTGGCTTCCCCTTGTGTCCCCACACGTCATTGAGCAAGTCTCATGTGTTGGACCGTTTTGGATCTTTTGTTGTGGGTCCATCAATCCTTGTCACTTCACTTCTCACCCTTGATTGAAAACACAAATGTGATCTGAGGGTGGAAAATGATTCTATCAGGCTCCCCATGGATCATGACACGTCACTGTGTCCGGGACCTCCCCAAGGTGAGGTCGGCCGACCCCCCCTTTGGTGGGTCCCGTGCTCCTTTTCTGCCATTTTGAATATTCCTGTATCCAAATACTAAGAGTACAAGTGGAACCAATTTATTGATAAAAATATGTCTATGTCATATTACTCTTCCTCTGTTTCAAGACTGTTGACGGTGTTTTAATGTGGAATTTTATGGTATAATCACCGTCAACAAGATCCTCCAAGCTTAACCTTTGCTCGTCCTGAGCAAATAATTAGACCTAGTCTCGGTGGATCAGGAGTTGCTACAATGTCCATATTTCAAGATTAACATGTATATAACAAAAAATTTCACTTAGTATGAAAAATTTAGCTCTGAAGAACTCACCCATATTACCTTAGTCCTTCATGGGGCTTATGGTCTTTCCCTCGTCTTGGGCGGTTGAGAGACAGAACTGCTAGACTTGAGCACTATCTTTCTTATTCCTTGCAAGTTTCATACCGGAGGTTTTGCAATATTTTTCAAAAGAAAACTTAATGTTCCTCAAATGGTACTCTCATATCGCTGAAATGGTGTATAATTCCTCACCAAGGCACATACTAAATTGCCTTCTATCCTACTTCTAAAAAGGCTTATGTGGAGCTCAAGGTAGGAATGAAAAGAAATAGCATATTTACCTTGCATATATTGTAAAGTCAAAGCTCGGACCTTTGGAGAGAAGTGTCATACCCCCAGATCAAGATGTGCAAAGTGTGTGGAAAATATAGTGGACTAAAATGCTCCTTTATAGGATCTCTCTCTATCTCTATTGAGACATGGCTAGCAATTTTTTTTGCTAAGGACTTTCATGTGTCCTTCTATATATATATATTGCCTAGCCTTTTTGTCTCATCTAATGATTCATACTAGAGAGAGAGAGATACTAAAAATGTAAACCGTGGAGCAATTTATTTTGAGGGTCAATGGTAAGCATGTTTATGCATACTTCCAGTGTAGAAGCAGCAAAATATATGTGGCGTACGTGAGATCTTGACCTTAGGAGCATGAAAAGTCTCTCAACAAAAGTCAACAAGACTTGACAAAACTAAATATAAAATAAATAGCCTATGTGGAAGGTTTTCAATTATGAAGAGCATATATGCCTATGGTAGGAATTTATCACCATTGAGGAACAATTAAGGTTTTTAGCATTTTTAAGAATAAAACTCCGGTAGTCATACATGCTTAGAACAATATTATAGCATCTCTCGTCTCACTATCTCATATCTCACAACAACTTGGACCTAAGTCTAGCACTTGCAGCCCACAAAGGTATTCA
This sequence comes from Bothriochloa decipiens, assembly GCA_023333625.1. Lineage (NCBI taxonomy): Eukaryota > Viridiplantae > Streptophyta > Magnoliopsida > Poales > Poaceae > Bothriochloa > Bothriochloa decipiens. The sequence continues at coordinate 33,077,591 of CM041631.1, forward strand.
GGCTCATGGTGGTTTGTGTGAGTCAAGTGATCCATACTTAAGGAAATATCAAGTTATATACTAGGTACTAGAGAAATTTTAACAGAGCAAGTGTTCATCATTTTCAAGAGAAAGATAAACATGCATGATATATATAACCTTAGAAAGCATAAATAAACATGGGAAATATTTTTGATATTTTTATAATTTTTGAAATAAATAAATATAATATTTTTTATAGTAATTAAACTTACATAACAACTAAAGAGTAGGAATACTTACCTTAGTGGGGGAGAGAATCTCCCCTAAGCTTGTATTTTCCCATGGCGCCTTACTGAGGTGGATATGGTGGTGAATAATATGGTGGATATTGTGGAGGATGTTGAGGAGGATAATGCAAAGGTGGGTATTGATGAGGCCATTGATGCGGGTGCTGAGGAATATATGGTGGTATGGGCATATTGTGGTGTGCATAGAGGTTGACCCAGTTTTTATTATTTGATTTCAGGTAACTTTGGAGCTGCTGCTGTCTGTAGCATTGTGGATGGCTTCATGACCCATGCGCAGTGAGGGAAATTGTGTGTTGAGCAGATTTGTGTCATGACGCTCGCTGCGGGATCCAGTTTCCTGCAAAGAAGAAAGAGAAACCTGGGCAACTCGTGCCCCGAGACCTGCGTCTCGCTCCAGAATGGGAGGTCTGCATGGCATCTGCATAGTCGTTGTCATCATCCGAATTATTATGCTCTGCAGCTCGTGCCTTTCCATGTGTGTATGGACCTAAAAAACTTGCACGTCCTCCAACTCCAGGAAGGTTAGGAATTAATGGGTGGCCCCCATACAGTTTTAATTCTGGGCATGGCAAAGTTAGCCTTGCTTCTGATTTTCTAAATTTAAATTCAATTGTATTATTGGGGCCACCCGTAATAACATGTCCTTTAATGAAATACTCTTTCTTTAATATGACTCTAGGAGTGGTTATATAATCATTGAAACCATCAAGTATACCAAGATGAAAATAAAAATTTATAATTATAGAGGTGAAATCAAAAGAACCTCTCCTAGTTGGTGCAGAAATCCAGTGTTCTACCATGGCTTTTACAGGTGCTATACGAATTTTATGAACCATGGCATAAAGAATTATACTATCAATGTCCCTAACAGTTCTTATGTCTTCTCTAGGGAACAAAGTGACACCCATCCATTTGTGCATGAAGTGTAAAGTGGGATTGCAAATATGGCTAGTGCGTGGTTGTGCTTTCCCAATAACATTCTCCCCAGTTATCTCATACCAAAATTCTTGCTTATTAAAGTTCTTAGTGACATGCTCAATATTAGTTGTACAATTAATAAAACCAAGACATGCTTAGTGACATGCTCAATATTAGTTGTATAATTAATAAAACCAAGACATGTAGAAAATTGTTCCCAACTAAAGTTAAAATCAATACCACGCAGGCGGAAATAAATGGAATTTTTAGTTGGTTTTACGGTGCACATGAATTCTAAAGTAAGAAGCTTACTACCCGGATGTTTATAGAATTACCAAAATTCACCCCAACCTATTGCACCAGACATCGAAGAACTCCTCATCCACACCTGTGCGTTGGAGGAGTTGAGGGTCAACTACCTTGGTGTGCTCAAATTCGCGGTGGCGAATTTGGTTGAGGATGACCATTTCTTGAGCAGTTAACCAAAGGCCGGTTTCTGGGTCTTGTGTCCTCACGGGTTGTGCTTCTTCATTTAATTCCTCTTTATCTTGCTGCATATGCTCCTTGTGTGCTTGCTCCTCGGAGTCATGGAAGGATGGTTGTAAGGTCCTAGATGGCTAGAGGGGGTTGAATAGCCTATTAAAAAATTCTACCAACCACTAGACAAAACTTGATTAGTATAACAAATGGCATAAACACGGTTTTTCCTAGCCTATATTGAGAGCAAGCCTCCTAGTGACAATTCTAATATATATTATGATCTCTATGTCACGCAAAGACTATGTCACTACCTTCTAATCTATTGAGCTATCAAGATAAACTATGCTACACAAGCTACACAATATATATAAATAAGAAAGCAAATACAAGAGGTAGGATGACAATTTTAATACCAACGGTGAAGAGAAGATGTTGCCAATCACCAAAATGATAATCAATCAATCACAATGACAACAATATATGTATATTGATGAAGAACCAATCATCAGGAGACAAGAGATGACACAATGATTTTTCTGCCGAGGTTCACTTGTACACCGACAAGCTAGTCCCCGTTGTGTCGACCTCCACCTAGATGGTTCCTCGGTGTGACCCTCAAGCCACTTGCCCCGCAAGGCACTTTCCTGCAAGGGAACCACAAGACACCACTCTCAAGCGAGCTAACTTAATGACACAAGCAATTTACTAGAGTTGCTTTTGGCGCTCCGCCGAGGAAAAGCACAAGAACCTCTTACAAATTAATACCGAAGGTGGGAAAGAACAATCACCAACTCTTCCCAACGCCTCCAACAATCTCCAAGCAGGCTAGGTGACGGTGCTCACCAAGAGTAACAAGAAATCATCGGCCAAACGACTCGCAAGTGCCACTAGATGAATCAACTCATGCAAATGCACTTCGAATCACTCAATCCTCACTTATGATGTGCAACCAAGCAAGAGAGGATGAGAGGAGGGCTATTTTTCAGCTCAAGGGAATGATGAATGAGTTAGAGAGTCCAGAGATACAGCCCAAGGCTGACCAATAACTATTTATAACCCCTATCCATCAAACTAGCCGTTGCCCCCTCGGGACACACGAGAACCGCGCGCCGGACGCGCCAGATGGAATCGTCGGACGCGTCCGGCGCTCCATCTTACGCCACGTGTCGCCCACGTTCAAAGTCGACCGTTGCCTCCCAACGGCTACTTCTCAAAATGGCTCAGATCAATGCGCCGGATGCGCCTGATGGAACCGCCGGATGCGTCCGGCGCGTTCACCATCCGCGCGCCAGACACTGGCACGCCGGACGCGCCAGCTCCACCGAACACCGGACACGGCCGCGACATTGTTCAGCGTCCGACGTTTGAAACAGCTACGCCTCGCACCAGCTAAGTCAAACGCGCCAGACGCTAGCACCAGACGTGTTCGCCGCACGTCGGACGCCACTCAGAGCCGACCGCGCGCGGGGCCGTCCGTGGACGCCAGCGCCGGACGCTGCGCCGGATGCACTCCCGCGTCCGGCCAGTGCTCCGGCCAGCTTGCCTCAACTTCCATGCACCGGACACGCCAGGACAGCGTTTGGCGCTCCGACTTCACACGCCGAATGCGCCAGGTCAGCATCCGGCGCTCCTGTGCGCCGCGTCCGGCCAATAGAAAACCACGTTTTTAACATGCCGCGACGCGTTAACTCATCCAACATGCTAACCAACAAGTATACCAACTTGAAGCCGAGAGTAAGCATGTTTTCATCAATATTTTGCATTCGGCGCAATAGAAAATATGCATCTCATTTTCTCAAAAACGCCGAATTCCCCCTCGCAAGCTCGGGAGGAGGATGAGCGGTTACCAAACCCAACTCAACCCTGCAAACACCATCACCTTTGCAAATGTGCTAAACTCCCTCATGTGACATCTCCATGTGTAAGTGAGTTAGCATTTTTCAAAGCATTTTCAAAGGATTTTCATCGCACACTAGATCCTAAATGCAATCACATAAAATGATGGACCTAGTGGCACTCATGAACCGAATTACCGAAGATCTCCCCTCTTCATAGTTCGGCTATCGATCCTAAGCCACTCACACCCTCTATGATGTCTTGAATGCGAAACAAAATGGCCCTATAGGTTATACCTTTGCCTTGAGCCCATTTTGTCGATCCTCCAACCGCCAAGCCTTTGCATGACATTTGACACTCCATGTCATCATGCAACCGTCTTGGTCCATCGATCTCGATATTAATTGCTCTTCTCCGTTGGTCGGTCCATCGGCGTCAAGTCTTGCCCAAGCTTCACCGTTGCACGGTCCTTCGCTTCGACGCCTCAACTTGCCCTTCACACTTCCCACCGGTCCATCGAGCCAAGCCTATCTTGATCTTCACCATGCTTAGTTTACATAACTTCATGTCATGACTCATCATCGAGCTCCACTTGGCATGGACTACCTTTCTCTAAATCATCCACTTAGAAACAAGGTTAGTCCTTAGGTTTCATCAATTATCCAAAACCAAACCGAGGACCTTCAATGGTCCACCTCCCGTGCTCATGGATTGGTGTGAATGCCTTGATGAGCTTCCACTGAAAACTGCACGTACCTTCCTTGTCATGGACTTGAATGGATTCTTCATGCCTGCTAAGAAAGGAACACAAACACCACTTGGACAAGAGAGGTGAGTGTTAAGTGATTTCCTTACCGGTGTTTTACCTCTTCTTGTTCCATTGAGTGCTGCACTTGAGCGAGGGAATGTCAAATTTTTCTGGTGTGTTTGAATGGAGCAAAGTGCTTCTAAGTGAGAGAATAGGCAGAGAGAGAGAGCAGGCAAGGTGCTGGGTGCATTATGTTGTGTCGACCGACCCCCTCCTACCACCAAACTTCATGAGATGGTAAATGAGTGAAGTGCACTGCTCCCTCATGTCTGGTTCCCCTACTTTCCTTTGTTCTAGTTGCTTTCTCAAAGAATAATGCATGATGGAGGGAGGAAAGAAACAAAGGAGGAGGCAAGAAATGACTAGGGTGGATAGCATCTTGCTCATGCTCATGGGAATTGAGAGAGAGAAAAGGAGAAGTGTTGATGCACAATGCAGGGGTCGGCCGACCCCCACAACTCCTTCCTTCACTTGGTGCCAAAAGTGCGTGTCTATGGGGTTCAATCCATGCCTGGTGGATCAACAAATTTTCTCTCCTTTGGATGCTTGCTCATGGAATCTTCTTCTTGGAGTGAGTGATGAGTGGAATAAGGAGTAAAAGAAGGGAGCAAGACATGACCATGGCTGGTGGATGTTTGCTCATGAGATGTTTTACGGGATGGATTCCTCCAAAGGATGATTTGCTTAAAAGTTTAAGCAAGCATCTTTCCCATGATTAGCAAGGGATGATTTGATCAAGGGATGTATGAATGGAACTAGGAAGAGGAGATGGATTTTTGTTATGAAGGATTCACTCCACTCCCTAGATTCACCCCTATTTGTCGTGCACATCTCTCACCGTATTTTATTAAAGCAAGAGATAAGAGAGAGAGTGTGTTCTAGTTCCTAGATAGCAGGTCGATAGCCAAAATTCTGCCTACACAAGTAGAACAGCTAATGCAAGAGGACAAGAGGAGGTGGGTCCCACCAAGGGGTCGGCCGACCCCCTCAATGCCTCCCATGAGGTTCGTGTCGTTTTACTAAAGCACTGGAACATGTTCATGCATAGTGAATTGACTGAAAAACTAAAAGTTTGCCATGCTAGGTTCATTTAGATGCTCAAATGAAACATGTACCATTGTATGCTGGTTAATTTTATTGTCGTGGGTGAATCTTTGCATGGCATGGCAAGCTTTGGGAAGGGACAAAAGGTGGCAGGTGGAGCACACCATGGACGGGTCGGCCGACCCCCTATGGGCCCTACCTAGTGCCAAGTTTACTTAGGTTATTAATTGAATCATTTTTTATTAGTTTTAAACTTAACAAAAGTCGACAGAAAAAAGTTGGAACTAAATTGCTAAAAATGAAACAAATAAATAAATAAATGCTATAAAGTTATGCTTAGTTAAGAGTTAGTGTACTTACCTTGATGGAAGAATTATCCCTTCAAGTCCTTGTGATGAGTCCTTCTTCCTGGACTATTGTAGGAATTTTCTTTGGAAGTGTCACCGGTTGGATTACCTTCCTCTTCCATATTTGCTTGCTTTTCGATCATGGTCTTGGATTTGAAGGGTTATGAGGGTGCTACGCTAGCCAAAAAATAAAATTTTTCTACCTCATAAACCAGATCTACTGCTAGATATAGGTCACAGGATTACCACTAGACGCACAGATGCAGCGGAAGATTCGATGTAGTCGAACGCATTACAGCAGTGCCGTGTTGCGTGGTCGTCCATCAAGTACACCCTTCACTTGTGGATCGTCTGAGCACGTTCCTGACCAGTCCAACTAGTCGCCGACCAGTCCAACTAGTCGCTGACCAGTTGCCGACCACCGTGATTGACCAGGTCCGTCCTCGTGCCGCAGATGCAGCACCTCCAAGGTATCACACACGTGCGAGAAGAAGCAATGCGCAACCAGACTGCTAGGTCCGCGAGGAGCAAAGGCGTGAGCGTGGGGTGGGCGACGGCAGCGGAATAGATCGATCGGATCTCTTTTGCCTTGCTCCTACCCCTTGCTTATATAGGCATCCCTATGTGACCCCAACTTGGAGGCCCATCAGGAACCCTAAGCCTTGTCTAATCTGGGTCCAACCCGAATTAGGCTTCCAACCCTTAAGCGTACGACCCTATGGGTTCACGCACACATAGACATGGGCCGAGTACTCCTACTCGCCCAATAATTGACAGCGGCCTCTAGCAAGGCATGGCAACTCCTATGCATACGCAAAGATCATACCAGACGAACCACTCCGACCACGTACAAGTTATTCCCTTTGCCACTGATATATGGTTCAACTCATGGGTTAACACTTAACCCAAGCATGACCATGCATTTGTTGATCCAATCACTTGAGCGATCCAGTGGTATCTCTCTCACGCAGAGAGGGACAAATTCCATCTTGACTATCTATGTCTCATAGCAAGCTTTCCAACCACCTGAAGACCACTTTTATACCTACCCAGTTACGGAGCAGTGTTTGATAATCCCTAAGTAGGTCGTTTCATATCTTGAGTACATACCACAATCTCAGGTCTAAGGACATAACGTACATGACGTGAATAGAGACAATCTCAAGTTGGGTCGGTCTAGTCTACATGTCTCACATGTGCCCACATTATTAGTTCGACATCTCCATGTCCATGACTTGTGAAACATAGCCATCAACTAATACATGTGCTGGTCTAATATTCAAGTGTGTTCTCACAAGAACGCCGACCAGGGACAACTTTAGAATAACCATTCAAGTAATTGAGTTCCACAAACAATTCACATAATTACCAATCAACACAAATTGTTTATAATGCATATTCAATAAACACTTAATGCATGTCATAGATACAATCGAAATATCATCATCTCTATGATTACCTCTAGGGCATATTCCCAACAAGATTGGCCTTCTTCTTTGTTTTGGCTATGTGAGTAACGGTTGCCAAATCCATTGCCATGATCAGCGAGCACTGCGCTACCTTAGGTTTGAAGTGGAATTTTTTTTGGGTCCCATTTATGGTGAATTGAATTTCTCCAGCTCCAACATCAATATGTGCATTAGCGGTGCTGAGAAATGGTCTTGCAAGGATCAGTGGAATCTTCTTATCTACTTCCATATCAAGCACCACGAAATCCACAGGGACGAAGAAATCGCGTATCTTGATAGGGATGTTTTTAGCTACCCCCGCTGGATGGCGAATTGACTGGCCCACCAACTGTAAGTATATTGATGTAGGGGACAAAACAGCATGATTCAGTTGATCAAAAACTACCTTTGGCATGACACTGACGCTTGCTCCCAAGTCGCACAGTGCATGCTCGAAGTGCTGTGTCCAATGGAGCAGTCGATGGTAGGACACCTAGGATCCTTCTTCTTTTTCGATAGTTGATTTAGAATAGCCGCGCTGCATTCTTTGGTTAATTTAATTACCTTTGTTGTGGGCAGCGGGCGTTTATGATTGAGGATGTCTCTCCGATACTTGGCATAGGTTGGAACCTGCATTTCATCAAGTAGTGGAATATTGACATATAATTGATGAATTACCTCAACGAATTTCCCGAATTGCTCATCGGTTGTTGGTTTCCTGGTTCTTGGAAAAGGCTGCAATATGTTGGTATCGTAGAACTCATGTGGAGCCGTCTTTCCATGGAACTTGGTGTTGTCTTTTTTGGATGGTGGTTCCTCTTCTTCTTCTTCTTCTTGTTCTTCCTCATCTTTCTTTTATTTTCCCACATTCTTCCTTGTATTGTTAGGATATGGTGGATCACAAGTGGTCTTACCCCCTCTCGTGGTCATCGCATTTAAAGTATTGCAAGAATTTACAGAAGACAGAACAGAAGCAGCAATTTGTGCTATTTGGGTTTCTAAGATTTTATTAAAATTCAATTGATCCTTAACAGAAGAAGCAAGGGAATGCATCTTGGAAGTCAATGATTCAAGAGTCTTGTCATTGGCTAGCAATCTTTTATTTATATCTTCATTGATTTTAGCTTGGTTTATGACAAGATCTTTAAGCGAAGGCCAGTTGGGTTTGCTAGTATTACCTTGGCCTTTGAAGCGTGAAGTCGTTCCTCCTTGTTGAGGTTGCACATTGTTGATGGCGTAGATGACTTCGTGGCTTGCATCTTGCACTTTGCACCATTGATTTGTTTTAATTGCCTGTGCAGAAGCGTATTGTTGGATGGCCTCTCAATTTTTTTTGAATTTGGCTTGTTCATCCAATTTCGTCATCAAGAGCTCCATCTTTTGAGAGATGGCATCTACTTCTTTAATGTTCTTCATGCCTCTCTTCTTTGGTTGAGGACGTTCATCATTTCATCCTTGATTTGTCACTATGTTCTCAATGAGATTCTTGGCTTGTGTGACATTGAGGGATGTGAACGCTCCTTTTGCAGCGGCATCAAGGTGACTACGAGCTACTGGAGTTAGCCCATGACAGAAATCTTGAATCAGGAGCCATTCCTTAATTCCATGATGTGGACACTCTCGAATGTACTCCTGGAGACGTTCCCATTCTTCGGGAATAGTCTCATCTAGAAATGCTTGATGATAGATTTTCGGATTCGATCGTATTAAAATTTCTAGGCTATGCTTTCCCTGTCAACGGCGCCAGAAATGCTTGTTGGTATTTCTTAATGCAACCACCAAAGGTAGGTGACAGCGTAAGAGATGCCTGAGGGGTAATTCTTATAACTATTGGATAATTCCGCAATCGCACAGAATATACCGCTGTAGCACTTCACCTAAGAGTATTCCAAGGTATCGTAATTTATATTTATCCCAAGGGAAAGCGGTAGCTAGAAATATTAATGGACTCTTATCTCAATTTAGTGACAACTAGTATAGAGGGGGTAAGCGAAAAGTAAAAGGAAGGTGATGATTCAAAGATAACAAACTAAGATAACCAAAAGATAACTAGTGTAGTATAGCTAGGTGGGAGGACAACGAGTGAGTAAAGGTTCCTGTGTGTCTAATTCTACATCAGTACTCTAATTTAGTCAAACAGTCGAAACAAACTAGGATTGCTACCTTACTACTTGCCTGCTAGGGATAGACAAGAAAGCAGGAGACAGAACCCCTACTAAAGCAACTATACTCTTACTAAATGCCTTGCCTTTTAAGAACTAGCCCAAACATGGTGAGAAAACTCTAATGCCGCCCAAGATCTATCACCTCTCGGGAGTGCGCCCACGAACTGTTCGTGCAGACCAACGACAACCAAAGGTGAGACAGCCTAAGCACCGCGCTTACACTAACTCTCACTACTCTAGTGAATATACGACCCACTAGAGTACCTAGCGGCGATGGTAAACAACCAAGGGAGTTGTTTACGGGATCACAATCTAGTATGTAACTACTCTAAGACTAACTAGAGCACTACAATACTATTGCAAGAATAATATTCACAAAGTAAATACTCAGAAAAGTAGAAGAAGAATACTATATTAAATAGAGAAAAGTCTTACAAGAGAAAGATACAAGAGCAATACCAGACTCTCCAGGAGACGATTCCGGAGACCCCAAGCTTCGCTCGACTCAACTCTAACTCCCACACTAGACTAAAACTACAGCTATACTAATGACTGGTATCTCACTTGAATGAATCTTGAATTGAATCATGTTTTGGGATGTTGGAGGCAGGCTGTATTTATAGGGGGAGTAGAGGGCGTGTGAGACGAGTGGAAGACGACCATGGTGACGCACAACCATGGTGGCACAGGACTTTACGGTGCAACTCAAGAAGGTGAAGCACCACCGAGAGGAGGCGACCACCCCTGCGTTGTCATGCAGTCGCGCAAGCTACTGTCGCCTAGCCACAGAACAACATAGGAAGAGGAGGGTTGAGGGTACAAGGCAACATAGACGAGGGAAGAAGAAAGTGCCTACAGGTGGGCCCTATTGGCAACGATCAACAAAGAGATAGAGAAGGAGTAAAATAGACTTTTCACATGCCTATCTAATTTGAATAGGCCAGGATCCACGCTGGTGCACTGAAGTGGCATGCCATGTCAGCGAAATTGCAAAAAAATAGGTTAATTATTTTAATTTGTCCTAAGTCAACCCAGTTTAAGTTTTACTAAATCTATTATAAAGAATATTATCATCTAACACATCAAACAAGTAAATTACGAAAATATATCTCGTAATAAACATAATTCTCCTCATTTGACATCATAAATATTATTGCTCTTTTCTAAAAATTTGATCAAAGAACATTTTAACTTAGGACAAACAAAAATACACTATATTACATGACGGAGGGAGTAGTTAAAACAATAGAGCTGGAAAACGGAGAGGTGGCTTCCACATCAGTGGCAAGTAGGTAAATATCCCACAACATCGACTAAAAATTGCTTTTTTATTGAAATGTAATAAATCACATAACTGCTACACTAGATTTTATGGATATCTCTTCTTAACTCTTCCTATTCATTAAATTGGAGATCCATTGGTATCTTACTGACATGTGGGTCAGGATGACATATCTTCGATTTAGCAAAATTATAGTCTTTCTTTCAAATTTCCCGACCGTCCGTGACTCTCGCACTAGTCCCCACTGTCCGTCACTCTCACCCTAGCGGTATTCTTAACAACTTCCACGATAGTTTATCATGTTTGGTTGAAACAACTAATAACCTATCAAGTGCTCACCATATTTACAACATTAATCCACATTACATATCCCGACCGATGACATTCATGCTTGTGCCCTCTAACATCGAACGAGTCTGCTTTACAGTTGTCTCCTTGCAAGGGCACCTGCAGTGACTTAACCAAAAAGGAAGCGAGAACAGGGGGCCCTCTCACAGTTTCACATCTCCTCCCTAGGCTTTTATTTATAATATAAAAAAATGTCTCTACGACCAATACGATTGACACCAGGTTAATATATACCATAACCAATTAGCATACCACAAGTCAATATCAGTATTACCACTATCATTTGGTTTAAGGTTCTCGTGCAGTCCTGCTTTCAAGAACTGTTTGGTCACATTTACAGCTCAGTACATGTACATTTAACACGTATATAACACGAACTGCCGTTCAAAACATGAACAAGTTCCACGGTGGAGGAAAAGCTGGATCCAACAAAAACAGAACCTCACAGGTTTCTGGACGGATGTTCATCCGTCATTATCTTGTCTGCGCCACTGTATTGCCTAATCGTATCAACAACTATGAATTAAGAATGGATGTTCTTGCCTGTGCAGCAGTACTATACGAATACGAGCAAGGAGTAACAGCTAAGAACCTCTGTTTTTCCTGTGCAGTAACAACCTTCTTTCTTGCCTATACACTAACAAACTTTCTTCACGGATGGTCCTTCCCTGCAAACATAGAGCACAAGTTAAGCACGCAGACAACTCTGTAAGTGCTAACTTCATGATTAGGTATTTCTCCTAACATAATTGGAAAGCAAAGATTTTCAACATTGGGGTAAAAGTACATAAGCCACTCATATATTAGGGCACTATAATATGTTTAAACTTTCTTTCTTTGCATATGGACAGTATAAACTACTGTAAGACATCCATCCTGCCGTATTTGAACAATCTATTTTAACAAATATATTGAATCAAAGAATAAAGGCAATTAAGTGGAAGTTACCCGAACGCTTTGCCAGTTGGTTTACTTCAAAAATCCGGGTTCAAGCCAGGCAAGAGTGCTTGGCATGTTCTGCCACACTCCTAAAGACAACAGAGCGAATAAATAACATTGGAACATGACACAGATTATGGAAAGTCAGAAGTCATTGCTATTTGTATCACTCCCCCACCTTGACCAGAATAAGAGCTGCTCCTTGTAAATCCGGTTGCATATCTTCGTAGGTAGTAGCATCCTCCAAAGCCTCTTCCTCATAGCCTGTGTACAGAAAGCAAAGGCTCCTCTTTGCATGCAAGGTTGAATTATCAGAGTCAATTTCCATGGCCTGCATCCATTTAATAATTGAAGTTTACTAAACCAAATACCATGTTAATCCTTAACAAAGAAGGCCAAGAAGGAAGTAGGATAAAACATAACATTTAAACTCCGTGCTGATGGATATACTACCAGTTTTGCTTTCTTGGAACTTATATGGATGTTATGTTCATTAAATTAAAATAAAATAAAGGCAATGACCATACGATAAGGTAACCTAACACTACTTTATTGATTGATCAGGACGGTCTGCTACAGTGTAGTAGGCGTTAAGTCGGAAAGTGAGTTTTTGTCAGCAAACAGAAGTTCCTCTCATGTCTAATGAGATGTCTGATACAAAAATTTACCATAGTATAGAGAGTCGGTGCATGAGAATAATCCCTTCTACAGAATGTGGCATCCCCTTCTGCTTCATAATCAGGTTCATTGTCTTCATGGAGCACAGGATGCTAAATAAAACATGCACAACCAAAAGCCAAATAAAATATGAAATATATGATGAACTGAAACTATAAGAAGTTTGTCATGCCCGGAATTTTTGCATATAGTTAAATTGATTTATTTATGCAATTGTTGATGCATTCATGCTGCTGCATAAGTTTTGGTTGACTTGTTTGAACTTGTTGTCTAACTTTTGCTCCCTAGTGGACTTTGGCCAACCCCAGCCCCTACTGGCCAAGTACGGCCAGCCCTGGCCACTCATGGCCAGCTCTAGCCGGCCATGGCCAAGGCAGCGACAGCAGCGGCTGGCCACCGCGGCCAGCTCTGGCTATCAGCGGCCGCGGCCAGCCAGGCCACTGCGCCAGCAGCCAGGCCGCAAGGCAGCCCAGCTGCTAGCAGCGCGACCCAGCCAGCCCAAGCCAGGCAGCGGCCCAGCGCCTGCCTTCTTCGTGGGCCGAGCGGCCGAGCGGCCCAGCTAGCAACCGCAGCAGCCGCGCGTCTGCCTTCTTCTTGGGCCGGATGGCCAAAAGCCCGCCAGCGCCGCCGTGCTCCCTCTCTGTCTCACTATCGAGCGGGACCTGCAGGGGGAGTCCTGTTCCTCTTTTCCAACGCGACCGCGAGGCGGCACCGGACCCGACTCCGACCTGGCCGCCCTCCGCGCATCGGCGCCACCCCTTGCCTTCGGGCTATAAAACGAAGCGCCGCGCCGCATTGCTCCGTTTCCTGAACCCTAGCAGCCGCCGGTTCTCGCCGAGTCGCCGGAACCCTAGCCGCCGGTTCTCGCCGAGCTCTTAGCCGACTTCCTCCGCCGCCGTCGACTTTCTTCGCCGCCGTGCCGTCAAGGTGAGCACGCATCGAGCCTCGCTCGACTGCGAGGGACACGCAGCTGTTCTCCGAGGCCGCTCTCACACTCTCGATGCGCCGCCAAAGGAACGCCCGTCGCCGGCCATGGCGCCGCCACATGTCTAGCCGCCTCCGGCCACCCGCCGACGCCATGAACTCCACCATCGGGACCGCGAGACCGCACCTCGCCCAACCGTCTCCTCCGTGTAGTCCGCCGAGCACCCTGGACACCGCGCCGCCGTTCGCCGGCGAGCCACCGCCGCCGGCAGTTTTGCTCCGATCGGCCGACCATCGCCGGTCCACGGTGGACCAGTGGACTCGGTCCACGGTCGTGGTCCACGGCCGGTCCACGGACCCGGCCGTTCCGTGCCGCCGCGTGGCGACAACGCCCGGCCGCCGTCGAGACTTTTGCAGAAAAGTCCCTGCCTTTATCTTTAATTACAATTTCATCCTTCGTAGTTCAAAAGTATTTAGGTTTTAGTCCTGTTTTTCTGCAGATTAGTCCCTAGTCTTGTATAGGCCATAACTTTCACGTTTTAACCCTGTTTTTAGCAAACTTATACTTTTTAGAATCATCTCGACGAGTAGAATAGATCTATGCTATTGTTTGCTATTGTTATGATGTTTTGGTATACTGCCTTCTAATAGCTCTTTATTTGCTTTATGTATGTGTGCCCGGTTGGTTTGCATGGTGTCGATTGTTAATGTTAATTGAGTTCAGACGGTGAGGGATTCATGGAAGATCAAGGACATTTTGAGGATCAGCAGGACCAGCAGGGGTATTTTGAGTACCAAGGCAGGTATAGCTAAGGACCATCCTTGTTACCTATTCACCAAAAACACTAAAATTCATTTGCATGTGTCCTTTGATGCCTAATCAGGAAATTACTAGTTATTGAATAATTTTACCTTGTTAATCTTGGGATATATGTATTTGGGTAGTATGTTGCTAGTGCAAATCATTAACCATGACCATGTATGCTGGAGTAATGAGTAAGTGATAACCATATAATATGAATGTATTCCTTTGTCAAAAGATGGACTTTTCGTGCAACTATGAGGGCTACATGGCTCTGGTTTTAGCTCAGTATGAGGATCTTTTCTAGCTTGTTAGGGGTTGCCGAGTTGGGTATAGGACAGCCTCTGTCCTTATGAGTATAGCCGAGAAAGATAGTGCCATATTGGAAGGGGGTTCCTACATCTGATGGTCTGGCAGTCCTAATTAGTTAGACGAACCTTTGAAAGGCTTCATAGTGAACCCTATCGGTTTTACTTGGTAGTGGGCTAAGAGGCTAATCACCTCGGACGAAAGGGTAAATCATGGCTCACAGTGAAAGTGTACACCTCTGCGCAGAGTTAAATCAATATATTATCCGTGCCTACGGTTATGGGTGGCCCGGAAAACTGAGTAGATCTGTTATGTTCATTTAATGGTTTATGTGCAATTTATTTACTCAGCTATATTTTGTGATCATGTGGTTATGAGGATGAAACTACCTTGTTGATGCTAATTGTCAAACTTGTTATATTACTAAAAGCTAAATACAGTTAACCATGTCAGCTATTTTGTGCCTCATGAACCCTTAGTTATACTTGCTGAGTATGGTTGTGTACTTATGCTTGCTTTACTTTTAATTTTGGAAAATCCCGGATGGGTAACAGATCAAGGCTGGAATGAGGACTACCGTAATGAGTTTTAGGCTTGATGTTCACCAGTCAACTTCGTCCCTGTAGTTGAAACTTTCGCGAGTGTGCTAGTTATATTATATTTATCAGACTTTTATATTTGAGACTATGTAATGAATATCTGTTCGCGATGTAATAAACATTGAGGTGATATTGTTTATCGATTTGTGTGTGACTTTTCGGGGACGCACATAAGGCTTATTTATATCTCATTTTGTCCTTAAAATTAGGGTGTGATAAAGTTCTAAAGTCAAATGACACAAGTTTTTGTCCATACTTGTGGTTGTGGCTGGGTACTCATAAATCTTGCATGTTGAAGTAATCCATCAATGCTCCAGTCTGCAACTACAGCCAAAGGGGCCGTGACAGGGAAAAGAACCTCGACACATTCTTGCCATCCTTGGATTGCAGCAATTTCTACCGCAACCCTACCATTATGTTTGAAAAATAATATCATGGAGAACGTTGTCAAATAAATATACAAGAGTTTAGGGTTAAAATTAGGCTTTCTGTTCCACAATGAGTAAAAAAATGTGGAAAGCCATTTTACTCTAGCAGAATTAAGATCAGAAATGAGTGTTAGGAATCAGTGGCAATTATCCAGGGCATGTTTGTGTTAAAAGTTTGTACTAGAATACAGCAACTAGTGAAGTCTATACAATCGTCAGGTCTTCATGATGGATCGCACCATAGAGGTTAGTAAACCATTCTGAAACCTCAAAACCTAAGGTTAGGAGAAACAAGGGCTCCCTTTTCCCAACCCCAATATTGGATTCTTACTTAAGAATCGTGGTTTCAAGAACAAGTGATCTCCCATCTCTGCCAAGTATGGCCCAATTGTGAGAGGATGGCTAATGTGCCCCACATGTCAACTTACTGAATGGTGCCAGGGAGGGATAATACAATTTCAGTGTCAACAACATTACAAATTTTGTTATTTCCTTTTTCAGAAAAAATAGATAACATAGGACTTTAAAGTGCAGCATTTTACCATAAACTGTAAGTAGCAAACAGACAATATTACAAGAAAGTTCCACACTAGTCAAACTTGAAAGTATGATAGATAGACTCATAGATAACAAATAAGCTCCTCAAAAGTGACAATGAAAAAGTGTTAGGATAAAACTGACATCATCGGGTATGTTTGCATCTGCACCAGCTTTCAACAAACACTTGACGAAGTCAGTTAAGCCAGCAGTTGCAGCTGCTATCAGTGGAGTTTCAGGCAGACCAGTATTAACACGAGCACCAGCCTGCAAAATAGAACATGCGATACATTCTTAAACAAAGCTTTTTTTATAATGCTTCAACTTGTGCTCATCCTAGAATGACAAATCAAATTTATCCAGTTCCCTTGGTAAGATCTTTGTAGGGAATCAATAATAACAACTCTAACAGAACAAGTCATTGCACCTTGATAAGTAATTCCAAGATTATCAATGAACGAGCGGAGATTGCTGCTTTCAGTGGTGTGTATACCGAATCATCAGTCTGGAGATAGAAAAAGAACACATTACTTGTACAAAACTAATGACATCGATACTGGAGGAAAAAAAAGAGCATTGCAATAAGAATTTTAGAATAATAAATAGAAGATTTAACCGAGAGTACCATATCTGATTTGACTACTTTATAAACACGCAGATGGGAAACACTGGTGCCTACAATAAAATTTTCATATATATTGTTGGGTGTAAATGCCCCCTTCATTTTTAGGTAAAATCAGCTTTCACTAATAGAGTATGGCATTCAATGCACTAATTAAATGGAACCTCAAAAAAGATACAACAGAATTAGGACCCATCACCCATGCTCCATGCTCATTGAAACATGAACAAGCCTATGTACAGAGTACAGACTGTACAGTATAATCTGGCTTTACCATGGCTATACTTGGAGGTTATTTGGATCTCACTATTTATCGATTTTTTTCATCCAGAATCTGGTATATAAAGCATAAGAAAAAAATGTTTTACAGAGAAAACAAATATAGCAGAAACTAGTTTTCTAAAATCAAATTACAAAAAAGTTTTACCTGTTTCCACGAAACTCAAAAAGTAACCAATAGAATAATTGAAAGGTTGTTATAGATAATGATGTTTTACAGCATCCGCTATCCTAACTGTATAAGAACTGAAAATCCATGTCATAAAAATATCTTTAGGATAAATCATGCAATAATATGCAAGACTAGAAAAGTGACCAAAATGCTAGATCCAGAGTTTCAAACGACCGTTCAGAAAATATGCAATATGATCTTGTTTTATAATGAGTTTCATATGGAACATAGGCATTCAATTAAACAGTAACAGAAAAAAAAAGATGCAAAATCCAATCAGATTTTGGGCCACAAATAAGATTTTAAGTGGAACCCTCAAACCTCGATGGAAGAAGTGAAATATGGTGAAGATGACAGACACAAGATCATTTCTACTTCCAAACAAATTACTCCAGCTGTTATTTCTTTGGTTTATTTATTATGGATACAAATTATTAAATACTAAAGCTATATACATTGTGTATTTGTAGGAAGAACCAATTAGAGCTGGTAAGAAAGAACTATTACATGTGCCTTATGATGCAACAGTAACTCCACCATTCTTGCATTTCCATATTGGGCAGCAATATATAGTGAACTTTTAGATTCCCACAAAACGTCAACACAAGACCCTCTTGACAGTAATAATTCTGCTATTTCATAGTAACCTGGGTCAAAAGAGAGGAAAAATAATCACGACATGTTGCATTTATGGGTATATTAAATGAGACGTATTTCTGTTTCATGACTCAAATACCTAAAGTAACCATATGTTAATGTTAACAGCAAAAACAATTTTAGAAAGCCCTAGGCAAACTAGTTATTTACCACAAAGTGAATGTTTAAGATCTCCTGAAATTTACCTTACATAAGAGACAGAACAATTTGTGGCATGATAGTAAAGCTCAAAGAAGAGCAAAAGGAAGTCCAAAATTCGCATATTCAAGGGTAAAGAGAATCTCTAAACGCTGCAACGAGGAGAGGATGAATCCCATGGATGTCTCTTCTTTTAGGATTAGCACCATGATCGAGAAGAAGCCTCACAACAGCTAAAGATCCATTACAATTTATTGCGAAAGCTAGTGGTGTCGCACCTGGCAAGTGGCAATCAGAATGATCAACACTAATTGCTTATAATCAAATGAAGCCACATGTAATGGAAACACAAATATAGTAGTATTACAGAGGTGTATCATGTATTCCTGTGTCATGGCATAAGGATCAAAACAGAGGTGTATCATGTACTTCTTTAGTATAGACAGTAGTTTTTGAATCATGAGTTCATTAGTAACCTGTTATGACATTGCTCCCCCCCTAATAATCTGAGGCAAGGTCTGCCACTGGATTGAACTAAACAGCGAGATCCATGACTCACACTGCCATCACAGTTAATGATCAACAACTCCATGCATTTCACATAAACCAACCTTTTGCCAAATTTTGCCAAGCAGACACAAGGTTTACCTCTTTATTAACAAAATATAAGACTGGGAATCCCGTTGACATCAAATGCGAAAGGAACTGCCAATAATCGCATACCATCTCCACGTAAATGATCCTCCAACCTCACATGTTTGTATATTTCTCAATGGAAACTGGGAGAGATATATTGGTGAACTACGTCCTGGGAAGACTCTTAATAAAATATCAATTGCACTCCAAAATACTTGGGAAAGACAGGATTACTGTTGACATGCATATTACATTACTACATTTCATCTGCTATCATGCACACCTAGCTTGTGTTAGAACTTAGAAGTCACATACAGTCACCATAGTCAGTTTCCAGCAGCTATTTTCTCCAAAGTCCATGAGTCAATATGCATTTCATTTCACAACACTACTATTTGCAGAGGTTTTTGTCAAACAGATAAGAGTCCCATATTCTGTAAACAAAAAAATAATTAAGAGTGGAAAACGACCCATTTGCATCAATGCAAAGGAAACTTGAAATTGCATAACATCTTCACATAAACCATCCTTCAACCTCACAGGTTTGTATTTGTCAATGGAAAGACAGATCGACTCTGAATAAAATACAAATTATTGCACTCCGAGAAACTGGGAAGAAAGACAGGATTACTGGTTACATGCATATGGCCACATTTCATATACTATCAATCATGATGCATACCTGATTACCTATGTTGTGACAGAACTCACGTCAGTTACGATAGCCAGTTTCCAGTAATTTTCTCCAAAACAAATAAGCGAGCAAATAAACTTAACCCTCGACCTAGCTATATCCCATAAAAATCAGATCAAAGTCTCCTTTCCCCTGCTCGATCAGAAACATGATCCAACGGTCCAACCATCCCATCCCTCCTATTGCTGAGTGCTGACCCAACGAACGTCATGCAAAAGCAAAAATAGAGAGAAGATACCAACCATCGGTGCCAGCCGCGTCGACATCGAGCCCGATATCCTTGATCAAGTACTTGCACGCCTTAATGTTCCCGGCCGCCGCCGCCATGTGCAGCGGCCCATGGCCCTTGCTCCACGGGGCCTCGATCGATCTCACCGCCTCGTCCACGCTCATCCCAGAATACTCCTGCAACCGCTTCGCCATCTCTGCGCAAACAACAGCAGCAGCAACCCACAGCAATTCGATCAGACCCCAAAACGCGAACCAAAGGCAAAAGCAGAAATCTAGAGCCGACAGATCATCCAGAGCACAGAGAAACCGTAATCGCCGTGTCCATCTCGATCGAGAGCTCACTCTTGATTTTGGGGACGTAACCGTCGTACGCGGCGCGGAGGAGCTGACCCACCCTGTCTTCGACGGGGGCGGTGTGGCTGGGACTAGGGTTTCCGAATGCGAGCTCGAGCGGGGGCGGCTCCACCAGTGGCCGCCCGGAGGTGAAGGCCATGGAGAGGACAGAAGAGAGGTTCTGGAAGCTTCGCGGCGGAGAGAGAGAGAGAGGATCGACGGGGGAATGAAAAAAGAGCGGGAAGCGCGAGTCGGGCTGGCAGGCGGTGCCTTCGATCGGGACCGGCCCAAGTGACAACGCCTCCATGGGCCGACGGTGGTTGCGCTATGGTGACGCGTTGTTGTTTTGCTAAAAAAAAAATTGTGAAGTGTTGGTTATTTTCTAAAGGGCAATATAACAAAAGCAATTTTCAGTTTACTATCGTTTTGGCTTTTCTAGCTAAGTATATACGGTATATATAATGATTAAAAGTTTAAAATGAAAAAATCATCTATATATCAATATATTTTGAAAAGAAAAGTAGAATGGCAGCAACGGTGACCGTGCAAATCTTGTATTCTCTAGTATCACACTTTTTTAAAAGTTTTATTCTAGCATTTTTTTTATACCTATGGGACTTCTTAACCATTTGAAATGAAATATAAAGGCAACATGATTAAAGTGGCATCAGAATACCGCCTAAAACATAACCCTCGCGCATTGCCCTGGAACACACCTTACAAAACAAATCTTCTTTTTTCTCCCCTCTCTTTTGTTTCTCTTTCTCTCATGAACATCCGATGCACATCGTTTGGTGACTTCCTCAACACATCTCATCTACCAAACCACCTCGGAGGGCTTCGCTCCGCGGAAGAAACTGAGGAGTGCTACCAAACATTGTCGCTCAGTTCGAGAAGCTGTGGAAATTGCTCCATTTGCTCTTAACAATTTACGCTTCACTTCGCTCTTCCTCTTGCCGCCTCCCCGCCTCTCCTACCTCCTATGATGCTCCCCCACCTTCAGTGTTATCCTTCTTCACTACGTCCATCGTCGTTGTTTCCCGACAGTCATCGAGATCTAGCCTACGTCAATAAGATCCATCCAAACTTCGCTGACCAAGCCTGCTGAGACCCATCTTGTCAACCACCAAGCTCGCCAAGACCAAACGCGTCCCGAGACAATCACCGAGCTAACTTAGATCGAGCCCATGTGTCTCCTACCACCGTCGATGGTTGCCCTCCTCTTCCTCGACTGAGTTGAGCGAAAGCTATCATGGGAGCTCTACCAAACGACATTGCTTTGACTCTGGGGCAACGAGGAGGGGGAGCTAGAGCGAGCAGGAGTGGGTTGGGAGCTCTACCAAACCGGCCCTCTCGTGTTTGTAGTGCTCGTCACCACCAGCCTAGGTGGGATAAGCTAGTTTGCTTTTGGGATGGTGCCAATGCTGGCATCAGGAAGAAAAATAGCTATTGCTTTTTATTTAAACAAGCACCATTCTCTTATCAAGTTTGTTTTCAAATTTGTTTCCACCATTGTATTCTTAGGATGATATCTACAAAATGAGATCCATATTTAACATATTTTCAAACAGTTAAGTGGAGCTGCCAATTTGTGTTGTATGTACAACAATAATTTGTGTACAAACTATGCAATTCTAGAAACAATTGTTTATATATCTCTATTAAACAAATTTATGCATGGACCTGTAGTAAGGTGTAATAGTCAACTTAGGTTGTAAGATGTAGTACTTGTACATTTATTGGCATCTTTCATTTATGTTATTGGTATCAATTTGTACAGAGAACATGCGGTTCTATAACATGATAGTTTACATAGAGCCATGGAGACATGGAATAACTTATATAGATATATAATATGTCAACTATTGTAGGGCACGTGTAATAACTTATAATGTTTGTTAGTAGCAATTTATGTAGAGGTCATTTGAGCATAATTTCCCACTAGTACCTTATCTATGTTGTGAACCTAATCATGATAGGTTGTAGGAAGGGCAAACCATAGCCACAAACCCTAAATGACAAGATCAACCCATGCAACAACCTTAAAACATAATGGTATACCAGCAGGGAAGGGCAATCATATTGTAAGTGCATTAAATTTGGCTCCATATATGGGTTCTGGTGAGTCAATGACAAAGCAATTTATAGACTAACCATGTTAATGAGGACGATATGCAGGTGTTAGTCTTGTTCAAATTGAATCATGAAAAATGCACCCCTCAATTCTTGTATAGGAAAGCAGAGCCCAACTCAATGTAAGTTTAATTTGTAATATTTTTGAAACTAGGTTTAGGAAACACCGTCCTAAAGAGGGACAGAAATCACATTGACTTTGATAATAAACTGCTCAAATAATCATTTAAACCTAGTTGAGAGACACACAAGCACCACAAGAGGATGTTGGGTCCACAACACTAAAAGTTCGAACGAGCGTCGACAATGCTTGTGTAACCCTAGACTTAGTGTGTTCCTTGGAAGTTTCCTAGGTATCCGATGTGTTGGAGGTTCCGACAGTGTTTGTACTACGCAAAATGTTGGAAGTTGTTCTAGGGGCATAACCATCATAAGCCCTTTTTCCTTCCAATGGTTAACCACTTCATTCATTGCGACCAACCCTTAGTCAAAATAGTTCTTATGAATTTAAAGCCCCCTTTTCTTCTCCATTTTGATTCCATGGCTAGATGTTGCAAGAGATTGAGATAAGGGAAGGGAAAAGTGAGAAAACTTGAGACCCACTCTTGAGCACTTCATTCCTTTGCCAAGCCAGTGTGGCTCGTGTTTGCGTGGAATCTCCCAATCTTGTGGTGAGCACTGAGAGGTTCATATTACCTAGTTTGTTCTAGTGGAAAGCTCAGATTGAACTTTTTTTGTCACTTGAGAGAGGCAAGGAGATGAAAGAGTCTCTAACCTTCGTGGTAATCTCAACAATGATGACATAGGCACTCCTTTGTGGTTTGGCCAAACCATAGGATAAATTCTTGTGTCTTGTGTGCTTGTTGTTGTCGTTGTTGTGATTACTTGCTATTATTGCATAATTTATTTTGCCTCTCTAAAGCTTCTTTATAGGGTTTGGTCCATCTATCTTCTCATCAAGTTTTTAGTAAAAGGAAGGTCAAGAACACCTCCACCAACACATAAGTGTTGTATTTTATTGATATGAATTTGAGTTCAATTTGTAGTGTTTTAGCTTATTCTCTAAAATTCAGAAGTATAACAGATTACTTAAGAGCTTCTGATCAAGTTTGGAGTTCTAATACAATATTTGGGAGTTCTGATCCTACCGACACTACTGCTTTGATTTTTAGTAAGAAATTTTTAGATATGCCTATTATTCACCCCTCCAGCCATCTAGGTATTGTTGATCCTTTCAGCAAAAGTCACCCTTGTAGTGACCCTAATAATCAGGATGTCACTTCGCTGAATGCAATCATTGATCCTCCAATTGTTATGCAAGGTCCAATGACTTGATCTTGACTGCAACATTTCAATCTAGAGGTGAGCTCGTTCTTAAGTGATCTTTTTCATTGTTTTGAGAATCTACCTAATGATGTTATCTTGCTTAGGAACATTGGAGAGGGTCATAGTACTTGGAGAGAGGTGAGGAGGTGAAGAAGACCACTAAGGACATCCAAGACAAGTCGGAGGCCTATTCCAACTCAAGTCTGAGTTTGCTTCAGCTTGGCCTTTAGGACCAACCTAGAATAAAATGGACACCTAGTCCAAGCCTATGTCGCCCCGAAGAAAGCTAGCTTAGGGATAGGGCTAAGACCCATGCCGATCTAGCCGCCCATTGTCCAAGGGTTTCTATCCTACCAAACAAGGCTCGGTTGAAGGCCCGGGAAGATGCCACAAGCAGGATTTCCTGATCCTGGATAGGACATTGTTCCCATGTCTTAGCATGGTGCAGCGCACCTATTTTAGCAAAGGGTCACACCCGAGGTGTGACAGGACATGATGAAATCTTGTGTTTGGTTTTGATAATTGATGACACCCAATGTTGCTAATGTTTTGGTCTAAGTGTGACTGGACACATAGCAACATGATGGTGAGGCCTCGGGCTCGGTGATGGACTTGGACATGGTGATGATCAAGCATCGAGGCTCAAGGCTGAGGTATCAAGAGATAGGTGTTTTTCCTTTCGGTGATCGAGACACTACAGAGAGTGTGATCACGTTTAGGATTGATAACCGACTATCAAGAGGGGAATTCACGGTTGACTTCGCGGTCCAAGTGCCTCTAGGTTCGACTTTGCATGATGCATATGAGAGACTAACTAGAGAGTTAACATTTGTCCTTGCTCGTCATGATGTAATGCTAACTCATATGGTCAAGAGTGTCCTACAAGTTGGAGTTGGCACCTAAGGCAAGGGGTTCGACTTGGATCGATGACGGCGCGACGAAACGACGAAGTCAACATCTTTTGTCACTGGTCGGACGCGCAGTGGACACTGCGCCGGACGCGTCCGACGCTCGATGGTGGGCTGCAGTGGCCTGGCACACCGGACGCGTGCACCGGACACGTACGTCGGACGCGCTGCTGGCACTGATCAGCGTCCGGCGCTGCTTGACGTGTCAGGTCTCGCGGTGTAGTGGCGTCGGACGCTGACGCCGGACGCGTCAGGCGCCCGTCGAACGCCACCCAGAGCGGACCAACAGCGGGCCGAGCCGCCGGATGCGGAGCGTCGAACGCGGCTCGGTGGCGCCGGACGCTGACGTGGCGGCTGTAGTTCAAACGCGAGGCTCCAACGGTCGACTGGCGCATAAGGCGCCGGACGCGTCCGGCGGTTCCGGCGGACGCGTCCGGCTCGTGTAACGCCGGCCTCTGAAGTGCGAAAATGGCACCGGACGCGTCCGACGTCTCTGGGCGGACGCGTTCGGCGCTTAGAAAAAAACGTCCCCGAGCTGAGTAACGGTTGGATTTTGTGGGGAGGCTATAAATAGAGGTTTGGCCGGTTAGGGAGGGATCTCTTGCCTATTCTAACTTCTTTGAGCATCCTTTGAGCTAGAGAGACTCCCCTCCACTCATCTCTTGACTTGATTGTTCATCTAGAGTGAGATTGAGTGAAAATCAAGTGCTAAGCATTGAGAGTTGCATCTAGAGGCACTTGTTCTTCGAGTTCGCTGCAAACTTCTTGTTACTCTTGGGTGATTCAAGTCACCCTAGACGGTTTAGAGGCAGCAGGGTGTTAAGCTCGAGGTGGAGATTGTTCGAGGCCGCACCCGGTGATCTTGTGAGGGGTTCTTGGTCCTTCCCCGCAGGAGTTCACGAAAGGATACTCTAGTGGATTGCGCGTGGCTTGGAGGATCCTTGTCTTGTGTTGAAAGTGCGGCTCCCGGTAGCGGTATTTGGCATTGAGAGCCAATTGAGCGAGCACCTCTCCAAGCAAGTGTATCGCCACAACGAGGACTAGCTTGCCGGAAAGCAAGTGAACCTCGGTAAAAAATCATTGTGTCAATATTATGATTACCGAGGATTCTCTTGTGTGGTTATATTGATTGGGTGATTGGCCGTCAACACTTCACGTCGGTATAACAATCCAATCCTCCTCTCTTGTATCTAGTTTTATATCTTTGTTCATATATTGCTTGTCTTGCTAGACATTGAGAAGAACTTGCTAGATTGTGTATCTTTTACTTTGCCTTATTGTGTTGCTCTTGCTAGCTTAGTGAAGTGCCTAGAGTAATCTTGTTTAGAATTGCTAAGCTTGTTGTTAATTGGGTGCTAGTAGTATAGCCTATATACTAGACTTGTTAGAAAGGCTTGCATAGAGTAATCGAAACTTTAGCTTTGCATTTACGTCATTTCTTAGTCTAATAAGTTGCTTAAGTGTCTTTGCAAGAAATTTTATTAGGCTATTTACCTCCCCTCTAGCCATTAGGACCTTACACACAACAAGGGGCGCGCTCACAAAGGTGATGGGCACATCAGGCCCACGTGTTAGCCTTCACAAGCCTCGTCCTCCCATTGACGTACAACGGACGCCAATGGATGGGCGACCTAAGGGATGGGCCAAAGATGGAGTTTTAGCCTTTCCCTATCCCTACCATCTGCAAAGCTAGCACATACGGTTTTTATGCTATCACCACGGCCATACAAGAGCGGCGATGCACCCAACGACATGAATACTAGGAGTGCGAAACCTAAGTCCTTCCTTGACTCCCAAGGAAGATACAAAACCCAACTTTTGTACTTCCCTTTCCCTCTAGAGATATAACGGTAGGCAAGGGAACTTGTAAAGGGGGGATCGACCAAGTCCTATCAGTTGAACTCGAGGGTGATCAAGTCCTCTCGCTCTCCTATGACTCTATTTTAAATCCTCTCTTGAGCACTCTAACACAAAGGAATTCACTTGCTAACCTTAGGGCTTTGAAGTTTAAACTAAGATAAACCCCTCCTGTCAATGAGCGCTAACCACCAAACTCCCACACATGATTACTGGTCACTAGTCGTGGTTACGAACCCCACAACATTGATTTACTATTGCACAACTTGACCTAGCTTCACATTTAAGACTTCATTTGTTATCCATCAACAAACGTGTCCCTTTTGATATATCCATCTTATACTTGTCAAGTTGCTTAGTTCAACGGCATTCCACAATGCATATGCATGCCAACATAATGAGAGCATGCATATGCAAAACACCATGCCTCTTCTCCTTTATGCACTTTGGCTTGTCATTTCTCCACTTATCATTTCATTTATTCTTCGAGCTTGATCAATACGAGTCAACTATCAGTCTCTTTGTATTCATGCAAGCAAGCCATCATAGAGACCAAACCATATTCATTTTCCTTTATCTTATTTTACTTACTATTTTGCTTGTCTTTTCTTCATTTGAGCGATAACATGAGTTTGACATGGTCATTTTCAATGAAACATACTCAAATCTCATCAAACTTGTTACCATGAAAACACACTAGTGGGCCTAGATGTACTTTCAATTAGTGACACCATTTTCTTGTTGCCCAACTAGAAGCGAGCCAATTGATTCAAAATCCTAGGATAATTGTAAACTTTTACTTTCTGAAACAATCTTCTATATAAACAATAGCACCTAAAGAATAAATGACTAATCGACTCAATTTCATTGCAAAACAGACTTGTTGAACCAGTAACTTTCCTCCTTTTTCAACGTTATCTCTAGTAAGATGGTCTATCCTCTTTATGGTTTTTTGTTTGCTTTATGGAATAGAATAAGTTGATCACTCATTCCTCACAAGCTAATAATTACTACTAGTACAAGTAGTCATTCCACCAAATTTGACGAATGTGCTCTTGATACATCATCTTATCTAGAATAGGTCGATTCCCTAAACCAAACACACTATTAATTTTAGCTAACAGCCAGAAAAAGATTTGAACACAAGGTTTTTGCAGAGAAAATTCAATTGGTAATAACAAAGTCTTTTGATACCCTACAACTTTGAACGCAGTTCATGCAACATTCATTCACAGGTTTTGAAGTGATTTTGAGGACAGGCACGCAGCACTGTTACCACAATCGTACAATGACAAAACCCGTGATACCATTTTCAGTTAGGTGTTCAGACTTTGAGCACTTTTGATCTTCGAAGTGTAAGACCCCACTATTTGGGCCAATTTCACAGTTTTGTATAGGTGCAGGTGTGTGTAGCACCCCTCTTCGGTTATCTTCACATGACCTCGACAGGTCCCAAAACACTCAGGGTCCAAAAGAACAAAAGATGAGCGACCCCAGGTCCCTAACTCTCGAATGGATGCTTGATCTGTCAGTATATCCTGTCTGAGTGCCTGTGCAGCAGTAACAAGCTCTGCTCTTTCTTGCCATACCAGCCTTTCTTCACTGCTGGTCCCCACTGCAAATATAGTTACACGTTATTTTACTTTAGAATCATGACAGCCCAGTACATTGGGAACATAAGTTCTTGAGTTTTTTTTTAAGAACACATATTGGGACGACCTGCCTGTGTAGTCAAACCAAATGAGAAAAAAAAATTTAAGAAACACAGCCATAAGTCAATTGTGTTTTGCTTCTCTAAGGATTTGTCAAGATGGGGGTAAAGTACAAAAATTTATGGATTTCAGTACAAGGCAATATTTGGTACTCCCTCCGTCCATACTTTTTGATTTGAAGTTTGACCAAAGTAATATAAAAAGGTATCAGCATTTATGATACAAAATAAGTATCATTAAATTAATTATGAAATACATTCTCATAGTAAACCTAGCTGAAGACAAATGTTAATACTATTCACTATAAACTTGGTCAAACTTAAACTAGTTTTGACTTATACAAATCCCATAGTTGCATCGTTTTCGGATGGAGTACTTTTTTACCTCGAACAATTGGGAGAACAAAAGTCATTGTATTAATAGGTAGAAAACAGTGCATTTACATGCTGATTCCACGGCTTGGGTTAGTTCTCTAAAAGCTGCACTATGAACTTTCTTTCTTTGTGAAGGCCAGGGAGAACAGCCCCTAAAAGCTGGAAGAGATCTCAATTATCTAGCAAAATTCCCTATTTGACACCAAAATTTCAAAGCTTCCCTATCCGTCACCTATTTCATCTTTTGTTCCCTATTTGACACTTCCATCACTTTTTGGCTGTAACGGCTTTAAGTCCAAGGCGAAAAGACCATCTTACCCCCTCCTATGTGTTTTTAAATTTTTTAGACATGTGTTCTTGTTGCTGCATAGTTTCTCTTTTATTTATTTGCAGATATGTTTTTTTTTCACAGTATGCCTAAACACAGAGCACCTGAAAACAACACAAGGAGGCGCAAGTATTTTCGCCTTGGAATTGTCAAATAGGGAACAAAAGATGAAATAGGTGACAGATATGGATGGTTTTAATTTTAAGTTTTGGTATCAAATAGGAAACAAGTTTTTCTAGTGTCAAATAGAGAATTTTCTCAGGGATTAAACCAAATACAATTGAGGTTACCTAGATGTTGTGTCAGTTCGTTTGCTTTCAAAATCCAAGTGCAAACCAGACATGAGTACTTCACAGGCCCTGTCATACTCCTAAACACAAAAGTGCAAATACATGACCATGTAATGTAATGGAGAATATGGAAAATCAAATGTTGTTGCAACTGAGTAGCCTAGCACACCTCACCTTCACCAGTATCAGAGCTGCTCCTTGAGCATAATAAGACTTCGATAAGTCTGGCTCCATACCTTTATAGGTATCGGCATCATCTAGAGCATTGCTTTTGTCACCGGTATTCAGTGAGCAAAGGCTCCTCTTCGCGTACAAGGTGGAATTACCAGGGTCAGTCTCCACTGCCTGTAGCCACCAAGTGTTATTAACCATTAAACCGAAGGTCAAGATAATCCATAAATGCCACTACTTATAGCGAATCATAACATATGCAAATATACTTGACAGTTTTAATAAATGGGAGCCATCTAATTCATAAGGATCCTTCTAACCAAGTTTAAATTGAGAATCTTCACCAAAGAAGGGACTCAAAAGTGGTTGATAAAAGTTTGATAACTAGATCACCAGTTTTCTGGAGGATATATGACCAGACTTGTGTCCTTGGAACTTCAATGTTAAACCCATAAAATAAAAGGCAATGACTACATGGAAGTCAGAAGATGAGTCGAAAGAGAAGTACAACTAAAATTTCATGGAATGAATAATGCAAATAATTAACCTTATTGTATTCCAGCATCTGAGAAAAGAATTAACCTTCTTATAGAGATTCAATGCTTGAGCATAATCCCTGTTCGAGAATGCAGCATCACCATTTGCCTCAAAATCAGGTTCATCGTCCTCATGGAGAATTGGGTCCTAAATAACATGGACAACTGAAAGTCAGATAGACAGATGGATCTATGATGGAATGGGAAAAAAACGAACAAGGGATATGGCATCAATTCTTTAGTACTATTTTTCCCATACTTGCAGGTTTGGTCTTGAAAATTTTGCATGTTGAGTAATTCTGTCAACGCTCCAGTCTGCAACTCTAGCCAAAGGTGTCGTGACAGGGAGAAGAATCTCAACACATTCCTGCCATCCTTTGATTGCAGCAATTTCTACTGGTACTCTACCATTCTGTTAACAAGGATATCAGAGACATTTTACAAAACGCTCATGAGAGCATAGGGAAAAACAAAGACGTCCTGTCACACCATGAGTATCTTTTAGGTGGTTGCCACACAATGATTACTATCTCTAGAATGTGGGAAAGCATTATACTCCAAGAAAATTAAGATCATAAATGTGCAAGGAATTACATGTGATTTTCCAGGTTATGTATTTGTATTAGCATGTAGTGGAATATCACAAACCTAGTCAATCTCAGGCCTCCACAACAAATAGTACCAGAGAGGCCCAATAGCTACTAATGCCCCCCCTACCCACAAACAACTCTTCTCAAAATCTCAAGACAAAGGTGCTGATTTTTGAATCACATTCAAAGGAACCAGGCAAGGAGAGCTCCCTCCCCCTTTTATGACCTATTCTTTGACTCTTATTGACTCTTAACTAAAAAATGCCGGTTTTAACAACGAGTGATTGCCCTTCCTGCCCAACCGAGAAAGAGGATGGCTGATGCACACAGTTCCACTAATGAAAGGTATAGATTATATGTATTATCATTCCCATTGATCTTTGGGCATGTCTAAAGAACATGTGCAAGAAGTATAGACTGAACTCTTTCAGTTCCTCTGCTTTTTTCTTCACGGTTCCATGATCATGCCAACTTCAGTATCAGCAAGAAATAAAATTCTTCTTTTCAAATTTTTGTTGAGAATTGACATAGGATAATGAAGTGGAGAATTTTACCCTAAAATGTGTACCGGCAAATACTAAATTTATTAGTTGCACAACAGTTACGCTCATGAGCATAATGTTCAACTTTTTTATTTTTATTAGAAAAAGAACCACAAGCCAAATAGTAGGATAAAACTCACATTGTCAGGTATATTGGCATCAGCTTCTGCTTTCAACAAACACTTTACACAATCAGTAAAGCCAGCAGTTGCTGCTACTATTAGTGGAGTTACAGGTTGACCAGCATTGACATCAGCACCAGCCTGCAACATGAAATATGGACTATACATCAAATAAACTGGAACTAATGCTCATCCTAGGAATAACACAACTAAACTTGATCAGTTTCCATGGAAAGATATTCATGTGGTTATTGCACCTTAATAAGTAGTTCCACACCTTTCAATGAACGGACAGAGACTGCTGCTTTCAGAGGTGTATGCACTAAAAGATCTGCTGCATTAGGCTGAACAAAAAGAGAAAGCACACATTACTTATTATTTTTTTCAACATATGACTGGGCATAACAGTCACATAGTGCAATGTGACAATGTTTAGGTGAGATCTAGCTTTCATCAACAGAACCCCTAATGCATAGGCTAAATAAACACCCAAACATCACATTTGTTTGTATGGCTATACTATGTAACTGATTACGATCCATGCTCCATGCTAACACATGTGTAACTTGTGTAGTAACTACCCAATATCCATGGACATATAAGCATTTCCATTGACAAGGCAGGAAAAAAATTAGGACAACAGATAAGGTCCATAACACAGGAGCAATAGGCTGAACTATAATACAGTTTGACCATGACTGATGACTGATCATATAGAGTTGTTTAGACAGTAGCTTTATTGAAACCACTTTTTTTCATAAACTGACTTTGAAGGATACCTTTTTGGTTAGGTATAGAAAGCCAAGATAACAGAAGATAGTTTTTGATAAAACTCAAAAATTATTGAATGAATAACTTTGAACTGTTTCTACCCCACCACCA
This sequence comes from Bothriochloa decipiens, assembly GCA_023333625.1. Classification (NCBI taxonomy): domain Eukaryota; kingdom Viridiplantae; phylum Streptophyta; class Magnoliopsida; order Poales; family Poaceae; genus Bothriochloa; species Bothriochloa decipiens. The sequence continues at coordinate 33,109,285 of CM041631.1, forward strand.
CCACCATCACCACCCACCCACCCCCAAAAAAGACATCATAACTAAAACTCAGCCATAGGCAAACAGTTTTTTTGCTATATTCTCTCCTAATTACAATAGTGCAAAATCCATGTGTTACAGAAATTACAGAAATGTAGGGAAAATGTATTCTAAGAAAATACATTAAAACCATCAGACCAATATGCAATACAAACGAGAATTATGGTTTTAACATGCACCTGGCAGACATGAATCAGATAAAATACAATTAAGAAGGGACGCATGAACTAGAAGTCCTCTCAAATTGGGTTGGCCAATAAAATAAGAGTCCTAATTACCAACCAAAGTTCATAGAACTGGAGGGTTACAAATATACAGTAAAAATAAAAACTATCATTTCTATGCCCAAACAAAATCGTCCAGCTGCTTCATTTAACATGTATAGGATACATCACATCAATACAACATATATCAGTAAGAAGAGCAAACTAAACTGGAAAGAAACAAATAAATGCTTACATCTGCGTGATGCCGCAACATTAGTTCTATCATTCTAGCATTTCCATGTTGACAAGCAATGTACAACGGAGTTCTTTTGTCCCACACAGGGTCAACATAAGCTCCTTTGGACAACAATAACTCTGCTAGTTCATATTCATCTAAACACAAGGAAAGTACAAATATTATATTATTATTACCTTTCAAGGCTATAATAAATGATCAATAAAATAAAATTTCTATAAATAAAATGCAAACTTGTGGCCAAGAGCTTAATAGTTAAATTAACCATGCTAAGAATTACAAACACGTTTTCAAGAAGCAGAAACTAAACTGGGTAAATAAATTGGGTGTTAAGCTTACCAGCTTAGATAAGAAATGGTCAATACCAATTTTAAGTCAAGCAATGTACCTCCAACTAGCTAGACAAAAATACTTGCTGTCCACCCAAGGATAGCCCTCTATTGGCAAATCCAGACTTCATTGTAAATGTCTACACGATTGGAACCATTATGGCAAGTGCCTTGCTCACTCTATACAGGTTCAAGCAACTGAAACAGGTTTTGCCTAGTCTAAGTTGTGCGCAAATTCAATAAATGTATCTGAATAATGAACCCACCATATGGAAGTTGTTCCTATTGGTTAAATATAGGAGCCCCATATTTGACTAAACAGTTCCTGTTATCAACCCTAGTCGGTAGATAGCTACAAACAGCATCCAATGTAATAAGCAGAAGACTTGAAATTTACAGCAAGAAATATATTGGCAATTGAAAAAAAATAGTTTACATGACACAGAAAAGACTTGTCATATTAAACCTAAAATAAAGCTTAACACATATTCACGGAGACAGAGAACCTTGAGCTGCTGCGGTATGGAGAGGAGTAACCGCATTGCTGGATGCTTTGCTTGGATCAGCGTCATGAGCAAGAAGAAACCTTATAACTGCTGAGCACCTATGTTGTATTGCAAGGATTAGAGGTGTCACACCTGGCAGCAGCATAAGAAATGGAAACAGTTCATCACAACTATCAGATTTCCTTGCCTCCGAGAAAAGAGCATATAATCAAGAATCTTAGCATTCTAAATGGATCTTAGATCATTGCCAAACAGTTTTACAGGTGAATTATGGAAGAAGATTAAAAATAAAGGGGAAGATCAATCACTCACTCACAACCCCTTAATTGTGTGAAAGCTACCTTGCCAATTTCCATGATACGTCATGCATTTCCACAGAAACCAACTTTTGAATAACTTCTCTAAGGTAGACAAAGTTGTAAGAAGGCCATTTTATTTTATTTATTTTTTTGCGACTGCTGTAAGAAATCCATTTAGCATGGCCCTGGTGCAAGCGGTAGAGCTTTACCGCCTGTGACCAAGAGGTCCAGGGTTCAAGCCCCAGCCTCTGCACATTTGTGCAGTGATGGCTGCTGGCTATTTTCCCTTCCCCAGACCCCGCAGTGCGGGAGCCTACGGCACTGGGTACGCCCTTTTTATTTGAGTCTGCACCAAAACCACCAAAACTGTGGGGTATCTTTGGAATCTACACTAAGGGTTTGTTCGGTTATCCCCAACCCGAGGGGATTGGAGGAAATTGAAGGGGATTGAGGGGGATTTTGACTAGCAGGGGATAAAATTCCCTCAATCCCTCCAAGTCCCTTGGATTGGGGAATAACAGCATAAACCCTAAAGTAGCTAATGATAACATGTTGCCCCCATATGTTTTGATGGAAATTGAGAGGTGTATTTGGTGAGAACCAGCCTCTCATTTGCAGAATCACACATACTGAGGAAAGGATGTAACAATGGTTGCAAACTTGCAATTACCATCTGCTCCCATACACAGCTTGTACCAGCACTCACCCTAACCGTACTGTGCCAAATTAGCTGGCGATTTTGCCAACCCTGTTGGGGATGCCCTAATGGGTGAACGAAACGTGCCAACCAAAGTGGAGAAAAGCAAAAATTTTACCAACAGAACCAGTCGTGTCCACATCGACCTTGAGATCCTTGACCAGGAACTTGCATATCTCTAACTTCCCTGCCGCTGCTGCAAAGTGCAAGGGCCCGTGACCTCGATTCCAGGGGGCCTTGATCCCCGCCACTGCCTCCTCCATGCTCTTCCCCGCCTTCGCTAACCGCTTCGCCAGCTCTGCACAAATCAGAAACCCGTCCGTCCACCCACCGCACAATTCAAGCTAACATCAGAATCAAGACTTCCAGATCCAGGATCAGAGCGCGAAACCGAAATGGCGTGTCTCGCGGGACTCACTCTTGACTTGCGGGACATCGCCGGCGTACGCCGCGCTGAGGAGTTTGACCGTGATGTCCTCCACGGAGAGGTTGGCGCTGGGGTTTCGTGCCGGGGCTTGCTGCGGAAACGAGGAAGGCCGGCCTGAGTAGGAGAGGGAGGAATCCATGGAAGAGGGCTCCGCAAGATTCGAGAAGGTTAGGGTTGATTGGATTTCGCGAGCAGGTCGCGGCGGCGAAGGTGGAGGGGAAAGGGGAATGAGAGAGGGCGGGAAGCGTGAGTCGGCGATCTGCGCTTCCGTACAAAAGAATCCAACATCGTCCCAGGCCCAATCGCAGATTTTGTATGCGTCTTATGGGCCGACAAGAGTGAGCTTTTCTATCTCAGTCAGGATAGGGCTCGTTGGAATGTCCGTAATTCTCGAAATTGAATTCATAGCACTCCCTCCGTTGAGAATGGATTCTCAGAATTGAATTCATTCCGCGAAAGAACACAAATGTATACGGACTTGACTCACTCTAGTACCTCTCGGCCGTATCTACTGGCCTTACCTCCCTGACCGTTTTCTCTACCACACATTCTACAGCTTGCATGTCATCCTCGTCCACACGACTTTGGGGCGTATACGTTATTTTCGCTCTACCTTAGTCTTACCTTGAAATGCCAGAATGGCATTCATTCTCGAGGGAGTATAAAAAAAGTCCACTTTTGTGAAAGTTCACTATATAAAGGCATGGTTTGAAAAGTCAAGAGTCGGTTTCCTGGTTTTATGGTTCAAAGCGAAAAAGCGGATTTTCACAATAGTTAAGGGAGGAAATGTGTACCTTTTTCTATAAATTATAAGTTGTGGAAGAAGAATTTATAGAATCTGTTAAATAAAATCTACAACTTTACTTAAGTTGAGGGAGGAGAATTCATTGAATCAATTTCCTGTCTCTCACCCTATAAATTTGAGATAAGTTTCATTGTGAGCTTTGAAAAGTTGTGGCTTTTCAAAACTATGGTTTATGCTACGAATTCAATTCTTAGAATTCTAGGGATCCAAACAGTTGGAAAATAAAAGTCATTCCACACCTATTGAATGTTCCCATCAAACTTCACAAAATTTCCCAAAAAAAATCACACATTTTGAATGGTCATTCATCTTGTGACTAATTTTTAGCAGGCTCTCTTCACTCTTCAGGTATCTTTCTCCGAGTTTAATTTCTTCAATGCGGTTGCTTCTGCATGTTTTTGGGTCTTAACCTTGTTTTGTCGATCGTCCTGAAGTGATCGACCTGTCTATTTATTAACCGGAAGTGATTGGCTAAGTTGTTCGGTTGATAATTTCTATGAATGATAAGTTGATGTTTTGTTATAAAAAAAATTATACTATAACTGATAAGTTAGGCTAATAAGTTCGACAACATTCTTCCCCGTAATTTTTACGGTACAAAAAACATTCGCATTTTTCAAATAATTTGCATGTGACGCCGTTGGGTACACGTACAACTCGAAGTGTTCAGTGCTTGGCGTACTTTGTGCCTAACACTTCACCCCTGGCAGACCATAAGTGTAACAACCCGAAAATTTGAACTACAAAATTTTTTTTTGATAAAACCCTGAGTAATGTGGTGCGACATGTCATCATCTACCCCTTACATATGCATCAACCCTATCATGTCATGCATGGCATTCATATATTATAAATTAATTAACATCTCATAACAATGCTCTATGTTCACATGTTACATTCTAATGTTTCAATTGTTCGATCATCATGTTGCATTAAAAAGAGTGAGTTGGATTCTTATTTGGTTTATGAGTTAAATAATAAAAATGAAAACATAATATTTATTTTGACAAATAAATATTAAGGGAATAACACCCTAGCCTTATTTGGGTCATGTATGCTCACTATTTTGTTGCACAAATTAGCACACCATATATATATAAGTATATATAAAAATGTATTTGAAAATGAAAAAGAGAAAAGAAAAGAAGGAATCGGCCCGAGCAGCCCAGCCGGCCCGGCCTGCACGCGCTCGCCCGCGCTCGCCGCGCGACCGCGCGCTGCCCAGCCGGCCCAGGCAAGGCGGCCTGCACGTGCTCGCCCGCACTCTCGCCCGCGCGACCACGCGTTGCGTGGCCCAGCAGGGCAGCAGGCCCAGCAAGGACTCGCGTCTGTCCGCACGCCACGCCGTTGCCAATGAGTCGCTGACGATGGGGCCCCGCAGTGGGACCCACATGTCATCGCGCCCGCTGAGGTCACCCGACTGGCCGCGCGCGCTTGCGTCAGCGCTGTTCCCTCGCGTCACCTCGAAGCAACCTGCCTCGACCGCTCGATTCCGTGTCGCCCCGCATCGACGCGCGCTCGCAAGCCTCCTGGACCGACCAGCCCGCGTAAAGTGCCCACGGCCGCAAGCAAGATTCTCCGCGCGCGCGCACGCACCTACGCTGTCGCCGCAGTGGAACGCTGCCGCCGTAAGGAACTTGACACCCAGCGCTACCTAGCCCCCTCTCGCTGCTCTCTGGACCCAGATCGAGCCTCAGCTGCTGACATGGACATCCCTTGGCCGCTCGATCAAGCAGAAGCCATGATCGACCGTCCGTCGGCTACCTACCTCCGCGTCCGCCCTATAAAGCAAGCACCCCCGGCACCCTAGGGTTCCCAGGACGCCGCCACCGCTCTGGTGGAGCCCAATTCCACCTTGCCAGCCTCGATTGGAGAAAAACTGAAGGAAGGGGGAAGAAAGGAGTCGGGGAAGGAGAAGAAGCCGCCGCCGGAATTGGGGAGGAAGACCGTCGACTCGGAGCCGCCGCTGCTGCGTCGGGAGCAGGAAGGAGGAGCAGTACCACGAGCCGGAGCCGCTTGGACTTGTACCGCACCTCCATCCTCTTCGACCCGTTGGTGAGCACCGCCATCGCCGCTCTCGCGAACCCTCCGCCGTGCTGCTGGCCATGGCGCTCCGCCGTGAGCGCGTAGGCCCAGGTCACTACCGACCTTACTAGACACACCCGCACACACACATGAGACTAGCCGAGCCTCTTGGACCACGGCATCGGGAGGATGCCGGAACGGAAGCCGCCCAGTTCATCGCCGCGCGCCAAGCACCGCCGTGGCGAGATCACCCAGCCGCCTTTCCGTTGAGCCTCGACCTCCATTGTTTCTGGATCCGCGCTCGCCATGATGAGACGGACCCCGTGCGCACCCTAGCTCCATGTTTGCCTCGCCAGAGCACCGACCCGAACCACCTTGTCGTCGACGTGTCAGTGCGTTGCCGCTCCAGAACGCCGCCGTTCACCGTCGTTTCCTGCCACCTTCGACCACCCTCGAGGAGCAAGAAGAAGCCGGGAAGCTCCGCCATGACGAGCTGCATCGATTGGGCAAGGAGTTGGAGACCGTGGACCCTCTCGGAGTGCCGTTGCCGTGCACCGAGGACCTGTCGAAGCTCCGCCGTGGGAGTTGCTGCCCGCGTGGACTCCGCCGTGTGTTTTGGTCACCGCCGGCACCTCGAGCAGGTGCTGCGTGACTCCAATCGCCCATCTACGCCACCAATTGGAGCTGGAGTGACTCGGTGTGAAGTGTACATCGAGCGTCGTCGCCATCGAGCCGCCGTCTGCCGTAGAGCTCATCACCAGAAGCAAAGCTGCCGCCCTGAAGCCCACCAACGTGACCGTCGTGAAGTCCCGAAACCGATGGGCGGATTAATGGCGCCAGAGATCCATTGTGGCACCAGGAATCGAGGGTTTCCCCGCCGCCGATCGCCGAGGAGGAACCCCGCGTTCGAGCCGATCTCGTTCGAGACGGATCACGCGCTCGAACCGACCCTTGAGTTTGACCCTTCGACAAACCGACCCTCGAGCACCGAGCACAACCGTTCCGCCGAAGAACTGCTGTGGACTTGGCCTTCGCGCGGACTCCGCCGCGTGAATTGGTCGCTGCAGGTGCAGCGTAGGGGTGCAAGGCAACCCTAATTGCACTCCCGAGCCCAGCCAAGACTTGGTTTCGAGCAGAGACGGGCTGCCGTCGAGCACCGTCATCCTCGAGACCGTATCCTAGAGACCATACCCCTCGAGAGCATACCCTCGAGACCGTATCCTCGCGACCGTATCCTCGAGACCGTACCCTCGAGACCGTGTCCTCGAGACCGTACCCCTCGAGAGCATACCCTCGAGACCATACCCCTCGAGACCGTATCCTCGAGACCTACCCCTCGAGACCGTACTCTCGAGCCCTTTTTCTTTTCAGAAAATGGTTAAATCTTTAAAAATTCATAACTAATTCATACGAGCTCAGAAAATTATGATCCACATATCCAAATTTTCTATAAATCGAGCCCTATCTATCTAGGCTATATTTGAGTGTATTTGGATCTTCTATTTTGCAAATTGTTCCTTGTGCTAATCTATAGGGGTCGCTTCCGCGACCGTTAAATCTCGTTACAGGCTCGAGCGAAGACAAGTCTGACGATAGTGACTACCAGGAGAAGTCCGATAGCTACGTCAGTGAAGGTGCCACACACCATCCAACCTCGTAGATCCCATTACGCATGGCAATTACAGTATGGCTAGTGCTTTAAATTCATGTTGCTATAATGCTATGCCTGTGCTAGGACTGCATGATAGAGTATTTATTTGATGAGCCCTACCTTGTTGTAAACTATCACCTGCTTACCCGCTGTTATGATAGCCACCTGCTTATCTGCTATACTTATTTTTCTATACTTCACTCGCTTATATTTTGATGCGACGTGATAAACCCGGGGAAGGCCTGGAGGGTGCCAGGCTGGATGTGTGAGTTGATGTTTCAGATGGCCATATGAGCTGATGATGTTGTATCCGGGTTTGGGGTGGAGCTTACGGCAGGGAGTAGGGTGAGGGTTGAGTCGATCGAGCCGGGATCTACGACGAGCTTTTGGAGCAAGTCTTGCTAGGGAATGGTTCTGGACATTCCCATGAGAGGAGCCTGTGGTGGGCTAACTGAGATGTGATGGTGGTCCTTGGGTGTGATCCTCTGAGAGGTGGAGCCCGGGATGAAGGTGCCGTGGTAGCACGTTAAAGATAAACCCTGATGAAGATATCCCGGTTTGGTCAAATCTAGGAACTGTTGCACTGGTATCCGGACCTAGGAATCTCTTGCTTCCCACTCGCTCTCTATGGGGGGGAGACGGCCGAACCGCTGGATAGGTCGATGCCACTACTGCTAGGCGAGAAGTGATAGGAAGGTATATGCATGGGATGGAGCTAACACCCTACCGAGACGATCATGGCACCCCCTTCGGGAGTGGGTACATGGCATGGCATCCTCTACGGGAGCGGATACATGCTCTCTTCACAGTTCCAGTGATCCAGTGCTGGATGGTAGAGTGGCATCGCCTATGACAGTAGGCGCCCGGAATCTGCCTAGGTGCGCACGTGCATCGATGATGGTTATCTGGTGGATTAGTGAAACCTCTGCAGAGTGTATGGTTGATCGATCGATACATATGCCGAATCTTCGGCTATGGACCTTTCCTATGTTTCGTATGCACCGGACTAGTGAGTGGAGTGTTCTACCTTCCTCTGAGTGTGATTCCCGGCCGTGAGCCAGTTTGAGGGCTGCGGGCCGCTAAGGCAAGCCAAGAGGGAGTTGGCTTGTCGACCAGAGTCTGAGAGGGTGTTGGGGGAGATGAGATGATGTTACAGATATGGATGGAGATAGATGAAGGGAATGGGTTTGTGTTTAAAACTTGTTTATTATACTATTGTTTTATATACTTGAACAATTCATAGGGAAACCCCAGCCTTATAGGTTCCTTTTGAGATATCCTTATTTTTGCATCCACTCCCACAAAGCAATGCATAGGATGGAAGTGTGGCCAGTACAAGTCGTCCTGAAAATTTAGTTTCAGGTTCAAGGGATGAGTACTCATCTAGGGAGTACAGCGATTGAGGGTTTCGTGTCTACGCTCAAGTTAGAGAGAAGAAAATAGCTTCCGCACCTCAAGCTTTTACTGTTATGCTGCATAAACTCTGATTCCGCCCTGTGACGATGTAATAAGTTATTGTAACTCCCTCTATTTGCTCTCTTTTATTCGATGTATGAATTATGGATTCAACTGTAATCGGGTAATATGATTTAAATGGTCATATTACACTCCGGCACTGTGGATTTCCCTTCGTGGAAATCAAGGTCGTTTCAATAAGTGACCTACTAACGAGGACGACATTCATCATCGCGAATAAGCCATCAAATTTGAACCAGGTTCAAATAACACCCATAAGATCACAACACAGATTTCTGATACCCTGACCCCCGTTAATAATCACCTTTTTTTGCGTTTATGGTCTTAAGGCTAGCAGCGCTGTTTGATCATACCAAAGTGGATGGATGAAGACAAGCACCGTATATTGTACAATAGTTAAAGCAGGCATGGATACCTAGTAATCCACTCTGGTTCAACTTAATTAATTATAAGATTTCAGTCCGAGTTAGTGAAAAAATTAAAAGATATTGCACCAGAGGATCGATGGATTAATCGATGCCCATCCCTAGGTATATCACACATACCGTGCAGCTTCTACTACCGTCACAACATTGGCAGGTTTGAGATAAGATGCAGGATCCAACAAAATAAAAACGGTACCACCGGCATTCGAAGGATGCTTCGCCTTTTTTAGTACCTTGCCTGTGCAGTAGTCTAAACTGCTAGCAAAAGTCTCTTCTTCTAGCCTAACATCTCATCTTGCCTTGTGGATTTTCTTTTCACCCTTTTCTGTAGCAACTTTCTTCAGGGATGATCTCACTGCAAATATGGTTAAAAGTTACGTTAGCATTCTGGTAGCCCAGCATAGGTAAATAAGAAATATATATAAGCTTCGTCCTGCGTAACCAATTCTCAAAACCAAACCAGAACGTAAATATAACCAGTTTTAGCATAAATGATACAGACCTTTATAAGGTCCAAATGGCTGGGTGGGGGGGGGGGGGGTAAATAGCCTAATAAAATTTCTTGCAAATACACTAGACCACTTGTTAGACTAAAAGATAGCGCAATTGCAATGCTAGAGCTTCAATTACTTCTATGCACGCCTTTCTAATAAGTCTAGCAAATTTAAACAAGATAACTCTAGGCACTTCACTATACTAACAAGAGCAAAAATATGAACAAGTAAAAGCTACACAATCTAGCAAGTGTTACTCAATATCTAACAAGACAAGCAATGTATGAACAAAGTTATAAAACTAGATACAAGAGAGGGGGATTGGATTGTTATACCGACGCGAAGTGTAGACGGCCAATCACCCAATCAAGATAATCACACAAGAGAATCATCGGTAATCACAATATTGACACAATGATTTTTTACCGAGGTTCACTTGCTTCCCGGCAAGCTAGTCCTCGTTGTGGCGATACACTTGCTTGGAGAGGTGCTCGCTCAATTGACTCTCAATGCCAAATACCGCTGCCGAGAGCCGCACTCTCAACACAAGACAAGGATCCTCCAAGCCACACGCAATCCACTAGAGTATCCTTTCGCAAACTCCTGCGGGGAAGGACCAAGAACCCCTCACAAGATCACCGGGTGCGGCCTCGAACAATCTCCACCTCGAGCTCAACACTCCGCTGCCTCCAAACTGTTTAGGGTGACGGGAATCATCCAAGAGTAACAAGAACTCCGCAGCAAACTCGAAGAACAAGTGCCTCTAGATGCAACTCTCAATGCTTAGCACTTGATTCTCACTCAATCTCACTCTAGATGAACAATCAAGTCAAGAGATGAGAGGAGGAGGTTCTCTCTAGCTCAAAGGATGCTCAAAGATGTTAGAATCGGCAAGAGTTACCTCCCCAACCGGCCAAACCTCTATTTATAGCCTCCCCACAAATCCAACCGTTACTCAGCTCGGGGGCGTTTTTTTTCTAAGCGCCGGTTGCGCCAGTCGACCGTTGGAGCCTCGCGTTTGAACTACAGCTGCCACGTCAGCGTCCGACGCCATCGAGCCGCATCCGGCGCTCTGCGTCCGGCGGCTCGGCCCGCTGCTGGTCCGCTCTGGGTGGCGTCCGGCTGGCGCCGGACGCGTCCGGCGTCACTGCACCGCGAGACTTGGCACGTCTAGCAGCGTCGGACGCTGAACAGTGCCAGCAGCGCGTCCGACGCGCGCGTCCGGCGTGCCAGGCCATTGCAGCCCACCATCGAGTGCCAGACGCGTCCGGCCCTCTGGCCGAGCGTCCGGCGCAGTGACCACTGCGCGTGTGCTTCTCGCGTCCGGCGCTCCTGGCCGCGTGTTCGGCGCGTTACAGAAGCAGCTGATTTCGTCGTTTTGTCGTCGTCGTCGCGCCGTCGCCGATCTAACTCAAACCACTTGCCTTAGGGTGCCAACTCCAACATGTAAAACACTCTCGATCACATGAATTAGCATTTCATCACATGAAATATGGCAAGTGTTAGCTCTCTAGTTAGTCTCTCATATGCATCATGCAAAGTCGAACCTAGAGGCACTTGGACCGCGAAGTCAACCGTGAATTCCCCTCTTGATAGTCGGTTATCAATCCTAAACGTGATCACACTCTGTAGTGTCTCGATCACCGAAAGGAAAAACACCTATCTCTTGATACCTCAGCCTTGAGCCTCGATGCTTGATCATCACCATGTCCAAGTCCATCACCGAGCCCGAGGCCTCACCATCATGTTGCTATGTGTCCAGTCACACTTAGACCAAAACATTAGCAACATTGGGTGTCATCAATTATCAAAACCAAACACAAGATTTCATCATGTCCTGTCACACCTCGGGTGTGACTCTTTGCTAAAATAGGTGCGCTGCACCATGCTAAGACATGGGAACAATGTCCTATCCAGGATCAGGAAATCCTGCTTGTGGCATCTTCCCGGGCCTTCAACCGAGCCTTGTTTGGTAGGATAGAAACCCTTGGACAATGGGCGGCTAGATCGGCATGGGTCTTAGCCCTATCCCTAAGCCCATCACCGAGCCCGAGGCCTCACCATCATGTTGCTATGTGTCTAGTCACACTTAGAGTAAAACATTAGCAACATTGGGTGCCATCAATTATCAAAACCAAACACGAGATTTCAACCTTGCAAACCAAAAGAACTCAACCAACATAGCAGAGGTTACCTGAATGCCTTGTCAGTTGGTTTCCTTTCGAATTCCAGGCTCAAACCCATCATGAGTACTTCAACTGCTCTATCATACTCCTAAATACATTAGTGCAGATACATGAACTATAATACTCCTAAATACATATACATGAACACGAAGTACAATGCAGAATAAGGAAAATTAGGTCTCAACGCTACTGGGTAGCACAACTTACCTTTACCAGTATCAGAGCTGCTGCTTGCTCAGAGTGCGATTTTGATAATTCTGGCTGCATATCTTTATAGATATTAGCATCATCCAAAGCCTTGATTTTATCACCTGCATGAAGTGAACAAAGACTCCTCTTTGCATACAAGGTTGAATCATCAGGGTTTATCTCCACTGCCTGCATAAATCAAAGGATATTAATTGTTGAACCAAAGATCATGTTAATGAAACTGCATCATTCAATATTTGTAGTCAACCATAACATAAGAAAAATATATATTCTGTATATATTGATACACTATTTTGTTCTTGAATTGCGAAACATATGTAAACATTACTAGTTAGGATGGACATAGGATTCCAAGAAATTGTGGAGACTAGAGAGCCTTAGGGTTTTGCCCCTAGACTATTCTTGCTTAATTCCGATAATTACATCTGCCTGGCTGCCTTTATATTTGTAGAGATGATCCAACCGGACTTGATTTGACTTACAACTTTACAAGCAATCTATCTTCCCGGCTCATCCTGAAACTAGAACTAGACGGACTCCCAATGGCAGTACAGTGTGTGCTACAGTGTCCGCGGGTACTGTTCATACCAGCCTAGGCTCGGCCATCTTGGGCCCAACACCTTAAGGTTAGACCCATGACATCTATCATGCCTTTTCGACACAACACGTCCACATGAGACGTGTTGCAATCTATTGCATGCTCCTTGCATGGTCATCGTCCTTGTAATGTCACGGTCAAAATTGATGTCGTAGCGGCCGTCTTTTATGTCTGTTAATGTACAAAAGCTTGCCTAATGTCACCAGGTGCCTACCCGAGGTGGTGGCTATGGTTGTCACACGAGGTAGCTCCATAGTGATGAACGAGTCTGCTGGATGCTTTATTTCACTAGTAAAAGTACGGAGGTGGTGATAACCTCATAGTATATGGTGTTATTGATGTCGAGGAGGCCATAGACGAGGTAGAAATTGCTGCTATTTAGTTAGTGTGGGGTAATAACAATGTTCCTCCTGATGGCGATGATGTTGTCACCCATATGACTAGAGCCATCTGAGTAAGCCTTGTTCATTGGACTTGCTAGGCGTTGTGGATAGCGGGCTCGGATGGTGCCGCATTGGGTTTAGCCTGATTAGCTCCAAGAAAAATTTAAAGTTAAACCTAGGTCTCTGCTATAATAGCCCTAGTGTTGATGATCAACGATGGTTGTTGATGTCGTTGTGTTGGTCCTTAGGGCAAAGCGGCCATTAGTATTAGCGAATCAAAGACAATAGTTGGCTGGTGTAGGTCAAAGGTTGTTGTGGGAGCGTAGGGATCGAACCGAGGATTGACCCGACTAGTTAAGGTGGAAAGGTTAATTTCATCAGTTACCTCGCGTTACTAGTGAGGCAGAAGCATCTAATTCCCGTTGTGAGGGACGGTCGTTGAGGGGTGTGGGGAGGATCCGATGTAGTGGTACAACCAATCTTAGGGCCTCTTATGAGTTAGCTCTAAATGCTGACCTAGGTCTGTGTAGTCGTTGTTGTAGGTGCGCTAATCAATGATGAAGCACCAGCGGGTAGGGAAGCAAACTACGCCTCCACTAATGGTCTTTCCAGTTAGCTCAAGGAAATCAAAACATGTGAGAACTGCTAGGTGATTTGCGTTGGTTTTCTTTTTAGGCTTGACGACGACAGGAGTTGGCATATAGGTAGGCGTGTGCGATGAAGAGAGGACGGGTCTCATGAAGTGGTCATTGTCGTCATATGTGGTACTAGTGGTGTCATTGTGTTCACGTCTTCACGATGAAGGACGAAGTCAATGATAACTGACTTGATGTAGCATTGTTGTCCTTAGCAGCATGACAAAGGTTGAGGCAGCAGGAGATTTGTCAGTGTTGAACTCCTCTAGATCACTAGATGGAGTGCCCAGGGCAACTGTGGTTGATGCCATGAGTATTGTAGGGGTTGGCAATGTGGATGACATCCTATTTGTGGTAGTGTTTGCCATAGAAGAAGATGTGCGGGCAGATGTGGCAAGGTCGGCCATGGTCGCTCCTAAATCATCGCTAGCCCTCTGTAGCAGCTGACGGCGAAGATGATGCCAATTGTGTAGGTTGCCACTGATGTCGATGAAGGTGAAGGTATTGCAGTCGGCGTAGGCGGTGTTGGTGTTACAGTGATGGCACCTTTTAGTGACACAAGTGTGGGTATGGCTTGCTTTGTTGTAGTTCATTGCTGGTGTAGATTTCGCCAGAGGTGGAGATGGTGCTGGTGTAGATGTAACCAACATGCAGGATGGTATGAGCGATTTTGGTGGAGTTGCTATTGTTGTAGATGTTGACGCCAAGGATATTCCATTGATTTGAGCGCTGCCCTTGTTGATGCATTTGTAGAGAAAAAAAGGGGTAATTTGAGTGTTGAATGCGATAGGTGTTGAAGTTGATATCATCGATGCTCCTCTTTCGGCAGGCGAATGCAAATTGGCCCCTCTGGTGCCTTGTCCTTGGATTGGTGGTGATTTGTTGATAATGAGGAACCTCGTCCACGTGCTAGGATCGTGTCCAGCTGCTCCCTCCATTGTCTCCCGATGTCGTGACTCGTGATTTCCTCCATCGCAGCGGATCAGGAACGTGGCTCCTGATACCAGATGTAGCAGTTTGTATCTTGAGAGGAATTAGAGGGTAGAATTGGCGAATTGACAGATTAGATGAGGGTAATGGTTGCCCTAGGCTGGCCATACCTTAGAGGGGGGGGTGGCAGCAACGTGCTGCGACTACCTAGGCGCAGGGACGGCGGCATGCCGCTGCCAGCTGAAGTGTGGAGACGCCAGAGAGCCTTAGGGTTTTACCCCTACACTATTCTTACTTAATCTTATACTTAATTCCAATAGTTACATCTCCCTTTATATATTTACTAGCAAATATGCCCGTGCGTTGCAACGGGAGGAAAAAACTATTAAACATTTATGAAAATGATAATGTGAATGATACATATCTACTTATAACTCATGTTTTATGCCTTTATGATTTATTTTATGATGACCATCATCCATAATATAAGTTGACAACAAATAACAATATATCCTATAAACTTGTATCGAACTAAAATACACCTTAGTATATTTTTTCCTTCTGTTGCAGAGTGCATAATTGTTTAGATATTGATATATCATAACTTCAATTTTTTATTATACTACCTATGTGTTTTTATGACTCAATATCGACCTTTGTTGCTTTTTTGACACATCATATCAACCTTTGTAACATTTTTGTCGATGTGTCAAGGATTAGCCTGTCCACCAATGATTGGGGGATCCCTCTTTGGCCCGAAAGCTTAAGGGCTCGTTTAGACACATGACATGTCATGTGGGGACGCACGTACACCAGGCGCCGCAGGGCGCGTGATGTGCGTAGAGCCGCGGAACGAGCCAGGGAGGAACGCGGCGTCGAGCACGACCAGGCCACCACCAGTGGCTAAGTTAGAAAAATAGTTTAGCTTCCCATTTTCTAGTTCCTTGATTTTAGGAGCAATTAGCTCTCAGTTTGTTAGGCCATAGGCCATATATCCCTGTAACCGCACATTGAGAAAATTAAGCAAGAAGTTATCCCTAAACCTCTCTCTCTCGCTCAACTAAGCCTGCGGCGGAGGGGTAAACCTCGCCGAAGAAGACGGATCGCGACTACGAGATACGTAGTCGGGGTCGTGCTATCCTAGGGTTTGAGGCCCTTGACATGACAGGCAACGGCTATAGTGTAACATAACAGGTTAACTGTATAATCAGGATCATCGATATGCAGCACTAGTTGTTAGTAGGTCTAGGTCACAAAATGAGTTGATATCATTAAAATAAAGTTCAATATAACCCCTATAGTATATGATGCAAGAATTTACCATTGTATAAAGAGTCAATGCATGAGCATAATCACTTTTACCGATTGCGGCGTCACCTTGTGCTTCAAAATCAGATCCACCATTTTCATCCTAAATAACAAATGAAGTAAAAAGAAAGAATATACATTTTTATAACAAGGGTATGAGATCAATTTCAGCAATCTGTATAAAAGCTAACAACACCAGCACAGCTTCCACATTAAGTATAATAGTAAATAGTTTGTTCATATCTGCGGTTTTGAACTTATAAGTTTTGAATGCTCAATTATTCCAGCAGTGCTCCAATCAGAAACCTTAGGCAAAGGGGTTGTGACAGGGAATAGAACATCAACACATTCCTTCCATCTTTGGGTTGCAGCAATTTCTATTGGCACTCTACCATTCTGTTAAGGGGAAAATCAATGATACATTTTTTAAAAAAAAACTTGGAAGAGCTTAGGGAATAAAAAGGCAGGTATTTTGTTGCGCAATAAGCTTAGAGATGATTGTTAGTAATAATAGATGATTGACCAAGGCATGTATTAATCACATTAGCATGTAATAGGACATTGTACTAATTCGCATTATCCCATGGAAATGCATATAGAGTAGCAGATGCATTAACATTGAGACTAGGCTTCCAGAGATCTTCTTTCCTGCGGCAAGGAGGTATCCTGCCAATATTTTTTTTTTCAATCAAACACACACGAGAGCTTGCATTAAGAGGGAAAACAATACTTGTATATGAGCACATGTGTTTTCTCTCGTTCCTGTGAGACGAGCAAATAAACGCAGCGTCCTGGAAGGTCTCACAAATCAGACATGGATCTTGGATCTGCAAGGTGCACTTTCAGAGAATACCATTGTGGAATTCCATGAGCTCTGGGACACTGTCTAATGTGGAAATACAGCCTGGTGTGGAGGATTCTCATCTCATATTTGGAAACTGAGCTCAAGCGGACAATATAAAGAAAAATCAGCATGTAGGGATTTATTCCAGGGATGAGCGAGACTATTCTCTTGAGAGAGGTCTGGAAGACTTGGGCACCGGCCAAATGTCGCTTTTTCATGTGGCTTGTTGCACACAATAGATGCCAGACAGCAAATAGGCTAGCAAGGCGGGGTCTTGACCATCCCTCTCGTTGCCTTTTATGACCAGGACGCTGGGACTATAAATCACCTTCTGGTAGACTGTTTTTTGCACGAGATTTTTGATTTGTCCTGTTGCAGAAATTTGGCATGCAAAGCACCTCACCCCGGACAGGTGAAACATCCATTGAGGCTTGGTGGGACAGAGCTAGGAGGGCTGCTGGTGGAATGGCAAGAAAAGGCTTGAACTCTATTATTATTTTGGGAGATTGGACACTGGAATCACAGAATTCTATTGAAAATGCAAATTCACTAAACTACTAGTTATGAAAAAACGCCCAACATTTCAACCTTGCGTCATGTCACCTAACCTCATGAACATCAAATGTAACTATTTTATTGGAATAAAGAATATGGACAAGTTCACACTCGATCTCCTAACTTATGCACTTCTGTTATCAACAAATGGACCTTACAGTGTATCAAAAACTATCCAAAGACCTTGTAGTGTTGCAGGTTGCAAGAAGCCACTCATTCTATAATATTCCTAGAAGATTGATTTTGGTGTACAACAGAGAAACAACCCAGATTATTTTGAAAGTATAATACAGACAGCCCATAAACTCAACAAGAGATATAATGAACAAGTAGCAGGACAAGCTCACCTGATTAGGTATATTTGCATCAGCACCAGCTTTCAACAAACATTTGATGCAATCAGTTGAGCCAGCATATGCAGCTGCTATTAGTGGAGTTACAGTACCAGGATTGACATCAGCACGAGCCTGCAACATGGAATATGTAACATACAGTCTTGAACATAGATTTCATTAAACAAGACCAACTTTGTCATCTTAAAATTTACAGGAATGAAATAAAAAAGTCAGATTTGTCACTTCCCTTGTTACTCCGCCAGGAGCCAATAGAGATCACAGGTCACGCGCCTTCCAGTCAGAAGAAAAAAGAAACAGAAACAAAAACAAAAAAAAAGTAACTGCACCTTAGTGGGTAGTTCCATGCCTTCCAATGAACATGCAGGGATTGCTTTTAGAGGTGTACGCACTACTCTATCAGGCTGGAAAGAAGACAACAAACACATTACATCTAAAACAATGACATGAAGGGTACTGGAGAAAAAAGTAGCAGTGAATTTGAATTATTAGCCTAACAAGCAAAAAAATGTAAAGCAACTGACCATAGTACTAATTTTCTCGATACCATATAAGCATCCAGATGGAGAACAAACTGCAATGCCTATAATAATTTTTCTTTCCATCGTTCGGAAAAAAAAAATCAAGGAAATAAGATTGTGAAGTATTACTATTCTTACACATGCTACATACTTACTAGGCTTGCTTTACATCGATAGAGTAAAATGTTGATAGTTAAAAACAGTTATGCTAAAACTTCAATATTTTTTTTTTGCGAAGAATGCTAAAACTTCAATAAGTAGTCTTTTTATGCTTGGATTGGTTGCTTCGTTTGGTCGGTGACGTTGTACATCGCGTTAACGCTGGAAGGTCTTCGTGGTTCGTTTGGCACCAGTTGGGTGAACTCTTTGCATTCATTCAGCGTGGCCTCAGCTTAGGTTCTACATGGTGTTATTTTTCTGTTACAAACTTCTGTAATTTCGTTGCTTTCGAGTAATGCTAAAACTCAATCATGAGTTCTGTGAATCCGCAAAAAAAAAAGTTCTGTGAAAAATAATTCCCCTCAGTTCTATACTGACCTAAAAAGAATAACAACCTATGGTTAAAAATCAACAACAGATGAATAATCTTTTCACTAAATTATCACTAACTAAGCAACAATTTGAGTTTATATATCATTATTATTAAAAAAACGTAAACCATGATATACAAACAACCAGGAGGATGGACATGCAAAAGAAAAATGATTTACCACGTTATCAGCACACAGACATTAAGAGATTAATATGTTTCGAACAAGGAAAGAACCAAAGATCAGTAAATGTAGGTGTTATATGCCCATGCAAGCCTACGAAAGGTTGCATCCAGCAATGACTAGATTTGATTGCTTAGTGCTACTTGATTAGATGCACTTTTAGTCCTTCAAGTAACATAATATTAGATCTGCATGTATTCTTTAGTTGAGGTTGTTAGAGCCTGTCTCTGTAGAAAAGGAAGGCAAACCATTGAGATCAGTTAAGCAGAGATTAAACTAGGAACTATCCTCTCATGTATCTCCAGCTGAGTTCTTTTCCATCCTCTGTCCTCTTGCTGCTCCCCGAACAGTCTACTGTCTACCTTACTCTCCAATTCCTACCCTAGCTACCTTTATCCTAAATTTCAGTTCATGAGAAAAGAAGAAAACAAAGTAAAGAGTAGATATGAGTCTGCAAAAAAAAAAAAAAGAGAGAGACCCATCTAAGCCCAGTAAAGAAAGTAAAAAAAAATGTATTCAAGCTTAACAATTCTAGATCAAGTATACAGAACTAGAAGGGACAGGAAAGATGATGAGGGAGAAACACAAAAATGTATCTAGGCCCAAATAAATTTGTCCTGCTAGAACATTTTCACAACATAGTTGAGTTTTGCACTCAAATAATACACATATTGATATAAAAAACAAACTTAAGACTTACATCTGCCTGATGCCGCAACAATAACTTCAGCATTTTAGCACTTCCATTTTTGGCAGCAATGTACAGTGGAGTTCCACATTCTGATACAGTGTCAGCATAAGCTCGTCTAGACAATAGTAACTCTGCAATTTCGTAGGCATCTAGATTAAATCAAGAAAAAAGGCTGACGTTAGATTATGGTTCAAATCATATTAAATCATATATGCACTTCATAATTAAAGTGCCAGTCATAGCAGCTAAATAGAACTTCTAAAACTATAATTACTCCCTCCGTTTCAAATTGCAGTTCGTTGGACTTTTTTGACCTCAAGTTTGACCACTCGTCATATTGAAAAAATTTGAGCAAACGTAGTCAAATTTGTTGGATGAGTAATTTGTTTTCTTGAGTAAAAAGGCAACTTGGTTTTAACTAGTGAAGTACAACTTGGTTTTGACTACTGAAGTAGGAGAAAAATCGAGTTTGTATATGTATTAGCTAGAACATAGGTGTTGCTAGCTGTGTATTGAGCTGTAATAACACTGTAGCACGCCGGTCACTGTAGCAAACCGACCTAAATAGCCTATAAAAGGACTTGTGTAGGTCCTTTGCTATGTAACCTTTGTGAGTTTGAATAAAGAGAACAATAGTATCTCCATTGGTTCCTCCCCTCTCATCATATTTCCCTTCCCATACTAGTTAGTTTGGGCCAACAATTGGTACCAGAGCCATGGCGAAATATGAGGAAGGGAGCTCATCTTCGAAGCAGGGTTCGGTGACGCTACAATACCCATTGCTCACACGAAGCAATTACACTGCATGGGCTATCAAGATGAAGGCCTACCTCAAGGCACAGGGCGTTTGGGAGGCAATTGACTCGGAGAAGGAAGTTGATGTATATAAAGATCAGATGGCTCTTGCAGCTATCTATCAAGGCATACCAGAGGAGACTCTTGCTGATCGCAGAGAAGGAGACCGCAAAGAAAGCATGGAAGATGCTCAAAACCATGCACATGGGTGCTGAGCGTGTCGTGGAGGCAAAGGTGCAGACCTTGAAGACTGAACTTGATGCCCTGCGCATGAAGGATGGGGAATCGATTGATGCTTTTGCTATGAAGCTGACATCAATCATCAGCAAGATTCGTGCTTTGGGAGAGAAGATGGAAGAGCGCCATGTCATCAAGAAGCTTCTTCGAGTTGTGCCCAAAAGGTTTTTACAGGTTGCCTCCACTATTGAGCAGTTTGGTGATTTCAAGATCATGACCGTGGAAGAGGTCATCGGACGCCTCAAGGCATATGAAGAACGAATCAGCATTTATGTTGATGGTGAGGGGGAGCATCTCTTGTTGACTCGAGATGAATGGAGAGCCAAGGAAACAAAGGCCAGTGGGCGCGGTAGGAAGTTCGACAAGAAAAAGGTGAAATGCTTTAAATGCAAGAACTTTGGTCATTACTCCTATGATTGTCCCTTGGAGAAGAAAGACGGGAAGGCATGTATTGCCGAGAAGCAAGAAGATGATGCTTTACTGATGGTTGAGGCTTGCTTGCTTTGACATCAGTTTGAGTATGAAGACTCAACTTCAGGACGTTGAGAAGGTGTTTCACTGTCCAAAAGTTGAGTTTGTTTGATTTGGGGTGTTAATTAGTTGTGTTCTCCATCCCAAGGAACTCGATGTCGATTAGTTGAGTTCTCCATCCTGAGAGGGAATATGTCTAGGATGTTGATAAGCTGAGTTCTCCATCCTAAGACTGGAAGTTCAAGACGTCGATTAGTTGTGTTCTCCGTCTTGAGAAATTCAGGGTGTCCTCCATCCTGAAAAGGGAGCTCTTGGTGTCGATTAGGTTTGTTCTCCATCAAGAGAGAGGAAGTCCAGGATGTTGATCAGGTGAGTTCTCCATCCTGAGACAAGTTCCAGTGCTGTTCCAAGGTTGCAGGTGCAGTAGAAGACCAGGCCGTGTGAGATGAAGATACAGAAATGCCAAGAAAACAAATTAAGGGGGAGATTGTTGGATGAGTAATTTGTTTTCTTGAGTGAAAAGACAACTTGGTTTTAACTAGTGAAGTACAACTTGGTTTTGACTACTGAAGTAGGAGCAAAATCGAGTTGTATATGTATTAGCTAGAACATAGGTGTTGCTAGCTGTGTATTGAGCTGTAGCAACACCGACCTAAATAGCCTATAAAAGGACTTGTGTAGGTCCTTTGCTATGTAACCTTTGTGAGATTGAATAAAGAGAACAATAGTATCTCCATTGGTTCTTCCCCTCTCATCATATTTCTCTTCCCATACTTGTTAGTTTGGGCCAACAAAATTTAGTTCATTCTCAAAGATCTTTTGTTAATAAAGCAAGCCACAACAAAAGAAATGATATTTTGGACAAATTTTGAATAAGACGAGTGGTCAAACTTGGGATAAAAAAATTCAAATGAACTATAATTTGAGACAGACTAGTACATAGCAATTCTTTAAACTGTATAAGCAGATGTAGGAGTAATGATAAAGGAATATGAAGATGGAAAATTTACTATGAAGTGGTTCATACTTTATACTTTATAACTGTTAACTACTAAGGACTGTGTCTCCAACTAGGCTGGCCATGTTCCCAGATTTAGGTAATGCCAGGTTGTGGCAACCAAAACAGACCACTTCATTACTTTGGGGCTTAATACAATATGAGTCTTCCTCAGGCTTGCTCATGACACATGCTCAAAGAAAAATCAGGCAAATTTTATGTAAATTTTTTTAACATTATACTGTTATATGAATGAACCCACTGTCTGAAAAGTGTTCACATTAATTTATTGACTAACCCAGATACAAGCCAAAGAATTGGACCCTGTTAAATACAAAACCACAATGTATATCCAAGAGACAATAACAAAAGCAAACAAGCTAATTTTTTCCTTGCACAAGACAAAAAAAAAGGATGCAAGGGTACAGAGAACCTCGCGTTGCTGCTAGATGGAGCGGTGTACACCCATCAGAGGCTGGTTTGTTCGGATCAGCATGATGATCAAGAAGCAGCCTTGTAACAGCTGCAGATGCAGTACCGAGTATTGCAAGAATGAGAGGTGTCACACCTGCATAGGAAATGGTCAAATGGCATCAGTTCCTTCAAAGTCAGCACTTCTTGACTGTGACCAAGCAGTATTATGTGTACCGCGTGACCACATTTACAGCTCCTCTGCACCGGTTGTCTCACCATAGCCATCTCACAAATTTTCTCCTAGACGAATAGCTAAAAGACGGCTTAAAATACCCACAATGATGTGGCATTTCACAACACCAACAAACCTTCTGTTCCACAAGTCAAAGCAAAGACATCCCAGAAAAGGAAAAAAAAAATACCATCACAGCATGTCGCGTCGACATCGAGCTTGAGATCCTTGATGAGCAACTTGCACACAGCCGTCTTCCCCGACAATGCTGCCATGTGCAGGGGTCCTTGATCCTTGTACCACGACGCCCTGATCTCCGTCATGGCCTCCTCCACGCTCTTCCCCACCTTCCTCAGCCGCTTCACCACCGCTGAACGTTACCAACAACCAAATCCCGATTACCCTCACGCGCTGCACAATGAAAATCCACATCTCTCTACCAGAATTGAAAGAGACAGCCGGGAGGTCGCTACGGTGTGGCGATTGGCGAATACTCACACTTTAATTGGGGGACGTCGCCATCGTAGGCGGCGCGAAGGAGCAGCGCCCCCAAGTCGGCCACGGGGAGGATGGACCTAGGGTTACGGCGAGCGGGGGTTCCCGGAGGCGCAGCGGATACGAGGGCGGCAGGACGCCGGAGGAGGGTGGGGTGGAGGCCATGGTGGAGATTTCGAGCGCAAGCCCCCGAGGAGTTTCTGGAAGGCTCGAGAAGGTTAGGATTTAGTTTCACGAGCAGGCAGGCGAATGTCGGAAGTCGGATGGTGGAGACGCCGGCGCGTGGGAGGGAAACGGGAAAGGGCGGGAAGAGGGAAGCGGGAATTCTTTATTTTCTATATCTCTTCTCTGCCTCTTCGATTGGTTTCCAATTTTTCTTAACCAAAACCATGGCAGCTAAAATTTATAGGCTTACTAAATCAAAACTTGTAAAAAATATGGTAGAAAATATAGGTAAGCATTTGATTCATTATCAAAATTAAGGTTTGCCAATTTTCTTTTTTTAGTTTGAGAGACTTACCAAAACTTTAATTATAAAAATTAGTGATGTCGATTTTTTAACAGAAAACCAATTGATGAACACAAAGTTGATATGTCATGGTCTTGGTTTGGCAAAAGTTGAAAAACCAACCAAGTCGGCCCTAAATGTTTACTCCATGTTGAAGATCACAACACTTTAACTTCGCTTATGAAATGCAAGAGCCTTGTGATCTTGGTACGACCTTGTCCCATGTCACATTATAATTGCTTGCTCATATCGCTTGCACCACTGACATCGAACAGAGTTGCTGCATGTAATGAGGCCATCACTACAATTGACATAACCACACCTCAAGGACAAAAAGAGCAACAACAAGCACGACATATAATTTAGATTTGCTGGCCTAGTTGTCAAGCAAATTTGATCCTAGCTAGCCAAATATGTTCTTATCAAAATTGGATGCTACTAAATTTTTATGATGGACCTTTTATCTTTTTTTTACCAAAGTCAACAAGGAAACCTCAACTTATTTTTTATTTTGTTTATAATACAGACCTGTTTAAATTCGCTCCTACGGGGAGTTTAACCTAGATTTGTTAGGTGGTATTCAGGTGCTCTAACCACTAGGCTAGAGACCATTTCGTGGACCTTTATCCTTAGGAATGACACTGTAGAATCAGATTGGCAAAGGAGCAACCAAGAGGAAGACCAGAAAGATATCATTGCCATCAAGGGAAGAGAAGAGCCAAATGTTTAGACGTCTAGTTTGCACCTACATGCAGCGCTAGATTGAGACGGGCAGGCAACACTTTGTCCACTACAACTCTTTTTTCAATAAAATTTGTGGTTTCCACTTGAAATAAAATAGCTTTGTGCGATAGTATATCTCCAATATAAATTGTTGCCTCACTTGTAGAGCGTTGAAACCAAAGTATTATTCTAATCTAACATCATTCTTTTGTTTTTTAACACTATCGTAATTTATGATGAAGGAATATACATAGAGTTTTCCATATAGAATTTGGGCATAGGGTGTTGACACGAAATTCCTTTCATCTTTTGTAAGAGGCTCTCATTGTCTCCTTTCATTCGATCGGGGTGGCAGAGGGAAACAGGATCATGTACCTTGTCTATCAAGTAGAGTCACCGTTTGACATTTTTTAGTTACAAAGAGAAGAAGTTTCTCTAGAAGACTAGAAAAACTAAATTAAAGAAATAAAATATAAAAAGCTGAATCAAACATAAAAGATGCAAAAACTTTAGAAAGTATGACAAATTGGAACTGCTGAAAGACTAGGAGAATCAGTGATCATAGATTTCCTTTCCTTTTTATTAGTCATGTGTTAGTTCACTCATTTTTTGGAAGAAAGCTGTAACAACCCGAAAATTCGAACTACAAAATTTTTTCGACAAAACCCTGAATGATGTGGTGCGACATGTCATCATCTACCCCTTACATATGCATCAACCCTAGCATGTCATGCATGGCATTCATATGTTGCAAATTAATTAACATCTCATAACCATGCTCTATGTTCACATGTTACATTTTAATGTTTCAATTGTTCAATCATCATGTTGCATTAAAAAGAGTGATTTGGATTCTTATTTGGTTTATGTGTTGATTATTAAAAAATGACAACATAATATTTATTTTGATAAATAAATATTAAGGGAATAATACCCTAGCCTTATTTGGGCCATGCATGCTCACTACTTTGTTGCACAAATTAGCACACCACATATATATATATAAGTATATATAAAAATATATTTGAGAATGAAAAAGGAAAAGAAAAGGAGGAGATCGACCCGAGCAGCCAGCCGGCCCGGCCTGCGCGCGCTCGCCTGCGCTCGCCGCTCGACCCCGCGCTGCGTGGCCCAACCAGGCCGACGACCCAGCAAGAGCCGCGCGCGTCCGCGCGCCGCACCGAGCCTCCGTTGCCGATGAGTCGCTGACGATGGGGTCCCGAAGTGAGACCCACGTGTCATCGCGCCCGCTGAGGTCACCCGACCGGCCGCGCGTGCTCGCGTCAGCACTGTTCCCCGGCGTCGCTCCTAAGCAACCTGCCTCGACCGTTCGATCCAGTGCCGCCCCGCATCGACGCGCACCCGCAAGCCACCTGGACCGACCAGCCCGCGTAAAGTTCCCACGGCCGCAGGCAAGATTCTCCGCGCGCGCGCACCTGCGCTGTCGCCGCAGTGGAACGCTGCCGCCGTAAAGAACTTCAACACCCAGCGCTACCTAGCCCCTCTCGTTGTTCTCTGGACCCAGATCGAGCCTCAGCTGCTGATATGGACATCCCTTGGCCGCTCGATCAAGCAGAAGCCGTGATCGACCGTCCGTCGGCTACCTACCACCGCGTCCGCCCTATAAAACAAGCACCCCGGCACCCTAGGGTTCCCAGGCCGCCGCCACCGCTCTAGTGGAGCCCAATTCCACCTTGCCAACCTCGATTGGAGAAGAGCTGAAGGAAGGAGGAAGAAAGGAGTCGGGGAAGAAGAAGAAGCCGTCGCCGGAGTTGGGGAGGAAGACCGTCGACTCGGAGCCGCCGCTGCTGCGCGGGAGTAGGAAGGAGGAGCAGTACCGCGAGCCGGAGCCGCTTGGACTTGTACCGCACCTCCATCCTCTTTGACCCGTCGGTGAGCACCGCCATCGCCGCTCTCTCGAACCCTCCGCCGTGCTGTTGGCCATGGCGCTCCGCCGTGAGCGCGTAGGCCTAGGTCACTACCGACCTCACTGGACACACCCGCACACACACACGAGACCAGCCGAGCCTCCTTGGACCACGGCATCGGGAGGATGCCGGAACAGAAGCCGCCCAGTTCATCGCCGCGCGCCAAGCTCCGCCGTGGCGAGATCACCCAGCCGCCTTTCCGTTGAGCCTCGACCTCCGTTGTTTCCGGATCCGCACTCGCCTTGATGAGACGGACCCCGTGCACACCCTAGCTCCGCGTTTGCCTCGCCAGAGCACCGACCCGAACCACCTTGTCGTCGACGTGTCAGTACGTTGCCGCTCCAGAATGCCGCCGTTCACCGTCGTTTCCTGCCACCATCGACCACCCTCGAGGAGCAGGAAGAAGCCGGGAAGCTCCGCCGTGACGAGCTGCATCGAGTGGGCAAGATGGAAACCGTGGACCCTCTCGGAGTGCCGTTGCCGTGCACCGAGGACCTGTCGAAGCTCCACCGTGGGAGTTGCTGCCCGCGCGGACTCCGCCGTGTGTTTTGGTCACCGCCGGCACCTCGAGCAGGTGTTGCGTGACTCCAACCGTCCATCTACGCCACCAATTGGAGCTGGAGTGACTCGGTGTGAAGTGTACATCGAGCGCCGTCGCCATCGAGCCACCGTCCGCCGTAGAGCTCGTCACCGGAAGTAAAGCTGCCGCCCTGAAGCCCATCAACGTGATCGTCGTGAAGTCCCGAAACCGATGGGCGGGTTAATGGCGCCAGAGATCCTTTGTGGCACCAGGAATTGAGGGTTCCCCGCCGCCGATCGCCGAGGAGGAACTCCGCGTTCGAGCCGATCTCGTTCGAGACGGATCACGCGCTCGAACCGACCCTCGAGCTTGACCCTTCGACAAAACGACCCTCGAGTTTGACACCTCGATGCGCCGACCCTCGAGTTTGACACCTCGATGCGCCGACCCTCGAGTTCAACACCTCGAGCACCGTCACCCTCGAGCGCTGTCCGCCGTAAAGCACATCGCTGGAACCAAGCCCTCGACTTGATGACCACCTTCGTGTTCGCCTTGGCGACCCGAGGACGATGCACGGGTTAGCGAAGTCTTGGAGCAGCCCTCGCCGGATCTTTAACCCCGTCGTAACCAGCCGAGCACCGCTGTCGAAGCAGAGCAGTTTTTCGTCTTCGAGCATACCCCTCGAGAGCATACCCCTCGAGACCGTAACCCCCTCGAGAGCATACCCCTCGAGATCGTAACCTTGAGACCGTAACCCCTCGAGACCTAACCCTCGAAACCGTAACCCTCGAGACCGTAAGCCCTCGAGACCGTAACCCCTCGAGACCTAACCCTCGAAACCGTAATCCTCGAGACCGTAACCCCTCGAGACCTAACCCTCGAAACGGTAACCCTCGAAACCGTAACCCTTGAGACCGTAACCCCTCGAGATCGTAACCCCTCGAGACCTAACCCTCGAGACCGTAACCCTCGAGACCGTAACCCCTCGAGACCGTAACCCCTCGAGACCTAACCCTCGAAACCGTAACCCTCGAGACCGTAACCCCTCGAGACCGTAACCCCTCGAGACCTTACCCTCGAGCCCCTTTCTCTTTTCAGAAAATGGTTAAATCTTTGAAAATTCATATCTAATTCATACGAGCTCAGAAAATTATGATCCACATATCCAAATTTTCTATAAATCGAGCCCTATCTATCTAGGCTATGTTTGAGTGTATTTGGATCTTCTATTTTGCATTCGTTCTTTGTGCTAATCTATAGGGGTCGCTTCTGCGATCGTTAAATCTCGTTACAGGCTCGAGCGAGGACAAGTCTGACTACAGTGACTACCAGGAGAAGTCCGACAGCTACGTCAGTGAAGGTGCCACACACCATCCAACCTCGTAGATCCCATTACGCATGACAACTATAGTATGGCTAGTGCTTTACATTCATGTTGCTATAATGCTATGCCTGTGCTAGGACTGCATGATAGAGTATTTATTTGATGAGCCCTACCTTGTTGTAAACTATCACCTGCTTACCCGCTGTTATGATAGCCACCTGCTTATCTGCTATGCTTATATTTCTATACTTCACTCGCTTACATTTTGATGCGACGTGATAAACCCGGGGAAGGCCTGGAGGGTGCCAGGCTGGATGTGTGAGTTGATGTTTCAGATGGGCATGTGAGCTGATGATGTTGTATCCGGGTTTGGGGTGGAGCTTACGACAGGGAGTAGGGTGAGGGTTGAGTCGATCGAGCCGGGATCTACGACGAGCTTTTGGAGCAAGTCTTGCCAGGGAATGGTTCTGGACATTCCCATGAGAGGAGCCTGTGGCGGGCTAACTGAGATGTGATGGTGGTCCTTGGGTGTGATCCTCTGAGAGGTGGAGCCCGGGATGAAGGTGCCGTGGTAGCACATTAAAGATAAACCCTGATGAAGATATCCCGGTTTGGTCAAATCTAGAAACTGTTGCACTGGTATCCGGACCTAGGAATCTCTTGCTTTCCACTCGCTGACCATGGGGGGGAGACGGCTGAACCGCTGGATAGGTCGATGCCACTACTGCTAGGCGAGAAGTGATAGGAAGGTATATGCATGGGATGGAGCTAACACCCTACCGAGACGATCATGGCACCCCCTTCGGGAGTGGGTACATGGCATGGCATCCTCTACGGGAGCGGATACATGCTCTCTTCACAGTTCCAGTGATCCAGTGCTGGATGGTAGAGTGGCATCGCCTATGGCAGTAGGCGCCCGGAATCTGCCTAGGTGCGCGCGTGCATCGATGATGGTTATCTGGTGTATGGTTGATCGATCGATACATATGCCGAATCTTCGGCTATGGACCTTTCCTATGTTTCGCATGCACCGGACTAGTGAGTGGAGTGTTCTACCTTCCTCTGAGTGTGTTTTCCGGCCGTGAGCCAGTTTGAGGGCTGTGGGCCGCTGAGGCAAGCCAAGAGGGAGTTGGCTTGTCGACCAGAGTCTGAGAGGGTGTTGGAGATGAGATGAGATGATGTTACAGATTTGGATGGAGATAGATGGTGGGAATGGTTTTGTGTTTAAAACTTGTTTATTATACTATTATTTTATATACTTGAAGATTGCATAGGAAAACCCTAGCCTTATAGGTTCCTTTTGAGATACCCTTATTTTTGCATCCACTTCCACAAAGCAATGCATAGGGTGGGAGTGTGGCCAGTACAAATCGTACTGAAAATTTGGTTTCAGGTTCAAGGAGTGAGTACTCATCTGGGGAGTACAGTGATTGAGGGTTTCGTGCCTACGCTCAAGTTGGAGAGAAGAAGATAGCTTCCGCACCTCAAGCTTTTACTGTTTTGCTGCATGAACTCTGATTCCGTCCTGTGGCGATGTAATAAGTTATTGTAACTCCCTCTATTTGCTCTCTTTTGTTCGATGTATGGATTATGGATTCAACTGTTATCGGGTAATGTGATTTAAATGGTCATATTACACTCCGACACTGTGGATTTCCCTTCGTGGAAATCAAGGTCGTTTCAAAAGCGGCATAGGTGGAGGGATAGGGGGTCGTAGGAGGCAAGTTTTTTGATTGTTGCACTAAGTCTCCATTGTCCTTTTAGTTGTGGGAGATCTTCGACAAATTACGTTTTGTGTTTGCCTTCTTTTTAGAGTTTGCGGCCATGTTTACTTGAACTTATCGATCTGCTTTATCAACCTTGGTATAATGTTTTCTCTCACAATAGATCAGCAAACATTACTTTTTAGCCCAACTTTTCTAGTCTCTCATTTGCCCACATTCATCACTCGTTACTTGAAGCTACTAAAATACCCAGAATAACTGTATTACCCCTTCCTTATTTCTATTCCGTGACTTATTAGTTTTCATCTATCT
This sequence comes from Bothriochloa decipiens, assembly GCA_023333625.1. Taxonomy (NCBI): domain Eukaryota; kingdom Viridiplantae; phylum Streptophyta; class Magnoliopsida; order Poales; family Poaceae; genus Bothriochloa; species Bothriochloa decipiens. Next base: position 33,139,527 of record CM041631.1, read on the forward strand.
TTTCCTACCTTACCTATATCACCTCTTCCTTATTTCTCTTCCGTAGCTTATTAGTTTTCATCCATCTCCTCCTACCTTACCTGTATTAGCAAGCCGCATAGACTTGTATTGGGAGTGAACAAGTAGGGCCGCCCTGCGCTGCGGCGGGCCGGTGGGAGCCCATGTGCAGTCAGGTGGCTAGGATGAGTGCCTGCGGGCGGTTGACGACGAGAGTTTGCATGCACGGACGGGCTACAGTGAGAGCGAATGTCGAGCTGCGCATGCAGACAACCAACACCGAGGGTCTAGCGCGTAGGCGACCTGGGAGTTGTTAGGTAAATGTCCGTTCGTTTCGTTGCAATGGAAACACATAATACCACAATAAGTATGAGTGTGTTCTATACTGTTACCCAATCAAATATTATATAAGTCTTCAAATAAGATAGATAGTTAATTCTAACTCTGAATGTGAAACTGAAATAGCACCTTAATAGGACCAACATGTTCTCAACAACATTCCATGGCCAACAGGAATCTATTTTCGCAACACCAACTGGTTGTATATTGAACACAGCATTCTTAGAAACCAGAAAATGACACCATGTTAAATAGTATCTATCTGGACACATCCCCTGTGCCCTGATTTCCGATCACAATTTGAGTTCACGTTGTAGTAGAGTACAGACAAGTTACTCTATCAGACTATTATAGACTATAGAGCACCACAAGTTTATCCACTGCCTTGTAGGGTGTGATCAACAAAGAAGAATCCCATAGGACAACAAATTACTAACAAAGATTGAAAGATAAGCATTTGACAGCAGTTGTAAGCTGCTGATTTCGACATTTGATCTTATCTGAAAGTAGAAGTTCTTACTTAAGATGGACAGGGTAGCTGGCAAAAACTTTGAGGACTACCAAACAAATGCCATAGGAAAAGAAAAAAAAGATAACAGAAGACTATGAGACACTTTCAAGCAACCTTGAAGCCTCGATTTGATTCAAGAATATGATCACTAAATATTCAAGTCACCAAACATCCATGTTCACAGCTCAGAATCTTACGTCGAGGAAACTGAAACTAAAAGTCCACTTATGTCAAGAAACAGAAATTGAAGTCCTCATCAGGTGCTTTATTCAGTTCAAGCACGAGGCATATTTCTGAACAAAAGACAAGATTTTTTTAATTGCGACATAGGTGCAGTTCCATGTAACTATCTGAAAAGATCTAATTGGCCTAGAGGGGGGTGAATAGATGATTTTTGATAACCTGAAACTTAAAGGTCAGATACGAAAGTTAAATACCAACCGGTAGTAGAACCGGAAGTAGGACTAGTATTACCGGTAGTTGAAAACCAGTACTACCGATGCAAACTTCCAGAACTACCGGCATCATACGAAACTATGAAATCGAAATGGAAATCAGAGTAAATTGAGCAATAATTTCAGATCCAATTATTACCACCCCTTTGTTGATGTTGCTGAAGAAGATGTTGAACTTCTTAGAGCTTTTCACCGTAACAAATCGTAGATCGAGTTCTTCAACCTAAGAACTTGAGGATAGGAATGAAGAACACAAAGAACAAGGGTAGTTGATGCTATCATCACAGCAAGACACACGATTTTTACCGAGGTTCGGCGATCTCCACAAAGGAGTTCCTATGTCCCCGTTATTGAGGTGACCACAAAGGTCCTACCATGAAGGTCTCCTCCCTCAAGCAAAAGCTTGAGATATCCACTAAGAATCAGGGGTAATACAAACACTTTGGGACGTCCTCACAAGTGAATCAACACGGGCAGCCACGAAGAACGCCTAGCCGGCTAGGGTCCAAGAACCTAAGAATAACAAACACAAATCAAGCCGGCAAGACGAGGAATCCAAGTGCTCAAGTCGTAGATCGAAGTTCCCACTCTCTAATCTCACATTCCTAGCTCAAATCCTTGAGGGGATGAAGTTTGTGAGCAAAGGAGGAGAGAGAGCAGGTGAGCTGGTGCTTGGAAGAGAGCCTTTCTCGGGTGAGAGTCGCGTGAATGAAATGGAATCACCAAGAGCGAGAGAAAGGAGAGAGGTAAGGGGTATATATACTGACTGTTCAGAACAACTACCGGTACTACCGACATGAAGCACCGGAACTACCGGTACCTCACCAAAAGTGACCGTTGGAGCGTGTCAGAATATGCAGAGTGTGACAGACCGGTACTACCGGTCCAAGGACCGGTACTACCGGTAGTACAGGGAGGTGCAACTATGCACGTTCAAAGGGTTCTGAAAATATTCGTTGCTACCATCGGACTATAAATCAAATATATCCGGTACTTCCAACTGGGACTGGTACTACCGGTTGTACCACCGGTACTACCGGTAGTTCAACAATTTGTAACCTCGAGCGTTCGATTTGTTCCAAAAATAAGACCGGACATCCAGTCTATAATTCAATTATATTCGGTACTACCGATGACGACCGGTAGGACCGGTACTACCGGTAGTACATCAATAGTAACCTCGAGCTTTCGACTTGGCACAAAATAATGGGTCTGTACTATCGGTCTATAATTCAATTAAATCCGGTACTACCGGTAGGCCAGGTTGGGCAAAGAATGGACTTTTTCTAAGTGCCGTGAATGCAACGGTGACTCTCCAAACGCTCTAAAGATCGACATGAGCATTTTTAGACCTCGATTTACTAGTTTAATTTGTATTCCTCTTGATAGTACGGCGTTTCCTATAACTCAAGTAAAGATGCATTCTGAGAATTCTGTTAAGCAGAAACGTCATCCATCCATATAAAATTTAGAGTGCTTGTATCACCAATGTTATCATTCAAATCTTTCAATGGACCAACACTTGCGTGTTCATTTTAGATGAATTTGTTAGTACCTAATTTGATTATAATTAATTATCCAAAACCCACGTCGAGCGCAAATACACTTACACTATCGTTTTGCATAGGATGGATTGACACACAAGTAGCACGAGAATGCATAGATTTTCAAGTAGGACTGTCTAGTGTGTCAATCAGACGAACCCCCAAATTGGGGAGAAATTGAGCTGCCTGCATCCCCACAAATCTACGTTCACCACTGATTGTGCTATGACCCACAACACCAATACGCAGAAACCAAACACTATAGCACCAATTTTGAAACGGGAAATACTCTCTAGGACACGTCACCATACCATCAAAGAAATCCAACCCAACTGCTACACACAATCTTCAACACTGCATGTACTAGTATACCCAGGTTGTAAGGAGGACTCACGAGTAAACGTCCGCAGGAAACTGAAGAACAGATAGAGAGCGGGGGGGTGGGGGTGGTGTCGTCGTCGCTAGGACTCACGAGGAATTGGTAGATGCTGAGGCTGGCGTCGATGGCGATGACGAGGCCGCAGTAGTCCTCCGCCTGACGTCAGCCAGGGGAGGCTCGGAGCGGGGTCACAGCGGCGGCCTAACCAGGGTTTTAGGGTTCGGCGGAGCGCACTAATGCCACCCGTGGATGGAGGGGCCGGGAGCGGGCGTGTCGAGGCGGTCTCCGCGCTGGAGCTGGAGGACGTCGCGCAGGAGCCGGAGAATGCCCGCCGGGGAGGCTGGGAGCAGGGCCCAGGCAGCACCGGATGGAGGGGATTGGAGGGAGCTCGAGGCTGGGGAGGCGCAGGCGTGCGGCGTGTATTGGTTAGACTGGAGCGACGTATGGGGGCGGTGGCAGCGCGACGTCCTGCTGCGGCTTTGGGGTGAGCGAGGGCACGGCAGATGGGGGCGGCGGCGGCACGACGTACTGCTGCAGCAGTGGGGTGAGCAAGGACGCGATGGATGGGGTTGCTGCGGCTCGCGGTGTGGTGCTGCGGCTTTGCCCTTGCTACGGTGGCGGCGACGGCTTTGGGGTCGGGTCGGCCAAGAAGGGGAGATGGGGTGTTTTTGAATCGAGAGCGACGAGGGAGCGCCGGGTAAGTTCACACGGAGGCGACGATAAATTTTAGGAAAAAGTAGATCTGTACCATCGAAAGATATAGACTTTAGAAAAATAACTTCGAAAGATTTGGATTTAGAGAAATAGCATCCAAAGATTGTCCCGTTATGGACTTCTATCACTCTCCGTTAACTTCCCGTTAACTTGCACTGCATGCTTCATTTTAGTAGCCATTTTTCATACACGATTGTAGCACAACCATTCAGAACTGCGACTGTTCTCCTCACGTCATGTCCCTATTCTGCTTTAGCTCCAGCCGGCAGCTGCTTCATTTCTACTTTAGCTCCAGCCGACAGCTGCTTCATCCTAGCGACTAGAGAGCATGTTTGGTTGGATTTTTTTTTCTCTCCTGTTAACGTCAAGCTTACGGAGTGCTAGATTGCCATAACGGAACAACCTTCGAATGCTACTTCTCTAAATTCAAGTCTTTCAATGCTATTTTTCTAAAGTTTGTATATCTTTCGATGGTACAAATCTAATTTCAAGCGGTAGAGATTAGAAACCGGATCTCTCGAGGTTTACCGACAGACCTGCCACCGCCAGCCCATTTTCCCTCCTCGCTTCGGAGTAGAGCCCCCCCACCCCCCCTCTTCCGGCGTCCTGTCGTGCTCGGGTCTTCTCCACTCCCCAGTCGCTGACCACTTGGCGCTTGCTTCATCATGGCGCAGTGGAGTGTATCTACGCGCCATCCACACGACCTCAGGCTGCAAAAACCAAAGGCTCGTGCTATGCGCTCTCCGTCTGCTCTCTGCTGGCGAGGGCCACATCCTGGACCGTATGCAGCCTCTCGATTGACACTCGCAGTGGCGAAACACACCACAGAGGCAGAGGAGAGCACAGAGCAGAGCATAACCAATCGTCCACCTGGAGGAGGCACTGGCCCGCGTCTGGCTCGCACGAGGAACTATTCGGTTGCAGGGGTAGTCCACAAGAATGTTGCCATGGCACACATGACCTGTGTTTGCTGCCTTTCTGCTTCCCGTAAATTTTTATGCTTTGCTACCTGTGTTCTTATCAGATGTTGACGAAATGGACACCTTTGCAAGGCCTTTTTTTGAGCCTCACCAGAGCACACAATCCTGAAGCTCATGTTTGTATCTCATAGCACATCTCATTAACATGTGTCCGCCGAACTAGGAAGAACTCAAGAATCTGCAAGGATTTCCACCCGGTCATGAATTATCAGAGGTAGTACGCCAGGTATATTCTAGTGTTTCATATTTGTCATGGGCTGCTTGGTTTTCTATGTATGAAGGCGATGACTCATTTTTGAAGTATGCTCAACTAATTATGCCTTCACTTGTTAAAACCATCACATATATGCTTTGCAATATACACTGTATTGAGGAATCTAGAAAAGTGAAAAGCTAACTAAATGATGCTCTTGTCGTTTTTTACACCATGATTATCTTCTCCCAACTTGCAGGCTGGAGAAACGTATCTTGTGCATATAGTGGGTTACTTTTTCCAAAGGATTCTTCATCGTCCATACAGGAAAAGTGATATTGCAGTCTGCACATAACAGAATACCCTTATTTCTTCACCTTTAGCCTAACCTAACAGGGCACAACCAATCATTCCTTTTAATGACACTCTCAAGCCTTCATGTCCTAGATTCTAATTCCCGTATTTTTGTCTCTGCTGGGTGCCATGTTTTTGTTAGGAATCAATGACTAATTGTGCTTGCATTTGACCTTGTGGCAAATAGTAGGTACTAAGTCGCAGTCAGCAATCTGGAAGCATTTTTTTAAGGAAAAATATTGTTGTCTGCTTGTCACTCCTGATGTGTCCCATGTCCATCAAATGCTAGATAACATTATATTTTAACAGTTAACACTAGTTAAAGGTGTTAAAGTTGCCTTCCAAAACCCTTGCTTCCTATATGTCCCACTGCCTTCTTCTCCACTCTATGACATATTATTGACATAATATTTCACTCTGATGCAGCTCTTCCTCAACTCCTTATGTCAGCTGTCCACTCTGTTTCACTTCCAGAATTATTCTTGCTGTCCTAGATGGTTAGAGGCCTTCCTGTTCTTTGATTCGGAACCAAGACTCCAAGAGCCTAATGTCTTTCTATTTCCATAGTAAAGTGAACCGGCCCAAGGACCACAGATAGTGCCTATCTCCACCAATTGTTTGCTTCTATGCAGTTTGCCCTGAAGTAGTGTCTCTGCTAATAAGTAATGGCTGTTTCAATCCATCAAATCCAGTATTTTTTCTCGAACACGCTGAAGAGTCCATCAAATCCAGTATGATCCATACATATGTGATATGTGGACCTGTCCATCTCTTTCGAACAGTATGATGGTGCTGTGCTTGTCCCTGTCACTTGGTAATGCCTTGTTGGACCCTGTGCACTTGGTAGAAGTTTATGCAGGACAAATGCTGGATCTTGTCCACCAATTGTGCTCAAATATTTGCATCTACCTTTTTCTTAATTTTCTTCTGCTGGAAAGCAACAGTTCTTATATTGATGTCTACTTCACATATTGACCAAATGGACAGCAGTGGAAGTATTCAATATGGATCTTACTGCTGCAAAAGTTATTCTACAATTTGAAGGACAAGAGGCAACAGTGAACTATCTGGAAATTTAGTGCCGACTTCCACCTTATATAGTTGCATCTTTCCTGTATGTACTTATCTTGCATCTACCCGCACCCCCCCCTCCCTAGTACATATCCCCCTAGTAGCTCGTTGGAACATATGGGCCTGCATTTTCGTTGAAATCGAGGGGGATTCAAAGTTTTGTTCCTAGCCTTCCTTGTAACATTGCAGATGATGAGAGACCAAAGAAGAACACAGTCAGAGGTAATTTGCAGAAATGGCCAGCTTCAGTATATGCTTGTATGAATTATGATGGATTATATTTTTCCATTTTACTGTTCTTGATAACGTTGAGTTATCTGACCCGGTATAAATTATAGCCATTTTGGCCTTCAATGGTGATGAAAAAATGGCTAAACATCAGGCCAAAGTTAAATGATTTCAGCAAAGCCGAGTTTGATACAGGCGGTGAAGACAATGGTATGGGAAATTGCATGAGTATTCTTTAGAAATTTCTTTGCTTGTATTCTCAATACTTCCATTTGGATTTAGAATTTTTGCACCTTTCCTCAAATGGTAGTAACACTGGAGATGATAACTTCTTTGAGATACATGGAAATATCAGATACAAGATTAGCAAATCATCAGGTAAAATTGTTTCCATAAAGGCCTACAATGATGTCTATATCTTGAATGCATTTAAGCAGTGTTTTCCTACGATGGGCCACCTACCATATAGTCACTGTTTTGGCTAAATGGCCATTTAAGTGGGCAAAAAATTGTTTAAAAAGGATAAATAGCCTATTAAATGGAAATGGTGTACTAGCATGTAGTGTTTAAGCAGGCTCAATGACTGTTTATGTGAACAATGCTTTCAATTTTGACATAATAGCTCCACTTTGGCATATATTGTAAGTTTATAGTTGCATTTATTATAACTAGTTGAGTGGTAGTGCTAGTGGAGCTTCAGTTTGGCATAATAGTTCCACTTTGGCATAATAGTTGCATTCATTATTACTAGCTGCATTCATTACAATATTAAAAAAAGAGCAGACCCAGTGCCGAAGGCTCCCACATGAGTGGGGTCTGGAGAAGGGATAAACCGAGGCAAGCCTTCCCCCCCACAAAATGTGCTTGCTACAACATTGAAAAAATACCAGTAACACTCTGGTGTTAAGCATGCATAATCACTTGCATTCTTAAGCATAAGCATTATTATGCATAGCATTGATGAAAAGAGCAATTGTTATTTTATGCGGATGCTTGAATTATTCAAATTATGGTTGCATTTCACATGAATTGGACAAGTGGTATGAGTGTTTGATGTTTGATGACCTCTAAAGTAACCTATACATGATTAGGACACGAAATGAACCTAGGTTTATGTTCATGGTTTTGGTTAATTAAGCTTTGATGTCATGGTTGACCAAGGTGGACCATGAAAGTGATTTTGTTTGACTGATTTGAAAGTGGTAGCTAGAGTGTTTGCATGTGTGTACACCCTAAATAAAGTTTGTAGATAATTTCATAAGGAACAAAAGTTGTTATTATCACTTTTCATGAAAATGCTTGCAAGATGTTCAAAAATATTGAAAAAGGCAGATTTGGGGGCTGTTTTTCCATTTTAGGGGATTTTAAGGGTATTTTCATTTGGATTTTTGTATTTCAAAATCTATGCAGAATCTGGCCATACTTTGTATAGATGAAATATTCTAATCTTCTAGAGCTACATTTTCTTCAATATAAGTTTTGGCTAATTCGGCTTGGTTTGGGAGTTATAGGGTAGAAAAGTTTATATTAGAGGTCATGGAAATAGCATTTCAGTGACGGTTGGTCAAAGCCATCAGGGAAATGGCCGGCCACCGCCTATCGAGCCCAGCCCGCGCGCTCCGCGTGGCGCGCGTACACCGGCGGTCCGGGGCCACCGCGACCGTCCCGACCGCGTTAAAGCGAGTGCGGCAGCTCCATCCGTTTTGTCCCCTACTCATTTTCCCTCGCTCCCCGCCTCTTTCTCCCGCTCCGCGAGCTCGCCGTCGCCGTCACTCATTTTCTTCCCCGAGTGCGCCACTAGACTCGCCTCGACGTGCGCTTGCTCGTGCGCCCCCTAGCAGCCGTCCTCGCTGAGGGTAAGACCCCCAATCGACCCTTCTTCTCCGCGATCGGCGAGCCGGTGACCGCCGTCGCGTTCCGGTCGATTCGGCTGTCCTCTTCTCTCTCTGACTCGAGCTTTAGCTGTGCCTTGATGTGTAGAACCCGTAACCCTAGTTAATGGAGCCGCTGCGGGTCAGTCCCCGTCGGAATTCGGCTGCGCCGCCGACGGGAAGCCGCCGCCCGCCCTGCGCACGCGGCCGAGCCGCCACGGCCCCGCTCCGACCGCGCTAGGACCTCGAATCGATGCACCTAGACCCGCTCGTGCTATCCCTCGGTTCAATTTGGTCGGGGAGCCACGGCAACGGCCGGCGAAGCCGCGCCGACGCCATCAACCTACCCTAACCGCCTGCAAGGACCTCGTCCTTGAATACGACAAAAGCTAGGGTGCTTCGTGCATATCTGCCAGACACAGGGAATTTCTTTATCGGGCTTAGTGGATTTCTGGTAAACTCAGGGTCTTGGTGCAAAAGCGTTTTCCTTTTTCTTTTAAAGAATCTGATTCCAGATTTTTGTTAAATCTTTGAGAAATCATAACTTCTTCATTTTTCATCCAAATGAGTTGGTTCAACTTGCAGTATTTTTCTTATGAGAAGATCTATGCATAAAAAATATGAAATATGAAATTTGTGATACTTTTTTGTATAGATTTATTTATCTCTATTAATTGCTTTTATCTTAGAAAATACATAAGTAATTCTCTGTTGCTCAGAAAAATATGAGACCAAGTTTGTTAGTCTTCTTATATCATGCTCTATCTGTGAAAAATATTGTAAGGCTATGTCCTGTGAAAAGTTTGCTCTGTCTAGTTATGGTGCCTACTTCTATTAGATGATAAATAATTTATAATAAATAATATATAAGGAATTTGTGCATGAAACTTTTTAGAGAGTGTTTTTAGGCTAATCTAGAGCTAATGATATTCTGAGATCTGTTGTTTGACATATTCCTATGTACAAAGTATTTTAGGCCCATTAAATTATGCTGCCTTGTCATTTTTGTGTAGGATAAAGTACTTACTGTTTTGACCTGAAATTTTTATGGTAGTCCATATTAGATATGTTTAAGCTCTTGTAATATTTATAGAATTTTCTGAGTAGTCTAAAGTCATGTTGCAGTTCTATCCTGATTTCTTTTAATAAGTAATAATGCTGTAAAGCTATCATTTCATGTGTGTAAAAATACTTTTTATGATATTTGTGATGTATGTGATCTGTTATTGGTTTTGGTTCAGTAGAGGGTAGTATGCAAAACAATAGTTGTTTATAATTCCTTATAGCATGCGAGTAAATTGTAATGCGAGGCTTGTTTAAGATTTGTCGGTAGAAGAGAATGCAGATGACATGTGCTTATCTTACATGTTTCAAAATCATATCATTTATCTTAGCTGAGCATTCATTCACCATTAGCATCAGCATTGTATTTCTATGTATACATGATATTCATACGCACTATGCATCATACAGGATCGTAAGAGCTCGAAACGACAGTTCCCGGAGCACCAGAAGAGGAAGGCCAGCAGGAAGCTCTGGTGAGGGAGATAGCAGCAGAAGAGGATCCCGAAGCTGATCTTCCCGAGTGTCCCGAACACCAGCCAAGCTCTTTCCTGAAAGGCAAGCCCCGGAGCATTCTCCCTATGGTTTGCAAAATATCTAACTTGAGTCCTTTACTTGTTTGATGCATTAAGTTATAGGCGTTGTTTTATACCGTTGCTGCATTACTTATATTCCTTGCCCACTGTGTATCCTTCAACCTTGTTAGGTTCAGGTGCGATTATCTTCTTAGCCTTGCTTTAACTAGATCGGTAGAAGTCGGGTGATTTCCTATCATCCGCGAGTTATAGGTGGTGACTCAGAATGGTTGAATACATTGTTATCTCGGATAACCATGTGGAGATAATAAATCGAGACCGGGCGGGATTGGTGTTGGGACTGAACTGGAGGTTCGGTGAGGTTATCCCGTCTGTGTTGAACTAGGACCCCGTCCGTTGTACGTCCTCAAGTCATATTGAATTTATGCCTCACATTTAGCTGGAAGGATAAGTCGTTCCGACCGCGAAGCCTAGGTTTGGTTTGGGCCGGGAGTCGTCCTGCTGTACGCATCGTATTGGAGAAGATGGGGGACCACGGGTTACGCGGAGAGTAAGTCCAAGGTCAGGGTCGCCCTGAATAAGGCAGCCGGGCGGTTCCCGGATACGATGGTACCTGTTGATCTCGTGATTTTCCCGAATTGAACTTTTGGTGATCTGTAACTCGCCGTGGCTGGTGAGTGTGGTTTGTGTGAGGAATACCCGCCAGCTGGTTAGTAATCGATTATAATCGCCATCGTTCCTGGACAGTGAACACTTGACTTGAGCAGCGGCATCGTAGTAAGAACTTGAACAAGAGATGAGATGGTTGAGCTGTTGAGATTGAAAGATACTCAACCGAAATTGGTTACTTTTCCTGTTGAATAATTATTATCATGCTTGTTTAGTACAGGTGCTAATGTAGCATGATAAGATTAATCAGATTAAAATACATTGCTAGAAGCTTCTTATTAATTATTTCTTTAATACCGGCTTTTTCGCAATTAAATAGTTTATTTCATGTTTTTTCCTTCCATTGTAGCCATATGCTTTAGCTTGTAGGGACAGAATGATACTAGGTAACATAATCCTGAAGGGTCAGGATACATTGATAGTCATAATTTTAGTACAACAACAATAACATAGCCTTTTGTCCCAAGCAAATTGGGGTAGGCTAGAGATAAAACCCAAAAGAGGCATGAAAACAAAGAACACATAAATGGTACAAGAAAAAGATTACGGTTCAGGCACGTTAATTGCTAGTCTTCAAGCGCTCCTATCTATTCCACTCCTTAAGGTCTCTCTTAACTGACTCGTCCCAAGTCAGTTTAGGTCGACCTCTACCTCTCTTTACATTATCGACCCGCTTTAGAACCCCACTACGCACCGGTGCCTCAGGAGGCCTCCATTGGACATGGCCAAACCATCTTAACCGGTGTTGGATTAATTTTTCCTCAATTGGTACCACCCCAACCCTATCCCGAATATCGTCGTTCTGGACTCTATCCCTCCTTGTGTGCCCACAACACCATCGTAACATACGCATCTCTGCTACACTCAATTGCTGGATATGTCGTCTTTTCGTAGGCCAACATTCAGCACCGTATAACATCGTCGGACGAATCGCTGTCCTATAAAACTTACCTTTTAACTTCTGAGGCACCCTTCTGTCACAGAGGACGCCTGAAGCTTGACGCCATTTCAACCAACCGACTGAAATTCTATGCCTAACATCTTCATCAATGTCACCATCCTTTTGTAGCATCGATCCTAAATACCGAAAAGTATCCTTCTTGGCCACCACTTGCCCATCGAGGCTAACGTCTCCCTCCTCATTCCTAGTCGCGCTGAAATCGCACCTCATGTACTCGGTCTTGGTCCTACTCAGTCTAAACCATTTTGACTCTAACGTGTGCCTCCATAGTTCTAACTTCCTATTAACCCCTGCCCTAGTCTCATCCACTAGCACCACATCATCAACAAAGAGCATACACCAAGGGATATCACCTTGTATGTCCCTTGTGACCTCATCCATCACCAAAGCAAATAAATAAGGGCTCAATGCCGACCCTTGATGTAGTCCTATTTTAATTGGAAAGTCACTGGTTTTGCATCACATGTTCGGATACACGTCACCACATCCCTGTACATATCCTTGATGAGGGTGATGTACTTAGTTGGGACTTTGTGCTTTTCCAAGGCCCACCACATGACATTTCTCGATACTTTGTCATATGCCTTCTCAAGGTTAATAAAGACCATGTGCAAGTCCTTCTTCTGCTCCCTATACCTCTCCATCAACTGTCGTAATAAGAAAATTGCCTCCATGGTCGACCTACCAGGCATAAACCCAAATTGGTTTTGGGTCACACTTGTCACTCTTCTTAGGCGATGCTCGATAACCCTCTCCCAGAGCTTCATCGTATGGCTTATCAACTTAATCCCATGGTAATTAGTACAACTTTGAACATCTCCCTTGTTCTTGAAGATCGGTACTAATATACTTCTCCTCCATTCTTCAGGCATCTTGTTTGACTGGAAAATGAGGTTAAAAAGCTTAGTTAACCATACTATTGCTCTGGCACCTAGGAATCTCCACATCACAATGGGGATACCGTCAGGGCCCATCGCTTTACCTCCCTTCATCCTCTTCAAAGCCTCCCCGATCTCTGCCTCCTGAAATCTCCTCACGAAACGTCTGTTGGTATCGTCAAATGAGTCATCCAACTCCAAGGTAGGACCCTCATTCTTCCCATTAAACAACTTGTTAAAGTACTCTCTCCACCTGTCCTTGATCTCCTCATCCCTCACCAAAAGTTGATCCATCCCATCCTTGATGCATTTGATTTGGTTGATGTCCCTCGTCTTCCTCTCGCGGATCCTAGCCATCCTATAAATGTCCTTCTACCCTTCCTTCGTGCCTAGTCGCTGATAAAGGTCATCATACGCTTGACCTTTTTCTACACTCACCGCTCGTTTTGCAGCCCTCTTCGCTATTTTATAGCCCTCAATGTTGGCTGCACTCTTGTCATGATGGAGGTGCTTGAACCACTCCTTCTTCTCCCTAATAGCCCTTTGCACCTCGTCATTCCACCACCAGGTGTCTTTCGCTTCCCGTTTGCCTCCCCTACTCACTCCAAAGACATCTGAAGCCACCTTCCGAACACATGTTGCCATCTTTAGCCACATGTCATATGCATCTTCTCCTTCTTCCCACGGTCCCTCATCTAGCATCCTCTCCTTAAATTTTTACGCAGCTTTCCCCTAAGCTTCCACCATTTTGTTCTCGCAATCTTGGCCCGATTGTCCTGATGGACACGTACCCGAAAGCGAAAATCCGCCACCACAAGCTTGTGTTGAGGGACAACACACTCCCCAGGTAACACCTTACAATCTAAGCAAGCACGTCTATCCCCCTCCTTGCAAGGATAAAGTCGATCTGACTCAGGTGTTGTCCGCTACGAAAGGTCACTAGATGGGATTCCCTCTTCTTAAAGACGGTGTTCGCTATCAACAAATCGTAGGCCAACGCGAAGTTCAAAACATCCTCCCCCTCTTGATTTCTACTACCATACCCGAAACCCCCATGCACCCGCTCGAAACCTACATTAATCGCACCCACATGGCCGTTGAGGTCTCCTCCTATGAAGAGTTTCTCGCTGATAGGCATAGTACTAAACATGCTATCGAGATCTTCCCAAAACTGCCTCTTGGTGTTCTCGCAAAGACCTACCTGTGGGGCATAGGCACTGATCACATTTAGAGCCAAATCTCTAACTACCAACTGGACTAGGATAATCCGGTCGTCTTGCCTCCACACCTCAACTACTCCATCCTTAAGGCTCCTATCGATCAAGCCTAATTGCTGTATCGACTAGCTCTCTTAACTTACCCGTTAGGGGCCCTATATTCCAGCTACCTAGACGAATCCTAGTTGGCTCGGCTAGCTTCCTTACCCTTCGCACCCATCGAAGGAAGTGCGAAGACCCTGCTCATTTTTCACTACACCCGGGCGCAGATGTAGCGTGTCACAAAGGTTGCGACGACCCGACCCTTGCTCATTTAGCATCGTACCCGGATCATGATACGACGCGCCACTAAGGGGATGACGACCCGGCCCTTGCACATTTGACACTACACCCGGGTTCCGATGTAGCGCGTCGCTAAGAGGGTTACACCCCAACGAATCTCTTGTGGGTTTCATATCTATGAGAGTGGCTGGTTTTGAAATATTGGCTAGCCGCACCTAACACACCCTTCTCCTTTATCCGGGCTTGGGACCGGCTATGTTGAAATTACTCAAGAAAGTCTTTCAATCAACATAGGCGAAGTTATAGTCATAATTTCAGTACAATGCAAATTCATGTCATGTCTCATGCCTATTGGTTTTCGAACCTTTTCTAGTCATGAAATTTGTTTGATATTGTTATGTGCTTGATTTCAAGTGTTCTCTCTTGCTAGGAGAGAAAACAATACCTCTGCAAAGGCTTCAGAGAAGGAAATCTGAGAGCTTACGTGTTAGCTACATCAGTAACAAAGATGTGAGGTTTGGCTTTTATGATTTCATCTGTTATTTAACGTGTTATATGTATCAAGCATCTGGTGCACTTAGACAATAGAGGTTGTCACCATCAACCAGGGTGATGATAGGAACATGGAATGTTGCTGGAAGAGTGCCTAGTGATGACCTTGATCTTGATCATTGGCTTTGTACCCAAGAGCCAGCAGACTTGTATGTTTTAGGGTATGTACCTCCGCAAATATGAAAATGTATCATTCAATGTGGACTTGTTTTTGTATGCTTGACTGCTGATGCTTGATTGGCATAAACAAGTCTAATTACTGTTCAGGATATCCTATTTAAATTGCTTCACTTATGTTTCAGTTTCCAGGAAGTTGTCCCATTAACCGCTAGTAATGTTTTGGGAGCGGAGGACAGTAGACCAATACAGAAATGGGAAGCCCTTATCCGCCAAACACTTAACAGATCTCAGCAAACCAAGACAATCTGCAAAAGCTACAGTGCTCCACTCTCACCATTATTAAGACCTGTTGATTCAAGCGATGTACATGAATATACGAAATCCAAACCTGAAGATAGCGTGATTGGAAGTTGAACTCAGCTTAGAGAATAGCAAACTAGTAAGAATAAGCTTCATTGCAACAGTTTCGATGTGACCAGTTCATTGGAGTGGCCAGAATATCCACTAGACACTCAATCAAAGCTTTTGGTATCAGGTACAGGATTGAGATGAGTCATGAGCTTGGGGTTATTTAACGCCAACTTTGTGGAAAACCCTCGAGGTCTTGAGCACCAGGATGTAGATTTGCATGATGGGATGAGAAGGCAGTATCATAGCTCAGGAAATCTTAGCATGTTATGGTCTAAACAGCAGGAGAAGCTTGAAATTCGCTTGATCAGTTATCTGATTTGGCGTCAGAAGAAGACTCAACTTTTGATGACACTGTTGAGGACTGTGCATCTTGGGAAAAGAGAATCTTCCAAGCATCTTGCAAATTATGTGCGCATTGTTAGCAAACAAATGGTTGGAATATATGTTTCCGTATGGATTTCCCGAAAATTGAGGCGATATGTTAACAACTTGGAGGTATCACCGGTTGGGGTTGGACTTTTGGGGTACATGGGCAACAAGGTCATCCTTAATCCTACAGGATGATGTACGTTTATATTGTCGGTTGATGTACAGAGTTGAATGAAAATGCTGATTTTAGCTCTTCAATCGTTTTTCCTTGTGCAGGGATTGATTTCCATCAGCATGACTCTTTTCCAAACTCGGTTGTGCTTTGTCTGCTCTCATCTTGCATCTGATCATAAATCAGGGGATCAACAAAAAAGGAACGCTGATGTTTATGAGATTCTACAAAGAACAAGGTTTTCTTCCTTGTATGCTGCTGGTCGTCCACAAAACATTCCTTCTCATGAGTATGTAAATACCACTTTTGTCCCCATGATGCTGTTTTCCTCGAAAAATAGTTGAGATTAAAAATATGCCTAACTCAGAAAAGCTATTGGTTCATTAAATTGTATTGCACGTAAAACTGAAAATATAGATTTGTTGTGGACACAAATTATATTTTTCAGCAACTTTCATGACCCAGTGCCAGTGATTACCAAATTTCATTGCTAACAAGGAATCTATATGCACTTATTTGGGTGAAATTCTGTAATTTTGCAAAGTAAGTAATCAGCTCAGGCCAAACACGCTACCCCCATACAACACACAAATAATGAATTTGATCACATTCGTGCCTTGATAAAATAAATAAAAGACCAAAAAACATCCCTCAGATGTAAATTTTGTGGTTAATATATTTTATTTCTCATTGCATTTTTTTTTAAAAAAAGAGTTCATTGAATTTTGTTAGTTCCATGTTACATCTACCATGATTTCATTTTGGTGCAGTCAAATTTTCTGGTTCGGGGATCTTAACTACCGCATTGACCTGCCGGATTCTGAAGTACGATATCTGGTGGCTATGAAGAAGTGGGATGATCTTTTGAAGTCAGATCA